>CM053622.1:818385488-818415984 GCA_028646595.1 Phalanger gymnotis
GGACACCAGGTAGACCAGAAGGAGGCATAATCTCACTTTCCCTACTGGCCTCCTATGTGAGATTCAGTGGATGCCTTGCAATTTCTAGAGTCAACCCAAAGACTCAGCCAGACATAGACACAGTAAGTCAGTCAGTAGCTACATGCCTTACGGAAAACCTTATAAGCCAACCCAGTACTAAATTGGTCTAATCATTCTTCTTGATGCTCCTATGCACATGCTGCACAGGTGGAGAAAGGTGGAGAAAATCAGGAAACTGCTGACTGGCTCCAACACAATGTTACAGAACCTCAACTGGGCCCTCACTACAGCAAGGCAGTCCCCCCTAATTCACTCACTATCCCACTTGCCACAGTGGTTCTTCCAAACATTGTGATCCCTCCTGAAACCTCTTGTAGCTTTCCTTTCTCCCTCATTCTCCCTGCTAAGAATCTTGCCTCATATTTTATGGGAAAAAATGAGACCATTTGCCAAGAGCTCACTCCTCTCCCTTCCTTCTTGTCTTGTATCCTCCACATTCCTCTGTAACAACAATGTTCCTAGCAGCTATTGTGGGTAAAAGGTCAACAACAAGAGCACACAGAAGGGCTACTAGCACAGGGCCTTTGATCTGCTTTTCTAAAGAAAGCAATTTTAAGGGGCTTACAATCTCACTTTAATCAAACATACATATATTATTCATTTAGTACAGGGAGAAAAGCCAGAACCTTGAACTTTACAGCAAATACAAACAGAAATTACAAAAAGAGAAAATATAAACAGAGCAAATAACACAATTCAGCAGACAGGCTTTGTATCATCAAGACATCACATACATAGGTACCAAAAAGATAAGCACCAACATATGGGTATTCAAATCTGGGGGGCTCCAGCAGCTGCCCAGAGACTCCTGTGGTCAAATCACATGACACTTTTCCAGTGACTGAGAGCCCCAAACAAAATGCCAACCTCAGATCTTATATACCCTTCTCAGTGTCAGAAGGCTTCACAGCCATGGGACTCAAATCTATGTGATTTAGGCTTTCTTATTTCTTAAGCAGGTCAAAGACTTTTGATTCAATCAAAGAAACAAAAGACAACCAAAAGTCTACTTGGCTTGTCATTACATTTGAAAGGCAAGATTCATCAAAGGTACTTGATTATCTTAGAAAAGTCCCACCTTAATTACCATAACATCCTTCTGCCACTATTTCCTCCTTCACCCCTACCTTATATTATGAAGTGGCCCTTCTCCTTGACATATGCCATACCTGCACGTATGATCCTGGAGATGAGATGGTATGACTAATAAAGCTGACTGAAAAGAAAGATAGAGGATTTCCATCTTGATTATTGCTTTGCTAGTAGGAGGAATTGGGTGAAGATGTTGACTTGCAGATAGGTCAAACCATTGTGGTTTAGTGTAGGAGAGATTAAAAAGTGGGTGGAATGTTATGGGAAGTGGTACCTGGTGGAGGGAAATGTAGGAGAGCAAGAAAGGATTTTGAGAGAATTCAGAGGAAGCTCAAATGGATTAGAGAATGCTTTGTTTTTAATTCTGGATTTGCTTCAGGCTTACAAGAATGGAGAGGGCCATCACTCATTTGGAACCAATGTGAGAGAGACCAGAGCTCCCAGTACCCAAGACATGAATCAGGCAGTCAATTTATTCCTCACTTAGGCTTCATTTCTTCCCAACTGCTGGTGCAGAATCTGCCGAATGTGACTGAAACACCAAATTCTCTTCCCAGATCTCCTTCTCAGAATCCTCTATGCCCAAGAGATGTAGACCTCCATGATGTCTCGGCCTCTCTAGGTTGGAATTCCCCACCTACTATGGCACCAAGGGACAAAATCTAAAGCACTTTTTTGGCTCTCCCCAACATCCTCAAACCTCAAAGGTAGACAATGAAATAGGTCAGAGTGTCTTAACGTTTTTTGTGTTCTAGACTACCTAGGGCAGGTAGACTGGTGAAGACAATGGAGCCCTTTTCACAATCATGTTTTTAATGCATAAAATGTGTGAGATTACAAAAGGAAATCAATGCTATTGAAACACAGTGATTGAAACATTTCTGAAAACAAGTTCATGAAATCCAGATTAAGAACCTTCATAATAGACCATGGCAAATCCTCCCTTCCAACTACGACTTCCTTTGAGTCTATGTTAAACTCCACAGCAGAAGAAGCAGAAATTGGACCCAGCCAAGCCCAGTTAAAGCCAATTTAAATATCAAAAGAAATTCCAGCCAGACTTAATCCGTAGTAAGTATGCCCCTGTTCTCTTTGGGGAAAAAAAAATCACCTTAGTAATTTTCCAACCATCTTTTATTCCTTTTCTTTGAAAATTGAAAGATTAATTATTTTGCAAAATAACAAGGATTTGGTTTGAAAATTTATTCCAACTCTAATAATCAGAGAAATATAAATTAAACAATTTTGAAAGACTGCCTCAGGCCCATTAACTTGGCAAAGATAGTTAATCAAATGATAAAAATTCAACAACAATGAAAATGTGAAATTCATAATGGGCACATGATTACAGTAATAGTAGTTGTTATGTACACTGGTCCAAAGTTTCTGGAAAGCCATATAAAACGAGCATCAAATGCTACAAAAGTGTCAATATTATTTGACCCATTGACTTTACTTCTAAAATAAGACCCTAAGGATTCTGAGGGGAAAAAAAAGACTCTACAAAAATCACTCATAGAGGCATTAATCCTTATAGCCCCAAACCAGAAACAACCCATGTGTTTATGGTTAAGGGAATGGTTAAACAGATCTGGTTATGTGAATGTAATGGAACATCACTGTACCTCAAGAAAAGACAAAGGTAAAGATTACAATGAACTATGGGAATGATGGGGTGCTTGGGTGCTTGTGCTTGGATCCTATTTCTAACATTTCTCCTTAACCTCTTAAGTGCCTGTGCCTGGACTCCAATTCCAAAAGCACATCCAGTTCCAAAATCACATCTCTCCCTAGCTTCAAAATACTGTCTCAGGCAGTTCCTCTCCAGTTCAAGGGCAGCATACCTTAGCAAAACACTTATTTCTCCTCCAGATACTGCAGCCAGCTGCATCTATACAATTTCTTGAACTCCCTATGTATGTGCTAATTGACTGTGCACTGGGCCATAATGATGTTTACTACTTACTGACCTTACTGATATGTATCCTAGACATAGTCAAATGTATACTCTGTTACATTCATCTTGTCTAACAAGACATTTGATGAGAGCCACATGGATATTTCCAGTCACCCCTACTGTTAGTTGATGTAGTGGCATTTCACAGTCAAAACCACACCTCCAGATCACCCCTCATTAGGCTATTTCCCAGAGAACTCTGGGTAAGATACCTGCCCAGTAGATACAAAAAGTGCATGTTCCTTTAAGAACTGACCATGGCTTAACCACTCCCTAATCCCACCCCAAAACACCTAATTGACATTTTTCACTCCTAAATCTGGTACATAAACTTTCCTTGCACCCCTGTAAGGTTGTAGGTTCCCTAAGAATTTTTGCCCACTGTAAAGAGTAATAAATCTTTGCCACCTTGACTTAAAAAATGCTTGAGATTGTGAATTCATTCCAGATGGCCCCAACCCTCTCCAGTATTGGGCCCTTAAGAGGCACTCCCCCTCAACAACCCCAGCTGGGAACTCCAGTCTTGGGGTTCCTGGACCTCAGCGCCCACAACCCTCAACAGGAAGATTTCCAGGAAGTGATACAAACTGAATAAAATCAAGAAAAATGAAAAGAACAGTACAGACTGTTGACTAAAAAGACCTAAATAAAAGCAACAACAACATAACACCAAAAAATCACCAGAAGAAAAAGCATTCTGAAGGTGACCAGGAAGCCAATGGGATTTTTGTGTGGCCATCTTGTCATAGTTAATATAAATTATTAAATGTTTAATAAAATTCAAATAATGGAATTTATGATTTAACCTATGAGTATTTCTTTTTATTTTTGTCATATTCATGTATGTTTTGTTTACTATTATAGAGTCAAGATGAAAAGGAATCCCAAGTGATTTGTTGTAATCTCTTAGGCTAGGGTCTGGCTCAGATTCTGCATCAGCTTCCCATATTGAGCTCACTTAGGCAATGTACCTCCTTCCAATGACAGCAGAGAGGGACATCATAGCAAGGTCAGTCTTTACCTCTCAAAGCACTAAAAAATATGCACCAAATGTTGCAATTAGGACTCTTGATTATGTGACAAATGACAAGTCTTTAGTTGAATATAATCCTGAATGAAAAAAAAAATGGCCATTTGATGAAGTGAAAGATTTTCAGGTATTTGTAACAAAAAGACCAGAACTACTAGGAAAATTCGATATAAAAGATCAAGAAGAAATATAAGCAAATCATTACAAACTAATTGTAGGCATTGATAAAGGTTAAATTATTTACTTATGATATATGGAAATGTTATTAATATTAATTATTAGCAATAATATTATTTAAAACTATTATCATTACTAGGGTAGGTTGAAAGAAAACTTGGGGCTGAGTTGGATATGATGAGATGATTGTAAAATGTATCTCATGAAAATGAGGAGTGAAAGGAAGAATTAATTAGGAGGAAGCAGGTGAGATGGGAGAGCTGATAATGTTGGAATCTTACAATCATCTGGGATGAAGAGAAAACAATGCACACATCTGATAAGGTTTAGAAGTCTTCTGAACTTTTAGACAGGTGAAAAAAGTGGGGAATAGAGTCAGAGAGGAATTTTAAAAGGGGGTACAGATTAAGCTTCATTGAGTGTGGTGAATTGATAAGGGAGGGGGCTTTTAGAGGAGCAGGTAAAATAAGAAATAAGAGACAAAGGGGAGAAGATAAAGTAACAGGGATAGGGTAAAAGAAAGGCTGAGAAGGAAAATAATGAGTAAAAATAAGATGGAGGAAAATTCACAAATAGTAATTATGACTTTGAATGATGAATAACAAAATTAATAAAAATTCTTTGGAAAAACAAAAAAAGTCAAGAATATGAAAGGAAATAATGAAAAAACAGTTCAAAGAAAGGAGGTTTAGGAGTACTGGATCTTCAACTGTATTATAAGGCAATAATTATCAAAACTATCTCGTACTAGCTAAGAAATAGAAAGGTAGGTCAATGGAATAGAGTAGGCATACAATTTACAACAGCAAATACACATAATAATCTTGTATTGGACAAGTGTAAAGACTTGAGATTTGGTGATAAGAATTCATTATTTGGGAAAAATTGTTAGGAAACCTGGGAAACAGTATGGCAGAAGCTGGGCATGGATCAATATCACACCATTTACCAAGATAAGGTCAAAATGGATTCATGACCTAGATATAATGAGAGAATTTACAAGAAAAATGAGACCAACATGGAACATGTGACTTACCAGGCTAATATATAGGTGAATAATTTATGAATAAGCAAGAGATAAAGAACAAAGTTGGGTGCAAAATGGATAATTTCAATTATAGTAAATTGAAAAGTTTTGTTAGAAAACAAGTGTAGCTGAGATCAGAAGGAAAGGAGAAAATTGAGGGGTGGATTTTATAGACAGTTTATCAGAAAAAGGATTCATATCTTATATGTACATATATGCATATATATACAAGAAACTTTGTCAAATCTGTAAGAATATGAGCCATTCCCCAGTTAATAAATGGTCAAAAGATATGAACAGGCAGTTTTCTGATGAAATCAAAACAATTTATAGTCATATAAAATATGCTCTAAATCACTACTGAATGGAGAAATGTAAATTAAAACAACGTTGAGATGTCATTTTGCACCTATTAAATTGGCTAAGATGATTGAAGGGGAAAGTGACAAATGCTGGAGAGGATGGGGAATAATTGGGTCACTAATTCATGGTTGATGGAATTGTAAACTGATGCATTTTGCAGAGCAATCTGGAATTATACCCAAAGAATTATCGAACTACATATACCCTCTGACCCAGCAATACCACTGCTTGGTCTATTTCTGAAAATAATTGGGGAAAAAGGAAAAGAACCCGTATGTCCTAGAGGGTTTGTAGCGGCTCTCTTTGTGGTGGCAAAGAACTGGAAATTGAAGGAAAGCCTATCAATTGGGGAATGTCTGAACAAATTGTGTTAAATGATTGGGATGGAATACTATTGTGCTATAAGAAACGATGAGCCCAATAATTTCAGAAAAACATGGAAAAACTTTCATGAAACAAGCAAAATGAGCAGAACTGAGAAAATAGTGTGCATAGTAACAGCATTGGTGTTTTAAGAATAATTTTGAGCAAATAAGTTATTTTGATTATTATTAACACCCAAATTAACTATAAAAGATATATGAAGGAAATTAATATGGCCGAACCCCCCCCCCCAACCCCCGCCCGGGCCCGCAGCCCCGGCTCCAGTGGCTCCTGCTTCTGCTCCAGTTCTGGGCTCTGGCTGGGGGTGGGGGCCCCACACTGAAAGCATACAGCCGAAAAAAAAAAATTATAGATCCTCAACCAGTCACCCCGACCTAAATTCAGCAAGATTTTAAAAAAGAAAAAAAAAGAGGGATGAGGAAGAGAACGCCCCCCAACCCTCCCGTAGCATGTGGAAACTGACAAGAGCCAGGCGCTTCTGGCTGATTTTCCAGAAGAGGAGAGCAGAGGAGAGGGCAAAGCGCTGCTGCCTCCTCCCGCTGCCGCGGCCACCACCTCGTCTCAGAACAAGGAGCTGTCACTTCAAGATGAAAATACCTCCTCAGTGTCTCAACTTGCCACGGAGGTTCAGGGAGCCAATTTCCGAGGTTGGAAAGAAGTGACCTCAATGTTTAATAAAGATAATGAACAGCAACTACTGGAAAAATGCGGATCTCCAAAGTTTCAAGGAACTAACTTAAGAATAAAAGATGTGAAGAGTGAAAAGAAATCCGGATTTGGGGACGGTTTGGCGTTAAAACAGAATATGCAATCTAAGGAACCAGATGAGATCGAGGGATGGGAGCCGCCTCAGATTGCTCTTAAAATCCAGCTACTGACGTAGGTGACTCTTCTAGGGACCATCTCTCCTGACCAGGCTGGGAAGATGACGCTAAAGATTCCACCAGATACAGCAATCTGACCAGCTCAGGAAACAGTTCCAGGTGGAGTATCAAAGCAGCTGGAAAACTGCTCATCATTAGAAGGCAAAGCAAATGTAATCTTACAATAACAGCAAAGAATTAGAATGATAATAGCCATTTGAAATACTTCATAAATGAAAATGTTTCTTGATGTCTATGTACAGTCAAACCAAAATTTCTCAGTATTGCACCTGGATGCTTAGTTTTGTTCAGATACTTATAGATATTTAATCTCTTACTTTTAATGAGTATATCGACAGATGATCATCTGTTTTCTTCATTTAAAAAGAAGAAACCTCTTTTGTGCCTCTTTTTCACATTTGGATATTTCCAGTACATCAGATTGTTGAGATAACCAAAAATAGGGCATTTCCTTTGTGAATATATACACTGGTTTTGAATTTGACTGCCTTATCTAGAAACTTCTAGGCTCTTGGGATCCCAAGACTTCTTAAGATACAGATCTTAATTTTGGATGACTTCCAGTGAAATGCCAGTGTTGATTTGTAATTTGCCCCGAAACTCTTTTCATGCCAGTTATAATTCCTATGTTTTTTGTCTGAGAATCTTCTTTCCTTGTTTTTTAAGTAGTCATTCTGCTTCTGTTTGTATGTTGTATGAAATATGAGACAGTAGCAGTTGTACAGTTCTCTTCCATTGCCCAAAATTGGCAGAGTCAACAAATCTTCGGAAGGTTAGGCTAAAAGTTATTTAATTTACCAAAAAAATAAAAATTTGCATTAAAAAAACTTGGGTAAACAGTTAAATAGGAAAGTAAAGGGTTATGATTGAGCGCAAAATGTCAAATAAAAAATTATACTCATTCAGTGCAATTCTGTGGAGAAATAGCTTCTTGTTTGCACAGGAATAACAATGATTTTGGTTTTGTTCTGGTTTTATTTTTCCTTACTTCTCCTTCTTGACTTTTAAATATTGATCTAATTTTTAAATTATTTATTTTAAAAACTCACTGTGCTTTTATGTTCTCAGGGTAACTAAGGAATGGTAGAGCGTGTGCTAACTACATGTCTTGGTGCTCCTAATTTTACTCCGGGAATTAAATTGTTATGCTTCTGTTCATTATAGATTTTGAACTATATAAAAACTGAAAGTGCTCTTTTTCTATTATAACCACAGATTTGGGTTTGATTTTAAAAATTATATTCTTAATGTAATGTGTTAACTTACATCTTACTTTGTTAAAAAAAATGCCTATTTCTAGCAGAAAAGTAAATTATGGCTGATCCATTATTATCAACTATGAAGTTATTTCTTGAAGTAAAAAAATGTTTAAATCTCTAAGTTTATATTGTTGTCTTTAACTATGTGCTCACGTCACCGGTCTTTAGCAATATGCCACTTCAGCACAGATGCTTAAATAGCTCTTTTATCTGAATTACCAACTTGTTGGAGGAGAAGAAAGTCATAACTTTTATTGGTAAAGAATAGGTTTTGCTTGGGGTCTTTTCAGGAGGAAGTACATGTTTCAAAACATGCAATTTACCAACATTGTTCTACTGCCCTTTCCCCGTCCCCTGCAAACCATATAATGTAATTGTACCTTTGTGCAGCTCAGTTTAAATGGACTTTCCAATCAATATCTCTATGGAAAATCTGAACATGCCCAATCATAAAATGCCTAAGTATATAAAGAATTCTAAAAATACTAGGTTTTAGAGAAAAAAGATCTTCTTTGACAAGAATAGTCAGAACAATGCAATATTTTTAAAATGTATACAAAATAATTTTAATTAGAGCAGTTTTCCTTGATAATTTCTTGAAAGATGATGTGTAGCCTCTTTTTTTGATCATGTCTTTCAGGTAGTCCAACAATTTTTAAATGATCTCTCCTGGATCTATTCTCCAGGTCAGTGGTTTTTCTAATGAGATATTTCAAATTGTCTTCCTTTTTTTCATTTGGTTCTGTTTTGTAATTTCTTGACTTCTCGCAAAGTCACTAGTTTCCACTTGTTCCAGTCAAATTTTTAAGGCAGTATTTTCTTCAGTAGTCTTTTGAACCTCCTTTTCCATTTGGCTAATTCTGTCTTTTAAGGCATTCTTCTCTTCATTGGCTTTTTGGAGCTCTTTTGCCACTTGGACTAGTCTATTTGTTAAGGTGTTATTTTCTTCAGTATTTTTTTTGGCTCTCCTTTAGCAAGCTGTTTACTCATTTTTCATGGTTTTCTCGCCTCACTCTCATTTCTCGTCCCAATTGTTCCTGTACTTCTCTTACTTGATTTTCCAAATTCTTTTTGAACTTTTCCATGGCCTGAGACCAATTCATATTTTTCTTGGAGGCTTTTGATATAGGATCTTTGACTTTGTTAACTTCTTCTGGCTGTATGTTTCATCTTCTATGTCACCAAAGAAAGATTCCATAGTCTGGGTCATTTTATGCTGCTTGCTCATTTTCCCAACCAATTACTTGACTTTTGAGGTTTTTGTCAGGGTATGACTGCTTTCAGAGAGCAGAGTCCTTTGTCCTAAGCTTCAGGGGTTTTGCACTTCTGTTTTTAGAGCTACTTCTATTCTATGGTGGTATGATACTCTTCTCCTGTCCTGTGCTCTGGTCTGTGAATGCAGGTACTCCTTTCTGCCATGTAATACCACCAGGAGGACAACCTCTCCACAGCTACCACAAAGCTCTGCCACACCAGTGCTCCTCCTCAACCAGGAACTGCCAAGCAGGTACACTACCCAGATCCAAACATGGTAAAGCAAGAGAACGTTACCTCAGCTCCAGCAAAGCCATCTCTGCACTCCTGCTCTGATCAGCTGCTTAATTCCTCTCACCGTGTGGGCCTGTGGATCCAGAAGCAGTCATAGGTGCTGCTGCCACTGCCACTGCTGCCACTGCCACTGCTGCTGCTGCCACTGCTGCTGCTGCCGCCACCGCCACCACCACCACCACCGCTGCACCCACCTCTACTGTCCTGGGGCTGCAGCTGGACCACACGCTTCCCTGACCCAGATCCAGCAATTTGCCAACTGACTTACTGCATTGTCTTTGGTGTTTGTTGGTTGAGAATTCTGGTAACTCCCACAGCTCAGTGATTCAGGGCCCTGAGACCTGCTCCAGCCTCGTTGGCACCACCCACATGGGCCTGCTCTCCACTCCCAGCATGATGCAACAGATGCTTCCCAATGACCATCCAGGCTGTCTTGTACTGGAGGCTTGTTTCCCCGTTATTTTATGGGATCTGTAGCTCTAGAATTTGTTTAGCGTCATTTTTATATGCCTTTGGAGGGATTTGGGGAAGACCTTAAGCAAGACCCTGTTTTCAATCTACCATCATAGCTCTGGCCCCTAAAAATGTCGTTCTTAAAATAAAATAGCATATGAAATTGAAAAAGCATTTATAAGAGCAACAAGAGATAAAGTACTGCAGTGAGAACATACAGGACACAGCACATGCATATTTTGAAAATATGTGTATGACCATAGTACACAGCTATGAATCACAAGCAACATAGCAAACATGGCTAACATGGCATGGCATAGCATGGTGACAATAACAATAACAATATCAATAGGCCTATATAAAATGCAGTTTAACTGTAAGCACTACCACATACGTAAACTGACAGACATTTCTATAGCATTAACATAATATAAGACAGGGAAATGATTGAATAGCAAAATAAAAAACAAGCATATGCAAATTAAGTAATTCATATTGAGAGCAATGATCATTAATAATCATTTATTAATACTAGAATCCAGAGTTCTTTCTCTTTTTGCTTTGAAAGCCCAGGCCTTGGGAAGGACATGTTTGATGGTAAGATTGGCCTATCCCTCTAGGAACATTCTCCTCAATCTTGGGTGGCACACGAAGCCTTAGTAATAAATTGATTATTCGTTTCCTAGAAACTCTGTCTCTTAGACTTTTCATTCATCTCAACGTGTACAGTAGTAAGCACATAGAGTTACATGCAAGGCTCATTTTACATGGGCAAGATTTAGTGTTCTCTAACATAGGTAAGTGTGTAAATATCTTCAGCTTTACTTGTAACATCCTAACAGCCTAGTTCCTGGACAGATGGGTCTCTTGTCACTGACAGATCTCTCAGCTCCTGTACCTAAGCTAGTGTTTACTAAGGCTTGACTAGAAGGATCATTGTAGACTTGTACGTCTCACCTGGAGCAGAAGCAGGGATAGCCTGGATATCATCACAATGAGTTCATACTCCATGGGGTGAATCTGGACCCTAAGAGTCTTTACTGCAGTTCTGGGAACAAAAGTAGCTGTGTCTGGGTTCAAGTCTCCTGCCCTATAGTCATACACATGCTGTATACATCATTTTCAGCATCCAAAACTGGATCAGAAAGTCTTTGTACACCTGAAAGGACATTTCCTTTTTCTCAGCCTTTGATGAGGTAAATGTCAACCAACTGTCTCCACCTCTTTTATTAAGTCCAGCTAACTCTCCTAAGGGCAATAGGGGGTTGAGATCAACTATTCTCAAATGCACCCTGCCTTTATTTGGGACTATTTTGCAAAAAGGGAAAATATACAGTCCCTCAGTAACTTTGTACAGGCTGATCTTCCATTGTTCAGATAACTTACAAGTCACTTAAATACCAAGATTTCTCATCAGGAATCTATCTCCTTATTGAAGGCCTTGACACCTTACTTTACAATCATAACATCTTTTGTTTGTGTCCCAGTTCTTCTGAGCTGAAGCTATGGCATCTCTCAGATCCTCCTTCAAATGAGAGAGAAACTGAATGTGAATACTACTATCACTTCCTTCCTCAAAACAAAAGGCAATGGGTAGGCTTGGTTCCCACCAAGAGTATGCAGCATACTCTAAAGCCTGCAGCATAATTCCTGATAGAATGGTTTGCAGGTACGAGAAGTGGCACATGGTGATTCCTCTGAGCCTTTTGTTCAGGACTCAGAGTTGCAATAATATCCAAAGGGGGCTATTAAAAGCTGGAGATATGGCTCTCCTTGAGGATGGTAAGGACTTGTATGAGAATTTCTGATACCTTGCAAGGCCAACAATTCCTTGAGGAGCCTGGGTAACCAATCTCCTCCACTGAAGAGAGTCACATTCAAGTGTCAACTCCAGGATTGCAATTAATTTGATCTCAATTGCAAAGAAAGGTAGCTACTAATTTATCATTTACAGAAGAGGAAACTGAGGCTGAGACAACTTAATTGTCTTGCTCAGGGTTTCAGAGCTAGTATGTATGGGGAAGGAACTGAATTCAGATCTACCTAACTCCAAGTCCAGCACTCTGGCCACTGTGACAGGAGTGGTCCACACTTGAGTGTTGGCTGTAGGGTTAGGGTTCCTCACTTCTCAGCTTATTCATTACCACCTTCCGCCCCCCCCACCGTGTGGCTCCATCTGACACATTCATCCTCCTCCCTCAGGGTTCAGGAAAGTTTCTTCTTGCTCAGGTGCTTCTGGCTGCCCATTTGGCTTTTCTCATTATGATAATTAGTTTCCATTGGGAAGCTCTTATTCATGAACACTAATTGCTGGTGACAATTTGCATCTGAGGTAAAAGTTTTCCTATTCTGGGACACCCCCTCGGCCTCCCTCATCTGCCAATGTCAATGTCAAATCTTCTGAAAGTGACATGACAAACACCACTCCCCAGTGATATGGGAATGAGAAGGGGCAGACCAGCTCAGGGAATCAAGACTCTATAACCAGAGCCCTTGCTTCACACAGCCCTGTCAGCCAACACTCTGACTGCCACAGCCATGCCCAGTGCTCCAGCAGCCAGCACCAGCCTGGTGAGTTTCTTTCTATATCTCAGCCTCAAACACAAGGATTATTGCTTGAGAAGATAGGAGATTGTCTAGGCAATAAGAGGGATGGAGAAATGGGTACAAATTTGCTATAAGGAAGGGAGACTGAATCCAAAGGAAGACTTTAGAACAAGAACCCTGGATCCAAGACATTTATTCTATTTCCTTTCCTTCCTCTGAACCCAGCTCTGGTCTCTTCCTTCTCTGCTCAGGCACCTCTGATCTTTCTACCTCCTTTCCCTGCCTCCCCTTTTGTCTCACAGTTAATCTAGTGTATGTGTTCCGCCTTTGCATAGTTTTATTGTGGAAGACACAAGCTCATAGAGCCATAGATTTCAAGTAAGGAAGAACCTCAGAATGCATTTAGCTTTTAGTTCTGTCCTTTAACAGAGGAGGAAACTGAGGCCCAGAAAGGTGGTGGCCTTCCCATTGTCACACAGGTGCTCAATACGCTACACACAACATTATCAGGAAAATGAGTGAGCATAAAATAAAACTCAGCATCTCCATGATGAAACAGAAGCCTCTTGTCTGGATGTGTATTGAGCTCTCGTGAACTTTAGATCCACTGGAGGTGGTTGGAAAGAGAGCACCCTACAGAGCTCCATGAATTTATAGGTAAGGAAGTACTTGTTTAGGATTTTAATGGTATCTTCCTATTTATGACTTCCGGGGGCATACATTCTACTGAGACAGCCACCGTTGGTGTTGTCCTTTAAAAGAAAGCCAAAAGAACACTCCCTCCCCCAACATGAACCTGTTCTAGAAATACTGTGGTGCTAAGACAAAGTTGGGGGGTGGGATTCTGATTAGGGAACAGTATTGCTCCCTCTACCAGCCATTCACATTTGCCTTGGAACAAAGCACACAGGTTTTACATGTCTACACTGACCAATGTGGCCAAGCATCTCAGAGCTGGAAGTATCTTTACCCAAGCTGTGGAGTTGTGTGTGTGTGTGCGTCTGTTTGTACGTATGTGTCTGTGACTGTGTGTCTGTGTGTGCATGTCTCTGAGTGTGAATATGTGTATGTCTATGTGTGTGTCTATGTGTGTGTCTATGTGTGTGTCTGTGTGTGTGTGATTTCATTCCTAGAGAACATGAGCCCTTCAAAAGAAGATTCCACTGTAGGTGTGTTTTTTCTAACACCAGCACATATCTCTTTGCCAACTATTAGCATGGAATCAATGTACATAGCATGTAATTATTGAATGAACAAACAAAATATTCCCAGAGAGAAAGTGTTGGGAACTATAGCGAGGAGACAGGGAAGGGCACATTTAGGGTTAGAGTCTGACCCAGTACATTCTCTATTACATCACCTAGCTGTCTCTACAAGAAAAGGATAATGGACCCACTCAAGAACATTTCCATGGAACCATGCCCTAAAACTGTACATAATCCAGTAATACCACTGCTAGGTTTGTGTCCCAAAAGACAAAAAAAGGAAAGGAATCTAAATGTACAAAAAAATTTATAATGGCTTTTTTCTGGTGGCAAAGAACTAGAAATTGAGGGCATACCCATTGATTGGGGAATGGCTGAACAAAGTTGTCATATGGAATGGTAATGGGATGATGGTGGTATAATCGTAATGGAATATTATTGTGCTACAAGAAATGATGAGCAAGATGATTTCAGAGAAACCTAGAAATACTTATATGACCTGATACAAAGTGAACAGAACCAAGAGAACATTGTACACAACAACAACTTTGTACAATGAAGAATTGTGAAGGACTTAACTATTCTCAGCAATACAATGATCCAAGACAATCCCAAAGGACTCATGATCAAAAATGCTATCTGCCTCCAGAAAAAGAACTCGTGCTGTATGAATATAGACTGAAGCATGCCACTTTTAATTTCCTTCCTTCTTTTCTTTATTTTTATTTGAGTCTTCCTGCACAAAATGAGTAATGTGGGAATGTTTTACATGATTGTACTTGTATAACTTGTATCAGATTGGTTATTATGGCAAGGAGTGGGGAGAGGAGGGAGAGAGGGGTAGAACTTAAAGATCAAAAGTTTTCTAAAATGTGAAAAATTGTTTTTACCTGTAATTGGGGTAAAAAATAAAATAAATTTTTTTCAAAAAGAACGTTTCCGTGGGAAAAGACACATATGTCTGTAATACATTGCATCGGTGTTATAATAGTTTGCACTTGGGATGCTGCAGCACAAAATGATATAAATAAATATTAGAAGGGCACATAACCACATCCTTTATAAACTATAATGTGGTAAAAATAGAAAGTAACACATGCAAAAAAAACCCCATAAACCTAAGTGGAGACCGAATCCTGACAATCTGAATGATAACTGGATCAAAGAACAAACAGAAGCAACTGCAGAGAAGAGGCTGATAACAATTATACAACTGACCCAGATTTCCCAGATGCAGCTAATCCATTCCTCAGAGAAAAAGTGGCATTTCTGAGAACACACATTAAGAAAATAGAAAGATGGGGTTGGTATGCTTAAAATACAGTTGTAGAAACAGCAAAACCACAAACAAATACAGCCAAAAGAAACACCAGAAGGATATGTTGAAAATTAAAGAAGGTATACTTGAAAGATCAAGCAAGAAGACTATGGAATTGAATTGTTTCTGCCATTCTGGACTTTGCTGCCACCCTCAGCCACCATCTCACCTTGGAATATCCCTCTGCCCCTGTGGCCCCCTTCTTCCATTGGTGAGTTGTTCCCAGAACCGCCATTTTCTTTATATATTTTTGAAGGTAGTCCCCTATTTCCTTTATGTTTTCCTTTTTGTCAGTCTATACTTGCGCATAATATGTTCTAATTATTCTTTTTTCTTTTGGTTTTGCTCTGATTTTACCTTGTTCATTTGCTACTTTATTAATTTGATTTTCTGCTCTTCTTAATCACTTTAGTAAGGGTTTTTCAATTTTATCAGTCTTTTCAAAGAACTAGATTTTAGTCGTTTATAAATTTATGGGGGATGCATCCAACTTCTCTGTCTCTCCTCTAATTTTTAATATCTCCTCTTGTGTGCTTGTTTTAGATTTATTTCTTTGTTTTCTTTTTTCTTTTTTAAGCATATCGAGTTCATTGACCTTTTCTTTTCTCTTTTGTTAATGTGACTGAAGGGATATTATATTCCCCTTGAGGACTGATTTAACTGCATCCCAGAAATTTTGGTATGTTGTTTTATCATTATCACTTTCTTTTTATCATTACTAATTGTTTCTATTATTTGTTCTTTGACACATTCATTATTTAAGATGTCATTGTTCAGTCTCCTCTTAGATCAATATCTTTTGTTTTTGGTCCTGGAAATAATTTCTATTCTGAATGTATTATGATCCATAAAGCATGCAGTAACTATTTCTGACTTCTTACATCTGCTTACAATATCCCTATACTCAATATAAGGTCAGTTTTTTTTAAGTTTCATATGGTGTAAAGCATGCATATTCTTTGACAGTCCTACTTAGAAGATGCCAAAAGTTTTTTAACTTTAGTATCTCCAGAAACTATTCAGTTCCATATTTTCCCCTTTATTTTTCTATTAGACTTATCTAAAGCTGGTTAGTTGTTGCCCTTCAATCACAAAAAGGACCAAAATGACATCACTAAGTTGGGGTCATGGTACAGTGTGTCCAACTGTGGCTCATCGGACTATTACATGCTCAGAATACTCTACCAGAGATCAAGCAATAATAGTCCATGTGAACATTTGGAGTAAAGACTTTGTGTCGGTAAGCAAAATGGGCTCCTTAGCACTTAGTTCAACAAGTGCCCTTGAAGAGTTTGGCTTTTGTTTGCTTTGAGTAATTCAGCTATTTCATTGAATCTTACTAAGTGCTAAGCCCCAGGCCCAAACCCCTATTAGGTGTAAAACCTATGTGGGTGTGCATTGGCAACTAAGGTGGGGCCCAAGGTGGGGCTAACTCCAGGGAGGGTCTAGTTTACATGTCTGGGACAGCAGAGGCTTTTAGACCAAGTGGATTTAAGTCACTCTTTGTGGTGATTCTAGGTCACGTGGGTGAGTCTCATGTGTGACTCACCCCTGACCCGGAAGAGATATAAAAATCAGAGGTTGGCCTCAGCTTCTTTGGAGCTCTTTGCCGAAGTAGTGGTGGCACGTGACTCTGGGCCAGCCCTTGTGCTGAGCTCCTGGGCTGAACCTAGATGTTGGTAACTATGAATTGTATTGGGTCTGTCTGTTTGTAATTTGTTTAAGGGCTCTTGAGATGGTGTTGATGAGGAGACCCTGGGCAGCTGTAGCTAAGGAGCCCTCCAGCTTGTAAACCCAGATGCTGAGACTTTGTTGAACTCTGGTAACTATGTATTGGGATTTGAATCAGACAAGGTCTGTCTGTTGATGTTTGTAGTTTGCTTGTATTTTGCTCTGAAGTTCAGGGTGCTGGCTCTTTCCCCTGAACTAAGTGAATGATATTTGTGTGCTGAATTAAAGTAAGCTTGCCAACCCCTTTACCTTGCTCTCCTTTTAAGGCAGATCAAAAGAACCTGTGTTTTTTGCGGGCGTGCTGGCAGCTTTCTGGGTCCTGGCTGTGGGTGGATCTTACACCCACACAGAAGCTGCTAGCCAGATTGTGGAAACAGACTTCTATAAATTTGTACATTTCACACTTCTTTTGAGCTACTTCACTTCTGTTTTGCTCATAGAGTACAGCACCTTCTCTGATGTGAGTGTGCCATGCTGGCAGTCCTGGGCCAATGACTCCCACATCTCACAAAGTTCTTCAGAGAGACCTTGAGACTGTCCTTGTATGGCTTCTAAAATCTGCATAGGTGATTGCCTTGTGTGTGTTCTCCATAAAATAATCCCTCGTGCAAGCATATGTTTGGCATGTGAACAATGTGACCCGCCCATCATAGTTGCGCTCTCTGTAGCAGGGGTTGAATGGCTGACAGTCCAGCCTGAGACAGGACCTCAGTATCCAGTACTTTGTGTTGCTAGGTGATCTTCAGAATCTTCCTCAGGCAACTCAAATTGAAGTGATTCCATTTTCTGGCATGGCGCTAGCAGACTATTCAAGTTTCACAGGTATACACTAAGGTCATCACAAAGGCTCTGTCCATTTTCAGTTTGGTAGGCAATCTCATACTCTTCTCTCCCACACTTTTCCTTCAGTCTCCCAGACACTGAGCTAGCTGTTATTAAAGTTGACTGTCACTATTATGTTACTGTATATGTCTTCTTCAAGCTCAGATACTATTTCATTTATGATTTTGTATGCTGAGGTATTTGGAGTATATATGTTTATTATGATACATACTTGCCATGGATAGTTCCTTTCAGCATAATATACTTTCTTGTTTATTTTTTTATTTTTTGAATGTTTCTTTTTGCTTTGTCTGATAGCATGATGTCAGATTTGGGCAGGAGACAGGGGTGTTGCCTTCATTTGATGCATAGAAATTTTTCCATATATATATATATATATACATATATATATATATATGTTATTTAAATGTGTTTCTTGTAAGCATCAGATTGTAGGGTTTTGTTTTCTTATCCAATCTATCATTCTTTTTTCATTTTGTTGGATTGTTTCATCCATTCACATTTCAAGTTGTAAGACTCAAGTTTATAGTTTCCTCCAGCTGTACCTATATTACGGGTGGGGAGGGTATACCAAGTTATCATTTTTTGTCTCTTCCGTTATAAATACAGTATTAAGTTCCTTTGGTTACTTTAATCTTTTTTTAAGGTGGCTTGATGCCAGTGACTCTCTTCCTCTCATCTCAGATCACCTGTTCTCATCTGTTGGTCCTTTTATTTGAGTTTGGTGTATTAGCTCCTCTCTCCTGCTTTAATCTAGATATTTATTTCTTCTTCCTCTTTTTTCCTCTCAGTTAAGTAGATTTCGCTCTTCCTCTTTCCCTTGAGCTAGCCCACTTCATTACGTTTGTTTTGTTTTTTGTGTGTTCTTTCACTCTCATCATTATTCTTTTTCTGCTTAATTTAGATCCTCACTTCTGATTCATGATCCCTATAATCATCTGTTATCTGTCTTTTCTCTGTATTCTTCATACAATTAAAGCTTCCAAGGTATCGATTCAAGTCTCTACCCTCTACACACTTTCTGCCACTGCCTTGTAGGGCTTACACTGTGAATTCCTCTCTTCCATTGTGCCTCACTCTCAAAACATTACCAGTCATTGCAAGTGTCAGAGAGGACATTGCTCCCATGATAGGGCCCTTTCTGCACCTCTGTGCTATACTCTCCCCTGGTGTCCTTTTTTTCTACATTTTCCTGAAAATTTCTTCCCAGTGTCCATGCTTTTCCATTCTTCTTTGTGCCAATTATGCCCAAAGATTCCAACTCCCCCTTCCCAGAACAAATATATTTTTCAGGAATCAAATCTCCCAGGCTCAATCAGGGTGAGGAGTTCATTTCCCTTCACCCTTTGGAGTATTTATCAGTGTAATTCCCTCCCACCTCCAAGGTAAGGTCTCCTTCCTTTCTCCCATTTCTAGTCTTTTCCTCCTGCTTCTCCTCTCCTACTCCCCTATAGGCTCTTCTCTTTCTGAGACATCACTTCATGTTTTCTTCTCCTAATTGCTAGCCCTTGATTTGACCTGGGCACATAATTCTCTCCTCACTGTCTTCCCGCTCCCCTCCCTCCCTTTTATGTACTCTCCCGAGTTATGATACAGTCCCACAAAAGAAGCATTCATGTATAGGTAGGGTTTCACCAGGTTCTGTCCATAATTTCCCCATTCCTCTTCATTGTGACCTCTACCAGATTTCCATCTTTACTCCTATCTTCTATATATTTAGAAAGAAGTCTCTTACTGGAATTTCTGTTGTCATGTTGTTGCTGTTGCTGTCTTTGCCTGCTTCATTTATTCACTCCTGCATTTGCATTGTTCAAGGTATTCAAGAAGCAATCTCTTCTGTTCTTTCTTTTCAAATTTTTCTTTATTATTGAACATTCATCCTTGGTTCTGCATGGTTAAGCTCAGATTTGCAGGAACATCACCCAAGTATGTATTCTGATCTGCATTGCTCTTTGGAACACATTATTCCTTTCCCTCCTCTTTTTTCTACTGGGGGCAGAATAGTTTTGCATTATTCAAATGTTCTTAAATATCTGTAGGTACTAAGAGCAATCCCAGAATCTCAAAGAGTTTAAAGGCTCTTTAGTGCAACCCACACCTGAACAAGAATCCCTTCTTCAGTGAACAAGACACATTTTCATCTAGCATTTCCTTGACAGCTTCCAGTAAAAATGATTCTAACCACTCACTAAGGTGCCTCATGCAACTTATATCCATTGACCTGGTTCTGTCCTCTGATGCCAAGCATAGCAAGTCTACTTGCTCTGTCACATAATAGCCCTGCAGATACTTGTGTAAAAGAGGAGGTCTGCCTCACACTAGTAAAACAGGAGGTTCAGACTTCCCAACTGAATCAATCAATCAAAGGTGTAAAATACCATCAAAAGGTATGAATGATTCCCAGACAATTCTATTGAATTAATTAAACAACTAAACAAAGGTATAGAATAAGTGCAAAAAAATCCTTACTCCATTTGGAAGGAGAGAAATTCTTTGAGCTGTTAAATACATTGAGATTGTACTGAACTATCCTGCTGATAAATCCTGTGGAGTTCTCGTTTTTCATTTAGCAGCTTCTGAATTTCCCCATCAAACCAGTCTTGGTGTTTGTAGTTATTCTGGCCCAGATGAGAAAAAGCAGTGCTATACACCAAATCACTGAAAGCGGCCTACTCCTTTACTGCTTCACTGTTGCCATCTGCATCTTTGTCAAACTTTCCCTCCAAGTTAGCAACGATCTGTTCCCACTCACAGTAGAGCTCTAATTTGTTGACATTAGTTCTTCTGGTAATCATTTTGCCTTGAAAATGCCACTTTTGTTGTATGTGAATATTTAACTTGGAGAGGATGTCTATGATCAGTCCAGCAATCTGCACCACAGATTACATTCATCATTCTTACATCCTGTCTGTCTCTTCTTACAATCACATAGCCCAGGACTGTCCAAAATAAGACTCACAAGCCCCATGGAGCCTGCAATGCAATTTATGAGGCCCACCAAGAAGCAGACAAATTTGTGTAAATGCTTTAGTAAATGAAGCTGCGCCACTGCAGAGCTCTCACTAAAAAGGCAAATCAAAATATATTGTCTATTGTTTCAATAAAAACCTAAGGTTGGACAGCCCTGACATAGTCTATTAAATACCGATGTTTGCTGCAAGGGTGCATAATGTTTTCAGCCATATTGTCAAATTCTTTCAATGAGGATGAAGACAGCATGAAGGTCAGCTACTGCACTGATGGTAAATTCTTCAACTTGAAAAGGCTACAAGCCAAGACCAAAGTGGAGGGAGTGTTGGTGCATGATTTTCTCTTTGCAGGTGATTGTGCACTCAATGCAGCCTCTGAAGCTGTGATGCAACAAAGTATGGATCAATTCTCTGCTGATTGTGCTCATTTTGGCCTAACAATTAACACCAAGAAAACACCAGTACTCCATCAGCCACCACCACAGCATCCATGAGTGCAATCATCAGTTACAGCAAATGGAGAAGTTTTGAATGTTGTGGATAAATTCACTTACCTTGGTAGTGTACTTTCCAGGGATATACACATTGATAAAGATGTTGACATACACATGGCCAGAGCTAACTCAGTGTTTTGGAGGCTCCAAAGGAAAGTATGGTAGAGAAGAGGTATTAGACTAAGTACCAAACTGAAGGTCTACAGAGCTGTTGTGCTGACCTCATTGTTTTATGCCTGTGAAACCTGGACAGTCTACCAGCTCCATGCCATTTGCTTCCATTTGAATTGTCTTAGGAAGGTTCTGAAGGTCATCTGGCAGGATGAGGGACCAGACACTGAGGGCCTTATTCAAATTAAATTGCCAAGCATTCAAACTCTGGTTCAAAGAGTGTAGCTCTGATGGGCTGGTACATTGTTTGAATGCAAAATGTGCACTTGCCAAAAAGAATATTTTATGGAGAACTCACACAGGACAAGCACTCACATGGAAGTCAGAAGAAGCTATGCAGAGATATACTCAAGGTCTCCTTTAAGAACTTTGGAATTGAGTGTGTGACATGGGAGACACTGGCACAGGACTGAGCAAGCATGGCAGGCCCACATCAGAGCAGGTCCTGTGCTCTATGAGGAAAGCAGAATTGAGATAGCTCAAAGAAAATACAGTATGTGCAAATTTGGAGTATCCACCCCAAATGTTCACATGTTCTATTTGTGCCCAACCTGTGGTAGAGCATTCTGAGCTCATATTGGTCTCCTCAGCCATAGTCAGATATATTGAAACATGACTTTGGCATAGTGATGTCATATTGGTCTTCCTTGAGAACAAAGGACAACAACCAACCAACCAACCAAATAGATATTAGGCTATGCAGGAGGTATACTGGGGTGGGCTGAAGAAAAATCATCATGTCCTAGGGGGACTGGATGAAACAGCAACCCAGCTCAGAATCCAATATGCCAATAGCAAGCAAGCCTAATTGTGGAATAGTTCCAGCCAAGTCTCTGAGAGGAAATCACCTGAGCAGGGATAGCACAGACTATCTTCCCCTTCCCCTCCCTTGATTAGAAGAAAATCCTGAGAATATCAAAGCTCAGAAGATTTGGATATCCCCAGGACAACAGTAGCTGAACACAGCTTGTCCATCAGAAGCAAAAGGCAAATGGACACAGCAAGGAAAGATAGCTTCAAAACCCTACAAGTTTACTAACCCTCACAACTCAACAAAAAGCTATACTTGAAGGGAACTTCCTGAGGACTCAACAAAGGAAGAAAAAGGCTTCCAACTAACCAGGAGCTATGAGTTACTGCTTTGTCATATGTACTCTCTAAACTTAAGCCCGCTGAGCCCCAGACTCTGTCCTTGTGAGAGAGTGTACTTATGAGAGAATGCATCCCAGAATTAAGGAAGATGCTGTACTTTAGTCTGTGTTACACCTTCTCAGGAATTATCTCTTTGTAAATGTAATTGATACTAGGAAGATGTCAACTGGTTAAATGATATTGGAAAACACATCATATGAGGACTCACATGTGATAATATTAGAAGCCACAACCACTCAGAGTTACCCCTAGAACCAAAAGGGGAGAAGTACTAGCTTCACTCTGAGAATGCAACCTGCTGGTGCAGTAGGAGTTAAGAAAGCGAGCTAAAAAAAAAAAAAAAAAGAAAGCGAGCTGAAGTGTAGTTCATGTTCAGGGAAGGCTACTGTGGTGTGAGGGCTGCTTTTGACCTTCGGCATCCACCTGTTCCATCTAAGTCCCGCCTGTGGTTCCAAGAAGCCGTAGCAGTTACAGCAGCCACATCCCGGTAAACCATTTCTGCCGACGGGCTGAACCAGGCTGAGGATAACTGAGGGGTCTCAAACCCATTGAGGAATTAGTGAGGTGTCTACCCCAAGTATGGGAAGACTACTACTAGTGGAATGGTCGGAAAAGAACAATTTGTTCCATCAGCTGAAGACAGCTGAAGCAGGTGCTGCAGAGCTTTTAGAGTTTGGTTAGACATTTTTTTTTTTGCATTAAAATTTTTTATTACGAACCTGAAAAATACCAATAAACATGAACATTTTCATGTATGAAGAACAGAAAAGGACTGTATGAGCAATTGTGAATATCGTGTAGAGCTTGTTTATAAAGCATACTGAATTGAACACTCCCATACAAACGCTGCCCTTCCCAATTTCCTTCTGCCTCTTCTGGGCATTTTTAAGTGTTTCATTGATGGGTTGAGATTTTGGGTTTTTTTTTGCATTGTTATCACTACCTCACAATTCCCCTCCAAAGCTCTTTACTTCTTTCCCTCTCCCCTGTCCCCCGCCAAGTAAAAGCCCTCCATTGTATTAATAAACATGGCCAAGCAAAGCAAATTCACATAGCAGTCATACCTGAAAGCATATCTCATTATATACCTGCTTGTCCGCTCAATGCCTCTTGCTCTGCTCCTGGGCTTGTGATTGGTCGTTTCATGATTGATCAGGGTTCTTCAGTCATCCCAAGCTGTTCTCTTTTACAGTGTGGCAGTCATTGCAGAGATCACTTTCCTGGTTCTGTTCCTTTCACTCTGCGTCAGTTCATCTAAATCTTCCCAGGTTTCTCTGGATCTATCTCTTGTCTCATTTCTTACAGCACAATAATACACCATGATTCAGCTACTCCAGAACTGATGGCACCCTTTTGGTTTCCATGGTATGCACTATAGTGACTTTGGGGGTCAGAAGAGGGGGAAGGGCTGAGTATAATGCAAATGCAAAATCCTCAAGTGCAATAACCTGGCAGTTCCATCTCTACTTATCTCTCAGAGCCCTCAATTTCCTTGTGTGTCTAGAGAAGAGACTATTTTTTACCTGCTTTACAGATAATGCACATAGGAACCCTTAACTGTGTGTGTTGGGTAGGTATTACTCCGATATCCTTATATGCCAAATGTTCACAGATTTAAAGCAGGAAAGGGCCTGAGGGGTCACCTACTCCAGCCTTCTCATAAGAAAAAGGAGTCTCAATGAGTAAGTGACTTGCCCAAGGTTACAACGGTACTAAATACCAAAGGCAGGATTTGAACCCAGGTCCTCTGAGTCCAAATCCAGTGTTCTTTGCTCTATGCCACAACTGCCTCCTGAATGACACCTATTCAACCAGATTATTCATTTAAAAGGGCTTTGCAAACCTTAAAGGGCCACAGAAACACTTATTTTTACCACATGAAATAACGAATTCAGTGACACTGTTGAAAATGAATAAGAAAGAAGGCATGAGGTCTCAATCCAACAGCTTCTATTTCAGAACACGGTTTTTTATCAATGGAAGGAGACATAAGCCCAGATGACATTTCTCCTGTCGCCTAGAATGTCGTCCCTTGTCTTCCAGTCTATTAAACGACATCTCTACCACTCTTTTTTTATGCTAAATTCCCATTCTTAAGTATTTCAAGATCAGTATGAGTGCTGAGTGAAAGATGGTACCCTCGCGCCCCCTCAGTTACTGTTCCGAGTGGGGCTCTTGCCAGTGCTGCCCCCCTTGGGCGGCCGGCTGGCACTGGGCTGCCCGGGCATCCGCTGGCTCGATCCTTTTCGGCCACCACGGTCCCCCAGCACGGCAGCCCCACTGCTCTTGTTTCTCCCTCTTGTGGCAAGCAAAGTGGATGGCGGCAGAGCGGATACCACGCTCTAGGGCCCAGAAGGGTCCACGGCCAGCTGCTGCCCCGCACACATGGACTTGAGCATCTGGAAGACGGCCAGCGGGGCCACGTTCAGCTTCAGCAAATCCACCAAGATCTTGAGCACGTCGGGGTCTATGGCTCCGCCGGCCGCGCGGCAAGCTCGTAGTGCTCTGTTTCCTCGGCGTTGAGCACCTTCTTCCGCCCCAGCGCCAGTTTGTGAAGCGCAGCCTCCAGCCCCGGGGGGCCCGGCAGGCCCACCCGCCCCAGGGCCTCCCCGGGTCCCCACCCCAGGGCCTGCCGCGCCCGCGACCCCAACCGCCGCCGCCGCAGCAGCAGCCGTCCTGGCCGGGTCCGGGTACTAGCGCTTCGGACTCTGGCTAGACATCTTAATGCCAAGGCTACCCGCTGCATCTTGAGCCGTCACTAGTTATCTTGACTCTGTCCTGCCGCTGGACTTTGATGACTTTGGAGAAGAGAATGAGGCCATCGACTTCATCCAACTCTGCCTCACTTAAATCCAATTTACTTATGAATTAAAAAACATCGCCCATACCAAATTACCATTTTTACCTGCCTCAAAGTCCCATGGCAACAGGCAAGTGATGAAACAGCAGGAGAAGATACACTGGGAGCTGTAGTCAGAACCCTGCACACAGGTGACTAAGACCTTATAAGGTCATTTTTTCCTACACCACAGCAAACTTCCAACTTTATACTGTCTAGTTATTTTAAATAGTCTCAAACAATATTGATTAGTATGGCTGTTGTAATTTCCCTATTTTTTTTCTCTTGATTAAATCTAGTTTAGCTTTCACTTTTTCTGAGACCAGGATTACTACCCCTGCTTTTTTCCCTCATAAATTCTACTCTCGATCTTTATTTTATGTTTCTGTGTATTTTATTTCCTATTCCTCCTGACTCCTCTGCTTTACTTTTACCACTACCTTGCTCTCCTATTATTTAACCTACCACCCCTCCAAGAATCCATCCCTCATTTTCTTCCCCCTCCCAACTGTTCCCCTTGCCCTTTTGTTTCTATTTGAATTTAGATGACTTTCGTATACTTCAAAATATATATGTTCCAATGTATATGTTCCATATGTGTGTACCTATATATTCCATTCCCATCAAGCTAGACACCCTTCTTTACCCCCTTATCCTGTTCCCTCCCCCTCTTTATAAATTTTTTTCTTTATAAATTCTATTTCTTTATAAATTTAGATTTTTATTCCCTTGTAAATGTATATGTTATTCTGTCTTTAACCCAGATCTGATGTGAGTAGGATTCCCTTTAAAAATCCATCCCTTATTTTCTCCCCCTACCTATCCCCTTAGCCTTCGATTTCTTTCTGAATTTAGAAGATTTTTATACCCTCCTAGATACATATGCAATGTTCCCTCTTTAACACATTCCCTGTAAGAATAGGGTTCCAGAACTATTAGCCCTCCTCCCCCATCTAATTCATCTGTGTCAATTCTTACTCTCACAGCTCATTTGTACCTTTTCCTAGATGTTATACTTTTTAGAATCACATCATATGCAGCTCTGCACCAATTTTTCTTTTGAATCAACCAATTACTAATTAAAATCTTAGACATACAGTTTGCATTTCCTTGTATGAAAAGTAAAGAGTCTGTCCTTGTGGAGTCCCTTGTAATTAGTCTTGGATGTTTATCTTATATTTGTCTTGGATCTTATATGTCAAATTTTCTACTGAGTTCAGGTCTTTTTGCAAAAAAATCCTGAAAGTCTGGTGATTCATTGAGCATCCATTTTTTTTCCATCCAAGACTATGCTTAACTTTACTGGGTATGATATTTTTGGCTACAGCCCCAAATCCTTTGCTCTTTGATGTGTAGTGTTCCAATACCTGCAGTCTTTTAGAGTAGCTACTGCTAGGTCTTGTGTGATTCTGATCATAGCTCCAACATATCTGAATCATTTTTCTTCTTTCCCGTATTTTCTCCTTGAGCTAGAGGTTTGAGAATTTGACTATGATATTCCTCTAGGTTTTCTTTATAGGATCTCTTTCAGGTGGTGATCGATCAATTTTTTTTCTATTTCTACTTTCCCCTCTTGTTCTAATGCTTCAGGACAATTTTCTTTAATTATTTTTTATATTATTGTATGAAGATTCTTTTTTATCAAAGCTTTCAGGTAGTCCAATCATTCTTCTGTTTTCTCTTCTTGATCTGTTTCTCCAGTTCAGTTATTTTTCTTATGAGATGTTTCACATTCTCCTCTATTTTTCATTCTTTATATTTTGTTTTATTATTTCTTGGTCTCTTATAGCTTCACTAGCTTATCTTTGCCCACTGATGATTTTCAAAGAGTGATTTTCTTCCTTAAGCTTCTGATCTCGTTTTCCAGTTGCTTAACTTTCTCATTTTTCTTTGGTTGTTCTTTTTTTTTTAAATTTTTCATCAGTCTCTCTCATTTGATTTTTAAAGTCTTTTTTAGTTCTTCTATAAATCCTTTTTGGGCAGGTGACCATTTGATATTACTTTTTGTGGCAGGAGTAGATTTTTGCTTCAGTATTCTCTTCTGAAGATGAATCCCAATCTTTTGTAATCACTTCTAGTTCTCTGGCATAGGGGATGGTGCCTTTGGTCTCAGGTCCTCCTTCAGTTTTTCCCTCTGACCTGGAACCAAAACCAAGAACTCCACCCTCCTGGAAGTGCCCACAGCCAGCAGCATCCCCATCCTACTACTTCTGAACTCACCTGGCATGTGCTGGCTCCTTCTCAGCCAGGGCTGTGTCTCAGCACAGCTGGACCTGACATGCCTTCAGCAGAGGTTTCCTCAATCTTCCTCCGCTCAAAAGCCCAACTCCCTACACTGTTCAGGAGGTGAAAATTCCTGTGGCTGTCACAGAGGCTGTCTCCCGACCCAGCTAGCTCCAGGTTTCACTGCTTGCTGTTTGAGGGGAGCTAGCCTGGAGGTGTTTACATTTCACAGATTTTCTTCCAATCTCTTGTCCCAAGAGGACTACTGTTCTAGCCCAATCCTTTTATTTTTACCAGTGTACATTCACCCTGAAGCACTGTTTTCTCTTATTTGTGGGGGAAATCTGGAGAAATGGAATTTTCTCGCCTACTCTGCCATCTTCCCAGAATCCTTTCTATTAACTTTCTTGATTGACACATCACCCCAAGGACTTATACTGAAGCCCCAGGACAAAAAAAAAAGATCAGATCTTTTCCAGATAAACTTTTACGTAGCTAGAGCAGTCATGTCTTTTTCTTGTCAAGGTAACTTTTTATATTTGGTGAAAGACAGGTTTTCATTGTCCAGAAGAAAGAACAGCAGCAAAGAGCTTGGTTCCTGGTAGACTTACAAATAACAAAAGAAGGAACGGGGGCCAGCTCAGGGTGGGACAATGACCCTGACCTCTTACCTTAGTTTTGTTCTTGCTAATGCATCACAGGACAGAAATACTCTACAATGCCCCTAAAAGCTGGTCTTCTCCCTCTGAATCTTCACTTACAAAGGAACTGCACTTATGTCGGCATGCTAATTCCAAAGAATCTAGGGACAGAGTTGCCCTTCAAGTATCCCAGCTTCTATACACCTCTGGTCTTTTGCTTGTGCTTTCGGCAGTTACCAAACTGGGTTTTCAGAAAATAAAGAGATGAAGGAAGGAAGGAGGGAAGGAGAAAAATATTAAGGAGTTACTATGTTCCACGTCCTCTGTTTAGCACTTTTAAAACATTATATCATTTTTTCTCAAAACTCACCTGGGAGGTGGGTGCTAGTATTATCCCCAATTTGTAGCTGAGGAAACTGAGGCAGATGGAGTGACTTGCCCAGGGTCGCATAGCTAGTAAGTATCTGAAGATGGATTTAAACTCAGATCTTCCTGCCCCCAGACACGGTACTCTATCAACTGTGTCACCTGATTCTAGAGCATAGGACTCTCCTTAGGAGTGAAAGTGGGAGTTACAAGGAATTTTTTGTCCTATGTCAGATAGCGAAGCAGCTAGGTGGCTCAGTGGATAGAGGGCAGGATCCAGAGTCAAGAAGGCCTGAGTTCAAATGTGGCCTCAAATGCTCACTAGCTGTGTGACTCTGGGGAAGTCATTTAGCCTCAGTTTACCTTAATTCACTGAAGAAGGAAATGGCAAACCACTCTTTGCCAAGAAAACCCAACATGTGCTCACAAAGAGTCAGACATTCCTGAACGACAACAAAATGTAAGATAGTTGTCTAGGACAATGAATGAATGCCGGATCCAAGTAGTCATGGGAACAGACAACCTTGGCATGGCACACTATAACTGGCAGCCCTTCTCTAGGTATGATGGCTCATAATCCCAGCACCTCTTTGATACAAGCAATGCCATCTTGCCTTGGTCAGAAAGAGGTTTTCTAGTCATTGACTTTTAGCAGGTGAGATCCTAGAAGACCATCAGATATCCCTGTAGAAATTAAACCCAGAAGCTAGCAGCAGAAAGGAGCAGTGACTTCACATATCAACAGAGAAGTATCTCCACAAAGGCGATGGATCCAGAAGAGAGCAGAGACATACCCTCATCAAACACAAAGCAGCCAGAGGAGAGCAGAGATGTGACACCCACTAGACATATCAGTCAACAGCATGATGACCCACCCAGAAGACACATCTATTTCTGTAGGCCTAAGGTTATAAGGGATGTCTTCAACATGTGTTCCTTGACTACATAAGATCATGACATGAGCTGTTAAATGAATGTTTTCTGGCCAAGCCAGTTGCCTCCATACCTGTTTCCTAGCCCTTCATATACATTCCCTACATACCATGTTCTGGGTGTGTGTATGTGTCTCTGTGTGTGTCTGTATGTCTGTGTGTGCTTTCATCCTTATTACAACCTGTGGAAGATTAACTCAGTGTATTCAATGTGGTGTGCATATAAGGAGAGGCAGGAATCTTTTCTTGGCACTTAACTTTTTGTGCCATTGGATAAAATATCATTGTAAAGTGAATGTGTCCATGGGATGGTTGGTAAAAGTAATCACTCTGATGGACACTCATGAGCCATATTTTTCTGTGGATACTGACACCTACCCCACCCCACCCCCATCCCAGGTGCCTCTTGGTGGGGAAGGCTGGTGTAAGAGGAGATTCTCCATGTGCTACACATTTTTTCCTGTGAAATTTCACTTTATTTGATTCATCCCAGTGTTCTACCCTGTCAAGCTCTGTTTAAATCCATTGGGTTGAATCGAATAAGATGAAATTAAATACAAAATCCTACACCTGGGATCCAAAACTGTATTTCATAAATATAGAAAGGAGGTATGAATCAAGTGTGCCTAGAAAAAAAGGGCTGTGTCTAGGAAACATCATGAGGTTTTGTGGACTATAAGCTCAGAATGAATTGGTAGGGGAATAGGTCAGCCAAAAGCAGCTCTGAGAAAAGTGTCAGGCAGGGGGTTTGACTAAACAAGAACAGCTACCAAGCCATAAGGCAAGTTTAATTAACCGAGATCAGGGAGA
>CM053622.1:818416484-818441207 GCA_028646595.1 Phalanger gymnotis
CCCATTAAACTAAGCCCATTTTGCCTTACTGGCACACTAACACTCCCACTTCAACACATTCTTTTATAGTACTGGCAATTTCATCTTGCCCACCTGGCAAACGATATTGCCTCAGAGTAATTACTTCAGAAGGTTTGGACAAAGTGATTGGATCCATCTTTATTTTCCCCACTAAGACTGCATTAACACCTATTTTCCTCACAGCAAATTGGTATTTCCCTTCAGGTAAATTCAAGGTCATACCATTCAATATATCTATCCCAATGATGTATTCAGGAATCAGCACAATAACCACAGTATATTCTTTCTTGGGCAACTGTCCAATTTTTGTCATCAATTTAATTTGTCTGCCTGATATTTCAGCCCCTCCTAGTCCTGTGATGGTAATAGGAGTTCCATGGCTGAATTTGTCTGGATTTCCATATACAAGGGTGGCCTCTGCCCCAGTATCTAATAATGCCCTAGTTACTGTACTTGACCCATTTTTCCAATATATGGTCAAGTTAATGTGGGGTCTGCAATCCAGCCTGTGTATTTCTTTAATTTGGACTGGGGCTTGGCCTGTTTCCTAGTATTCCCTAACATGTGACTCACTTGGGTGTGAGGGTTCAGGGTCTATAGCATCTACAGGAGCAGTTCTTATTTCCCTATTTTGTATGTTATCAAGTCCTTTATCTGGGTACATTCTGTACAGTTCATTGGTTAGAATGCCATCTATCATTTCAAAGTCTACTCCTGCTCTCAATAGAGCAGTGAACATTTCTTTTCTGGTCACTCTATTTTGGCGCCAAATTCACTGGCTATTCACTCTCCTCTCTCGGGGAGATCTATCCCTTCCCCAGTCTCCTAAGTCACTTAACTGTAAAATCTTATCTATCACCACTGAAAGACGTCTCCCTATTTCCCCAAGTAACAGAATCAAAATTAGGTGTCTATAAGCAGGAGGGGCTGTCCTGATTATTAAATTCCTATGAGGGACTCCCAAGGGATCATCATAATATCTGTCTGCAGTTCCTGCCATGATAGCAGTCTTCATTACCTCCTCCTTTAGTTTTATGATACAATCTCTAAGTGAATACCAAGGTTTATTCTCAGTGGGCCACATAGAATCAGTAGCATATCTCTTATTACATCCCTCAGTGGCTAATACCAACAGATTAGTCTTGTTATCACCATCTCCTTGCTGATGATGTTCCCTAAATGCTTGCTGAACTGGAGGATCGTGGCTGATACCTATGGATCTCATACAATCCACCCTATCTACTGATATTCCACTGGCCCCTTGATCACTGAGTCTTACCATCCAAGATATTAACGGTTCTCTCATTCTTTGGGTGAATCTACACAAAATGTCTGTGATCTCTTGCTGTGAAAAATCTTCCTGAATTTCCCTTGTAACTGAATTGTCACCTTGGGTTTCTGTCCTCCTCCTTTGTATGGGACAACATCTGTCTGAGTATTTGGCCATCTCTCATTCTCTATGCGAGAGATACCCTGAACCCTAGTAACATTTTGTGCCTCAGCCCCTGACATTGTCTCATTTTCTCTCTACTCCTTTCCCCTGCCACCATGGCAATGACAAAGCAGGCAGTCAAGCTCAACCTGGCCTGGGTTGAAATGCCCTCTTGGCTTATTTGGCCTCCTGTTGCTTCTAGCCACATTAATGGAAAAATTCTCATTTGAGTCAGTAGACTCTTGAGCAACAGTTTGTTCTCCTGCTGTCTGAGATTCCCCTTCTTGACGTGGCATAGGAGTGCCCCCATTTCTTTCACTTAATCTCAATCTTTCATATACTAGCCGATAAGCTGATAACACTATCTAGCTTTGCCTAGATACCGATGGCCCTGACTGAATTCTAACCTTTTTGTAAACATCTTTCCAAATCCCTAGGATCTCCTCTCTGTAGCCTTGGTTCACAATTTTCACAGAGTCCAGCTCTTTTAGCCCATTCCTTTGCTAGGGAGAAATAAAATGGATCCTCCCACCCTGTAACATTCATCTCTTCTTCTGAAGTTCTTCTGCTTCTAAACAGAGATCTTATACCTAGCGATCCCATCCAACTCATTGCCAGATATATCATTAAGGCAGAATTCATGACTTTGAAGATAACCATGAATATGCCTGAATGGTCCAGAATCACAGGATATAAGGAATTCTCTAAGTAGAAGGCAGAGGAGTTAAAGCATTTATTGAAACTCAAAAGTAGCAGACCCACAGACCAGTGTCCCCAATTCGACATCCTGGCAAGAACCTCCCAAAACCAGTATGCCCATCTCACAATAGTGACCAGGAGGCCACAGAAAAACATTATGGCAGCAAGCCAAGCCATACTGGTGCTTCCACCCCTCCTCCCCAATGCCAGGGCCCTCCAGCAAGAAGATCACCCACTGGCCTCAAGCTCCTGCTCAGCACTCTCCGGTCTCCACAAAGGTCAGTCCTGCTTTTTTGTAGCGCCTGCCACCATCACTGCCACTTCCACCACAATCTCCAAGCTGTGTTCCAGCTAGCTGACTGCTTCCTCTCTCCTTCAGCTCTTAACTGCTCTCACCAACTGCCTCTTAGCTCTGCTCCAACCATTCAGCAAGCTCCTCCCACCACAGGCTTGATGTCATCACGTGGACCAGAACTCAGGCAACTACCATTGGCTCCAGTCCTAGCCACTCCCCCCAGGACCCTGAGAGCCCCACCCCCGAAGCCCAGGGAATGGGCAGGAAAGATCTTCCCATTCACTGATTGCCTTTACAATAGGGAGTCGGACCAATAAATTCTATAGGTAGACACAGCTGGCTGCAGTATCAGGAGGAGAGATAAGTGTTTTGCTAAGGCATGCTGCCCTTCAATTGAAGAGAAACTACTGAGGCCAATGCTTTGAAGCTAGGGAGAGATGTGATTTTAGAACTGGATGTGGTTTTGGAATTGGGGTTCAGGCATAGGCACCCACGCAGAAGCTGTTAGAACTAAGGTCCAAGCACAAGCACCCCATAAATAGGACAAACCATTGTGGTTTAGTGTAGGAGAGATTAAAAAGTGGGTGGAATGTTATGGGAAGTGGTACCTGGTGGTACCTGGAGAGCAAGAAAGGATTTTGAGAGAATTCAGAGGAAGCTCAAATGGATTAGGGAAGACTCGCTTCTAATTCTGGATTTGCTTCAGGTTTACAGGAATGGGGAGGGCCATCAGTCATTTGGAACCAGTGTGAGGGACACCAGACCTCTCAGTACCGAAGACATGAATCAGGCAGTCAATTTATTCCTCACTTAGGCTTCATTTCTTCCCAACTGCTGGTGCAGGAGAATCTGCTGAATATGACTGTAACACTAGGCCCTGTTCCCAGATTTCCTTCTCAGAATCCTCTGTGCCCAAGGGATGTAGACCTCCATGATCTCTCAGCCTCTCTAGGTTGGAATTCTCCACCTACTATGGCACCAAGGGACAAAATCTAAAGCACTTTTTTTGCTCTCCCCAACATCCTCAAAGCCTAAAGGTAGAAAATGAATTAGGTCAGAGGATCTTAACCTTTTTGTGTTCTAGACACCCTAGGGCAGGAAGACTGGTGAAGACAATGGAGCCTTTCTCAAAAGCATGTTTTTAAATGCATAAAATGTGTGAGATTACAAAAGGAAATCAATGCTAATGAAATACAGTGATTGAAACATTTTTGAAAACAAGTTCATGAACTCCAGGGTAAGGATCTTCCTAACAGACCATGGTGAATCCTTTCTTCCATCTTTGACTTCCTTTGGTTCTATCCTAAACCCCACAGCAGAAGAAGCAGAAATTGGACCCAGCCAAGCCCACACAAGACTAATTTAAATCTCAAAAGAAATTCCAGCTAGACTTAATCCATATTAAGTATATCCCTGTCTTAGATAGAAAAAAAAATCACATTAGTTATTTTTCAACCATCTTTTATTCCTTTTCTCTGAAAATTGAAAGATTAATTATTTTGTAAAAAAAGAAGAATTTGGGTTGAAAATTTGTTGCAACTCTAGTAATCAGAGAAATAGAAATTAAGCAACTTCAAAAGACTGCCTTAGGCCCGTTAACTTGGCAAAGATAGTTCAGTCAAATGACAAAAATTCAACAAAGACGGAACTGTGAAATTCACAATAGGCACATGATTACAGTGATAGTAGATATGTATGCTGGTCCAAACTTTCTGGAAAACAATATAAAACAAGCATCAAATGGCACAAAAGTTTTAATATTCTTTGACCCATTGACTTTACTTCGAAGATGAAACCCTAAGGATATTGAAAAAAAGGGGAAAAAAGACTCTACAAAAAACACTCATAGGGGCATTAATCCTAATAGCCCCAAACTGGAAACAACCCACATGTTTATGATTTGAGGGATTGGTTAAACAGTCCTGGGTATGTGAATGTAATGGAATATCAGAGTGCCTCAAGGAGGGACAAATATAAAGATTACAACGAACTATGGGAAGATTTTCAGGAAGTGATACAAATTGAGTAAAATCAAGAAAAAGGAAAAGAACAGTAGCAACGTTGGCTAAAAAGCCCTAAGAAACAGCAATGACAACATAATACTGAAAAATCACCAGAGGAAAAAGTGTTCTAAAGGGGACCAGGAAGCCAATGGGACATTTCTGTGGCCATCTTGTCATAGTTAATACAAGCTGTTAAATGCTTACCAAACTTTGAATAATGGAATTTATGATTCAACCTATGAGTATTTTTTTCATTTTTGTCACATTCATGTATGCTTTGTTCACTACTATAGAGTTTAGAACAAAAAGGAAATCCAAGTGATTTGTTGTAAGCCTATAGACTAAGGGCTGGTTCAGATCCTGCGTCAGCTTCCCATACAGAGCTCACTTAGGCAATGTGCCTCCCTGCAATGATAGCAGAGAGGGACATCATATCAAGGACAGTCTTTCCCTCGCAAAGCACCAAATAATATGAACCCAATATTGCAATCTGGACTCTCTATGATGTGCCAAATGACAAGTCTTTAGGAAACTTTCCCCACATAAACCTTTGCCCTCGAAGACCTATATTCTTTAAGGGATTCTCTAGTCTGAACTCTCTGTGGTGAGATGAACCTGGCCCAAATGGATCTCCATGGTCATTACAATTGAGCATGAATGGTGTGAGACTTTTACAGGGTTCAGCTGGTACTGGAAGCTTTCCCACACTCATTCAATGTTAGGGGTTTCTCCTCAGGCTGAATTCTCTGCTGTGTAAGAGGATGGCCCCTCTGGCTGAAGGCTTTTCCACGTTTGTTGCTTTTATGTTGCTTCTCTCCATTATGAATTCTCTGATGATAAATTGAGGATGACCAATGACTGAATGCTTTTCCACATTCATTACACACAAATGGTTTCTCTCCAGTATGAATTCTTTTGTGTTCAGTGAAGTTGCCCCTGTGACTGAAGGCTTTCCCACATTCCTTACATTCAAAAGGTTTCTCTCCAGTATGAATTCTTTGATGTTCAGTAAGTTTTCCTCTCTGATTGAAAGCTTTCCCACATTCATTACATTCATAGGGCTTCTCTCCAGAATGGATTCTCTGATGATAAATAAGAGATGTCCTATGGCTAAAGGTTTTCCCACATTCATTACATTTAAAGGGTTTCTCTCCGGTATGGATTCTCTGATGCAGAGTAAGGTTTGAGTTTTGCCGAAAGGCTTTCCCACATTCGTTGCACTGATAGGGCTTTTCTCCAGTATGAATTCGCTTATGTTCAGTAAGGTGGCCACTCTGGCTGAAGGCTCTCCCACATTCATTGCATGCAAAGGGTTTCTCTCCAGTGTGAATTCTCCTGTGTTTATTAAGGTTTCCCCTCTGACTAAATGTTTTCCCACAGTCATCACACTCAAAGGGCTTTGATCCCATATGAATCCTTTGATGCTCAGTAAGTCCTCCCCATTGATTGAGGGCCTTCTCACATTGAGTAAGGGGTATCTCTACAATGTGGATTCTCTTATGCTTAATAAAGGAAGAACATGTACTGAAGGCTTTCCCACATTCATTACACCTATAGGGCTTCTCTCCGGTGTGAGTTCTCTGATGGTCAATAAGATGTCCTCTCTGGGTGAAGGCTTTGCCACATTCATTACATTGAAAAGGTTTCTCCCCCGTGTGAATCCTCTGATGTTTAATCAAGTGCCCCCTCTGGCTGAAGGCTTTTCCACACTCATTACATTGATAGGGCTTCTCTCCAGTATGAATTCTCTGGTGTTCTGTAAGGCTTCCCCACCGACTGAAGGCTTTCCCACATGCGTTACATTTGTGGGGCTTCTCTCCAGTATGAATGCTCTGGTGCTGAGTAAGATATGACCTTCTGCTGAAGGTTTTGCTGCATTCATTACATTCATACAACTTTTCTCCAGGATGGAGTCTACGAAACTGAATGAGGTCTGAGTGGTAACTGAAGGGCTTCCTGCATTTATTATACTTGTAAAGCTTACTCCCTAAGGAGATTCTATTACGCTTAATCAGGTCTGAAAAGGGTTTTATGTTCCTTCCCGATGTATCATATTTATGGAGGCTTTTTCCTGTGGGTACTTTTGGCTGTAAAACAAAGATTGAGCCCAGACTAAAACTTCTTCCAAATGTATTGCATTCAGGGACACTCACCTTATTCAAAGCTCTTCTGTGAGTGACTGTTACTGGTCTGAATTGTTTCTCCTGTTTAGCCTTCTGTCTCTGTAACCTGACATTCCACTCCCCAGTTTTTCCTATCTTGGAGTACCAGGAACCATCCTTTGGTTGGCTTTGCTGTAATGGAGCTCCCATGGGAAGGCCACATGTTGGAGGTGAGCCCTGGATTTCACACTTAGCATGATGACTAAGGGAATCTGAAAGGAATCAGAGAAAAAGAACCATCAGTAGCGCTCATCTCTGCAAGGGAGAATGCAACCTAGACTTCTGGGCCTTCCAGCAGAGAAAGATGCTCATTTTGGGACAGGTAACACAAACTCTGTTAAGATGGAGTTGAAGCTCAAGACAGTCCAGGGGACAGTGGCATACTACTGATGCCAAGATCTGAACTAATTATGTTCTAGGATACTGAAACCACCTATATATCATTAAAAACAAGAGATTCAACATAAAAATTCAAGAATAAAAGCCTTTTTTGGCAGACAGAATGGAAACAGTGGGAAAATGAACTCAGATAATGCTCAGTTGGAAAATAACTTTTAATCTCTGCAGACAAAAGTGACCAATCTGGGAAATGAGGCAAGGGAAGAAAGTTTCAGAATTATTGGATTTTCCCAAAACTGTAAAGGGAAGATGAAAAGACAATGTGGTATGGTGGAAAGGGAGCCAGAATTGGAGTCACTGGGGCCCAATCTGAACCCCAGTTCTGCCACTTAATACCAATACAATGTTAAGCAAGCCCCTTCACCTCCCTAGGACTCATCTGTAAAATAGGAAGGCGTCAGACTAAATGATCTCTCAGATCTCTTCCACCTCCAAATCTCTCATCCTGTCATCCTTGTAACAACAATGCTACTTGCAGCTACTGTGGAGGTGTAAGACCAATAACACCAGCTACTGGCAGAGGTTCTTTGATCTGCTTTTCTAAAGGAAAGCGACTTTAAGGGATTAACAATCTTACTTTAATTAAACATATATCATTCACTTAGTTCAGGGGAAAAGTCGGCACCCTGAACCTCAGAGAAAATACAAACAAAAATTACAATCATAAATTATATAAACAGAGCAAATACAAACAGCAAAGACCAACAGACGGGGCTTCCAAATGTCTGACCAAAGCAATACGTACATAGTTACCAGAGAGAAGCACCAACATCTGGATTTTCAAAGCCAGGGGGCTCCTTAACAGCTACCCAGAGTCTCATCTGGCCACATCACATGAACGCTCTTCCCATGAGTGAGCCCCAAAGCAAAATGCTAACCTCTCAATATATATACACTTCTTCAGGGTCAGAGGGCATCACAACCCTCATGACCCAGACCCATGTGACTTAGGCTTCCACATGACTTAAGTAGGTCACACGGGCCTATTTATGGATGGGAAAGATCTTCCCATTAAGCAAAAATACATTAACAATACAATTCCTACAAATCTGATTGATGTATTTTAGTCATAAAGGAAAAATGTCCCAAGATATAGAATGAGGAAGAGCTTGCAAATCAACAGGAGAAGATGCCCAAAAGGACTCAAGGCCACATTCAACTTGGACAGAAACATGATTCTCAGGGATTTCTACAAAGGTGAAATGAAAGATGGAAAAAAAAAAAAAAACAAGAAGAAATGACAGAAGCTGGGACAGAGCCCAAACTAAGCAATCCAGGACTTCATTCCCAAATCAGCTAACCAGCAAAGGTGCTCATTCTGTCAAAAGGCGAAAGGTAGTCATTTAAAAGGCCCTGTGAATTTGAGAAGTTTATGGCAGAAAAGACTCAAGTTAAAACATGTAGGATTGGGGAAAAGGGGGATCATTGTCCAATTAAACTCCTTTTTTATCAATGAAAACTGGGACAAAATGGGCCAAACCAATCAAATATGCAAACAACAGCAAGCTGTGACAGCAAGCTCACACATCAGACCAGATGGATGGATTCACAAAGTCCTCAGGAGGCTATAATTACGGGGTAAAGCAGCAAGGGATGATGGGAAGAATGCTGAACTGAGAGCCCCTAGGGGTTCATCACCTTTTTGGTGTCCTACAGCCCTTGGCAGCTAGAAGAGCAAAGCCGTCTCAGAATCATGTCTGTTGCCTACGTTCGTGATTGAAGAGAATAAAAATGGTCCCTCATCTACCAACTTTATCACCTCCTGGGATAACACTCTCTCCACACTGAAAAGATTTTAGATTACTTTGTATTTACTTATCTTGGTACATGTTGCCACCATCACCACCACTCCACTCAGTAAACAGAAAGCTTGGAGGGCAGAAACTGTTTCATTTTTGCCTTTTTACTCCCTGTGTCTATTAGGGTTACACTATAGGGATTAGCAAATGCTTATTGGATTAAGTGGCCTCTTCTGCCCTTCTAGAAGATTCTGTGCTGTGAAAATAGGAGAGTGTACTGTTCAATACTAAAAATAGAATTAGATACCAAATCTCACTTCATATACCACAATAAATTCTAAATTGAATCAGTGATCCACTTATTTTAAAAACTACAAAAATAATTAAACATGAGTGGCTTTTATCACCTTGGTGGAGGATTGCCATACTTATATCTAGTAAACAAAGGGAAGAAACTACAGAAGAGCAAATAAAGGAGCTTGATCATAGAATGAGCTTTTGCACAACAAAAAGCAATGCTTCCAAAGCAAAAAAGAAAGAAAGCACAAGAGGAGAGAAGGTTTTCCATATTTGCTTCTTATAAAAATGATATTCTAATAGGAGGAAAAATCCAAAAATATTTTTAGCAGCAATATTTGTAACAGCAAAAGCCTGAAACCAAGTGGAAATAAATGAATAGTTAAGCAAATGAGAGTAGAAAAATGAAATAAGATATTACAATGCAATCATTTAGTTCATTTCGTGAAGCACCTGCCCTGTACCAGGAAGCATGCCAGGTGCTGGAAGGCACAAAGACAAAAGGCAATGGGCCCTCCCTGGAGGAGCGTATGTAAGAAATGACAGAAAGGAAGGAACCAGAGAAACACGTGCAGAACCATGATCTAAAGAAAGCCGATTCCAAAGAACAACATACATACTGACTGCAACTTTGTAGCTAAAGATAACAGGAACCAATTTATGCCAAATACACAAAAAGGGCTAAACCAGTTCAGGCAAACAAGGACGATGCACCGCCGCCGCCGCCGCGTTAGAGGAAATTTGCTCCTCTTGGGGGTGACACTGCACAATAGCGCACAGCAGTGTTTCACAGACACGTGCGTGATCACCTACAGTCACTTGGTTTGGGTTTTTGCTTCATCTGACTGGCTCAATTTTCTGACTTTCCCTTTTGTGTTGTTTTAAATTTCTGTAAAAGTAAGATTCGTATTTTAAAAAAGAAAAGTCATCAGAAAGGGCAGAAGAAAAATGTTTTAAGGTGCTAGTTTTGACAAAAGATATTTAAAAGTTAGAACAAACTCACATGAATTCACAAGAGCAAGATTTATTCCTCAGTGGATGTGTCCAAATAAGATCTCAGAAATTTTATCAAATACCTCAAAAGATGATAAACAATCACCTGAAAAATCCAAGTTCAAATTCTCTAGTAATTAGAAAAATTCAAATTAAAATAAGTGTCATTTATCACCTTAAATACATTAGCCTGACCATGCTAATTATAAAATTCAATTCTGGCAAGTCTGTGGGTAAACAGGCGCACTGTCATATGAATGCAGATGTAAGATTGCTTCAACTAATGCAATCTTTGGGAACGGATACGGAGCTACAAAACTATTCATACCTTCTGAGGCAGTGGAGCCCCCTCCCCAAGAAGACTACACAAAAAGACCTCTCTGAGTCATGGTGGCATAGTTGCCAGTGGGAGCACCAGCCTCCCAGAGCTGTGTAGATAAAGTGACAAAACATACTTGGAGTGATTTGCAAATCTGAAAGTGTTTTTGTGTGTGGGGTGTGTGTGTGTGTGAGTTAGTGTGTATAAAACTAATGTTAAAAGTGATTTTTTAAGAAAAGACGATTTCTAAGAGCTAAGAATAGTCTGCTAAGAGCTGATGTAACTAATTCCATTTCGTTGAGGATTTGCCATTTTTGCTATGTATGAGCCCTGCATGAACTACAGGACCAGCTCGCCACAGGGGGTTCCCATTAGTATCTTCTTTCCTCCCCTAACTGGTACAAAAGACTTACCTATTACAAAGGAGGACTGCCCAGCCCAGCACAGCCCAGGCCAAAGACTTTCACTCTCCCTGTTTCTCTTGTCTCACAAATGCTGTCTGGTCCCCCTTGATTTGAGGTAACTAGCTAGACTAACAAGGACATAGTCCTTCTCTACCTCTTGTAGCTAGTTAGATAATTCACCTTTACCAGCTGACCTCTTTTCTTTATGTAATCAATTGCATTATAAGAATTAGTCTGTCTTTGCTTTTTGTCTCGTGTAATTACCAGCCAGACTCTAAGACACATTTCCCTCAACTGCTGGCAAAGTGGGTCTCACCCTAAATGAATCAGAAATGCAGCGTCCCTGCCTCTGGTTTGGGCTGGCTTACTGAGAGTTTCTAGTTAAGCAAGCTAAAAAAGAATTCACACAATGCTAGCCCAAGACTCCCCCACAGACCCCTCTGCGAGGAGAGCTCCCTGCCCGGCATTTCCAAGGGGCAGCCACCTGACCAAGCAGCTGAGCCCTTGTCCACCACATCTGTCTGGTGTCACTCACTCACCTGGACAAACGCCTCTTGAGACTTCGCCCTCTGGCATCCAGGGCACTTGACCTCTCTCCAACTGGGAGATGACATCTGGTTTGGAAACTGGAAGCCCTATTCATGAAGAGAGGACAAGGGAAAGTTCTGGGGACAGAGGGTCAATTCAAAATTCCACTATTTTCAGGGGAAAGAGAGTAGTGAAGAAGGACCCAGTATCAACTCACTGAGAAAACTGCGATTCTGCCAGTCTTAGAAAATCTTCTTCCACTGAAACAGATGACATCCTGCAGCCCTACACTATCATGCACTGGGCCAAGATGCCTCTCAGAATGTCCTGGAGTGAGGGTGCTACCAATGACTTCTATAGGATATGCCATATTCCCGAAGTCCAAGACAATGCATCATATATTTGATTCAGATGCAAAAAGAGCATTGGTTCATTTATTCCCCTCCCTTCTAAAAGAGTAGGAAACTTCAGGTCATCAGGTGTCTAGACTAGGGCCTTAGCAATGGCCTTGACCTGGCATACCAGAAGAGCAGCCTCAGGGCTACCACGAGGAAGCTATGGGGTTTCACCTAGGGACAGGGAGTAGAAATATGCAATCAACCACAAAGGATTGTGGGACCTCCTAATATCACACCTAGTACTGAGTATTTCTGCACAAAAATCCAAAACTCAGATTAAGCATTCTAGGAATACACATATATACACACTCCTCTCTGCCCCAACCTTTAACAAGTGACATTGAAATGACATCCAAGTGAACAGTTTCAGATCCCAAGGGAAAGGCATCCTTACCCAGAGAGACCAGGTTCTCATAGTTCTCCAGCATCACATCCCTGTACAGAGCCCTCTGAGCAGGGTCCAGCCTTCTCCACTCCTCCTGGGTGAAGTCCACAGCCACATCCTTGAATGTCACTGACTCCTGAAACATCAGGCAAATTCCTGATCACCCAAGATCCATTCATGGAAGAATTAGGGAACTGTCAGGATGCACTGGGTTTGGCAAAGGATGATGGGAACCTTAATCTATAAATGAAAAGTCATTCAGAGGTCATTTAGTCCAACTCCCTCATTTTGCTGAAGAGGAAACTGAGGCTCAGAGAGGGGAAATGATTCTGTGCATAAAACGTGTGTCCGTGTCAGAATTCACACTCAGGTCTTATGGCTCCAAGTTCAGTTTTCTTTTCACTCACTGCCTTGTACATTCTATGCCAAAGATGATGACAACAATGACAAGGACGATATGGAGGAGGAGGAGAAGAAACGCTAACACTTACATAGCACCTATTATGTGCCAGGCACTGTGCTAAGCACCTTACAAATATCCTATTTGATCTTCACCATCTTGGGAGGTAGGTGCTGTTATTATCCTGACTTTATAAATGAGGAAACTGAGGCAAACAGAAGTTAAGTGACTTGTCCAGGGTCATGAGCTAGTTAAGTCTGAGGCCACATTTGAACTCAGATCTTCAGCACTCTCTCTGATCTGCCTGAGACTCAATTTGTATACGACACTATTGAGTTCAGCATATAGCTATTTGTTCTTTATTGCTCAAGTTCAGCCTAACAAATCATTTGCTAAGCAAACCTGTCATTTAAAGTCTGAAGTTGCATTATTAATACAAAGAACATGTGCCTTCCCATTAGCTATGCAATGGGACTATGGGGTGGCCACCCACACCTCTCCTGCATTCTCTGGCTTGGCTCATTCTCTCCAACCTGCTCTTCCACTGCCAGATCTTGATGCCCAGAGAAGAATCACCACATGATTATATTCAGAGTGCTATGGGTCACGATGCTGTGAAGGAATTCCCCCAGCCCCCACTAATGATGTCATTTGTTCATCCCCCATCGAGGAACTTCTACTTACACAAAATCAGCCACTCTCAATAATACTTTTCGATCTTAAACATAATCATTTACTTAGCAAAAGGCCAAAGAATTAAATTTTTAAAAAACATCATAGTAACTCATTATTGGAACTACAGACTTCAGGGTCCTTTCTCTTCTGCATAAAGGTTCTTAAATGTTGAATGGATGGTTCTATTGCTGAGCTGATTTGATCCATGCTACGCTTGACTAACACTTTACTGTCTGAGTCAAACCAGATGATCAGCTGGGTAATTTCGCTGATTATCTACTTCCAAACTATTCTTCTTCTCAGCTGGACTTCCTTCTCAACGACTGTGGTATCTATCACTTCCAGCTTCACACTCAGATGGTCTAGTTGTGAAATCTGTCCTCTCAACTCTGCTCTCTTATCTTCATGAGTTCATACTCTGGGTCCTCTCTGCAAAGAATAACTCCACCTTAACTTGAGCTTAGTAGCCAAATTCTTATCTTCTGTCTATGATCGTTGGACAATTTTGCTGTCCACATGGATCCAGTACAGTACAGCTTGTTATATTTCAAAAATTAGCAGTAACTGTCACAGAATTCTCAATCATGGTAAATTTTTGTCAAATTGCTTGTCTTGGAACTCAAAAAGGGCCTGTACCTAGCCAAGTGAACACTCTGAAAACCTCAACAAAGCGTTCCATGGGAAAGGTCAGCACCTTACAGATACACGTTAACATCGACAATCGTGCTCCGTTACCGATCGCCACGCTCTAGGCAGAATTAAACACAAGACGATAAACCACAAATCTTATGGCACAATGTGAGTCTTCCCCACCTCCAGCCACCACTGTGCCCGTTGTGCTCTTCCCCAAATGCAGCCTTTCTTTGGATCATAGAGACCTTCATGAAAAGTTATTCCCGGCAAATCCAAACATTTCTTAGGCAGCGTGCTAGGAAGCCAGGCCAGCCGGGAAGGTGGAAAAACAAACTGATGCCTGCCCTCACGGTGCACAGCATCCAGCACGAGACGCTATGATAAAGAGAAACAACAGAGACGCAAAACGGCGCTTGCAGAGAAGAGGTGCTGCCCTGGCGCTTCCCAAGATGCGAAGGAAGAAATGTTACTGCTTGACTGGGGGAGAATGATCAGGGAAATGCTTCAGAGAAGAGATCATATTTGCCCTAGGCCCTAAAAAATGGGAAGCATGTTGAGCGGCAGAGGAGGAGGTAAGAAGGACTTTGGAGGCATAAGAAACAGCATGAGCAAAGACGGCCAGAGAAGACTGCGTGGAGAAATTCCTGTTTTGGCTAAAGCACAGTGCCAAAAGTAGCAATGAGCCAAGCCTAGGAACACCAGGTAACGTGAGAAAAAAAAAATACTCCGAATCGCTAATAAGAGAAATGAAAATGAAAACCACCCTGAGACTTCACCTACTCTGCAGATTGGTAGAGATGACAGAAATGGTGACAGTCAAAGCTGGAAGGGTTCTGGAAAGACAGGCATACTGGTGCATTGTCGGTGAAGCTGTTAAGTGGTATAATTATTTTAAAAAGCAATTTGTAATTATGTAAATCAAGTAACTAAAATATTCATATACTTTGATCCAGAGGCTCTGTTATTAGGCTTATACCCCCAGAAAGCCATTTATAAAATTAAAGTCCCCATATACTCCAAGTTATTTACAGCAGTACTCTTTGTGATAGCAAAGAATTGGAAACAAAGTAGATGCCCATAGATTAAGGAATGGCTAAACAAATTGTGGTACATGAACATAGCAGAATATTATTGTGCTATAAGAAATGATGAATGTGATGAATGCAGAGAAATATGAAAAGGACTATACCAGGGGTGAGGAACCTGCAGCCTCGAGGCCACACGTGGTCCCCTAGGTCCTCAAGTGCGGCCCTTTAACTGAATCCAAACTTCACAGAACAGATCCCCATAATAAAAGGATTTGTTCTGTAAAACTTGGACTCAGTCAAAAGGCCGTACCTGAGGACCTAGAAGGCCACAGGTTCCCCACCCCTGGACTATATGAACTGATGGAGAATGAAGTAAGCAGAGTCCAGAAAACAATATACACAGTACCTCTAATGTAAATTGAAAGAGCGATGACACACCAAAAAATACAAAATGATAAAGCTCAAACAGGAGAAGGAAAAGATATGAGGACACACTCTCAACTCATCCCTTCATGGAAGTAGGGGGTGCACAGGTGTTATATGTGGCACATGTTTTTAGAATTTCTCAATATATCAATCAGCTGGGATGTTTTTTTCTTCTTTTTTTGTCTTTAAAAAATCCTATTTGCTATATGGAGTGGCTCTTTGGAAAGGAGAAAAGGATGGATACTGAAGATAACAGAAAGCATCAATAAAAAATTTGTTTTTTAGAAATAAGAAGCAATGTTGGCAATGCCTAAACAAATGGTGAGACATGAAGGTAATAGACTATTGCTGAGCTATGAAGATAATGAATATGGCACATACAGAGATGCATGGAAAGACATCAACTGATGCAAACAAAAGAAAGCAAAACCAAAACGCCAATATACACAAGTACCACGATGTCAATAGAAGGAACAAACATAAAACAAGCAAAAACAACTACTGCAAAAATACTGAGAACAAGCATGGGTCCAAAAGAGTAATGAACTCCTTTGGAGACATTGGTGGGGGAAGGGGTCCACAGGTGTGGAACAGTGCATATGCACTGATTGATTCTGGTGATTCTTCTCTCCCTCTTTCCTTTTTTACATAAAAAATTCTTTGTTACATGAACTGACTCTCTGGGAGGGGGCAAGGGACACAGGAGGAATGTAAAACAAAAGCTATCAATAAAAATGACTGTAAAAGAGATAATGTAATCTTTGAGGATTCTGTGTGGAGACTGGCACATTAACTGGAGAGTTCCCCATCATGGTTGAGAAACTAGATTAATGTAATGGGGATGTGGGTACAGAGAAAGGGACAGATGGGATAGAAGTTGCAGGGGTAAAAAGAGCAAAATCTGTGGTGTCATCATGTTGAAGATCCTTCCACTGATGCAGCCTGCAACCCCCGTCTATAACTAAGCAGGAACTGTGGTGATTTTTTAAGAAATCATCGCTCGAAGCCAACGTGGTACTGATCCTCTCTACACTCAGCCAGCCTGGTTCTCAACCAACTGAGCAGGCCCAGCCTATGCTTGAGGTCCAGCCTGCTTGGTAGAATCTGCTAAACTTGTGGTCTGCTATCATAGTATCCAAGAACCCAAAACCCTCTGGGTGTCTTGCAAGGTGTAGAGACATAGAGGACAGAGCACCAAACCCAGAGACAGAGGCCCCAGGTGCAAATCCTGCCTCTTTCATTGATTCCCTACATGACTGTAGGCAGGTGCTGTCACCTCTGTGGGCTTCCTTCTCATCATTTGTCAAAGGAGGGGGTTGGTTACATGGCCTCTGGGGTCCTTTCCAGCTCACCCCCATGATGAGTTGGCATCAGACTAGAACCCTATAGAAGTGGGTCCCCACTAAGTTTCATCTTAAGAGAATGAACACATAATTTTAGCTTCTTGTGATCTTTCTAGAACTCAAAATGCCTGATTACGGTACTGTCTTAACCTTCTCAAGAGTTGTTGACTACAAAAGAAAGACCGATTCCTTAGTTCAAGTGGCTTGCCAATCTAGGATAAATGGGAATGAAGAGTCATGAAAAGTCTTTCTATAGACACCTCAGGAGCAAATCTTATTAAAACTTGCATGGTTGCTTCAAAAATATGAAGAACCAAAGAATTTTAACACTGTAAGAGTTAGACAACTGGCCATACCCATAAACCCTGTAACCAGTCATGGGGAATATGACACACGGCATCCAACTGTTTAAAGGAAACGTCAGGACAATTGTGTGATAGAATGTGCTATGTTATTTGTCTGGATGATAGGCAGTGGGAGCAATGGATCTGGAGTCACTGAGACCTGCGTTCAATTCCTGCCTCAGCTCCTGTCTTGCTGAGTCCCTAAGCCAGTCCCTTTACTTCTCTGTGTCTCCATTTCCCTGTCTGCAAAGTGGAGGCAAATAAAAGCTCCTACTCCTAGGGTTGGCCTGAGGATGAAATGAGATAATCATTGTAAAACACCTGGCAAACCTTAAATTGATATTTAAATGTTAGCTAATTTTATGATTAGCAATAGATAAAAATCTGGAAACAACCTAAATGCTTAATGCATGGGAAATGGGCATGATTTACTGTTGTTTAGTCGTTTCAGTCACATCCAGCTCTTTATGACCCCATTTGGCATATTCTTGGCAAAGATACTGGCCATTTCCTACTCCAGATCATTTGACAGATGAGGAAACCAAGGCAAACAGGGTTAAGTGACTTGCCCAAGGTCATACAGCTAGTAAGTGTCTGAGGCCGGATTTGAACTCAGGTCTTCCTGACTCCAGGATTGGTACTCTATCCACTGCACCAGCTAGCTGCCCTGTTGGGTATGACAAACTGTAGCATATCAAATTGATGGGATGCACTCAATCTCTAACACAAGGAGTGGATAGAAATTCGGAAAGACATGGATTGAAAAATGCAAAGTAAACTTAGCAGAACTAAGAGTTTCACCATTAATTACCACTAGAGAGCCGATTTTTATATTTACAAAGTGTGAATGAACAAGCAGACATCAGAGGGGGATTTCAAAGGCATCACTGAAAGGTACACACAAACAGCCATTTGCGCTTGTGTATTTTTCCACATGGTAAAATGTCTGTGATTTCATTGGTGCAGGTGCCAGGAAGTACAAAAAGAAGGTTTGTTGGCTCAGTAAGAGATAGGCTTGGGGCCCCCCTCCACCTGCACAGAGTAGAGCCTCTCCCCACCTGAGCAGCCTTTGTGAATCTTGGTAGCTTCCTCACCCAGGGGCCAACTTTCTAGGGAAGGGCCTCTTGAAAAATGCTGAGGTTGGTCCTTGGATGATAGACATGGTCTATGGCCAGGTCAACACCTTAAGCTATCCTGGCTTTGGAAGGGCCTGCACCTCAGTGAAGGCCCTCAGGAGCCTTCTAGAACCCAGGCCCAGTCACCACCACACTCTGGAAAGGGACCAAAGATGGAAAAAAGAACACTGTGGAGCTGGAAGGAACCTTAGCAGTCAACTGGCCCAACCTGCCCTATATACTGAACTGCTGGATCACTGGTGTTGACAGTCAATTTTAGCTGTCAATATCAATTCTGAAATGAGGCTGCATTTATTATGGAGAGATCCCGGCTGTAAGAATCTATGACAGGTGTGGGGAACCTGGAGCTTCAAGGCCACATTTGGCCTTTTAGGTCCTCGAGTGTGGCCCTTTGACAGAATCCAAGAAATTTGGGCCGCAATCGAGGACCTAGAGGGCCACATGTGGCCTGGAGGCCACAGGTTCCCCACCCCTGGTCTATGAACTCTAGAGAGCTTCCATGGAAATAGCTCACTCTCTGGGAGATGGTGACTAAGACTCAGGCTCCTATACTGGGCTTGGCAGAGCCACTACCATTGATAAGGGAAAGAAAGGTTGCTCTGGTCTGGGAAATGAAACAGTATCTCAGGAGAAAGAGAGAAAGCCTTAACTCACCTGAAACCTGGCGGGCAGGAAGCCAGAAATCATTCCTTCCTCCTCAGGCTCCTCAACGCTCTTGTCTTGGTCAAGCGCAGAGTCTTGGAAAGGCAGATCTATGGCAGAAGAAAGAAGACATTCACTCCAGGGTGAAATTGCCCACAAATCACCCGGGGTGAGGCCAGAGTGGGAGAATTCAAAGGCAGTTCATAAATGCTTGTTAAATCATTCAGGCAGAGACTTGCCCTTACCTGCCATCAGGGGAAAGGGCTATGGATACCAATAAATCGCCAAGAGACAAGTAACCATTAAACATTTTCTTTGTGCTAGATGGTACAGCAGATACAGCACCCCGGCAGAGAGTCAGGAAGATCTGAGTTCAAATTTGACCTCTGACACTGTGTGAGCCTGGGCTAGTCACTTAACCCCTATCTGCCTCAGTTCCTCGTCTGTAAAATGCAGACACACTACAGCAGGAAATGGTAAACCACCCCAGCATCTTTGTCAAGGAAACCCCACGGATAAAATCCAGATACCACTGAATGACTGAACAATAATATGTGGTAGTTACTGAAGACACACATAATGGCCAGCATTTCATTTGTGCTTTAAGGTTTGCATAGAATTGTCTCGTTTCATTCTCACAACTCTTGGAAGCAGTTTATTATTCCCATTTTACATATAAAGAAACTGAGGCAGAGAAAGGCTAAGTGACTCGTACAAGGTCGCACTGCTAAGTAACTGTCTGAGATGGAACTTTAATTCAGATCTTCAAGTCCAGTGCATTATCCACTGAGCCACCTAAACTGGAGATAATCTCAGAGGGGAGGGATCAGGAAGGGCTTCTTGCAGAAAGAAGCCAGGGAAACCAAGAGGCAAAGACAGGAAGGGGCAAGGGTCCTCCAAATGCCAAGTCTGGAGAGAGAGAATCCTGTACAAAGCACAGCCAAGAGGCCAATGTCATTGGATCACAGAGTACACAGAGGGGAAAGAAGACTGGAAAGGTAGCTGTGACCAGGTTCCTAAGGGCTTTAGGGACCTAAACAGAAGATTTTTAATTTGATCCTGGAGGTAACTTGGTTTAACAAAGCCTCCTAAGGTGTAACTTGTGGACAAGGTGGTGATATGTTGGCCAGGGATCATTAGGTGAATTCAACAAAACTGCTTCACCACCAGATCAAGAGTGATCATAAATGGTCAGTGTCAACTCGAAGCAATATCCCAAGCAGATGGCCCCAGGGATCCAGCCATACTATTCAGCACAAGATCATAGCTTGTGAGCTGGAAGGATCCTTATAGTTCATCTCATCCAATTTCCTTGTTTTATTTTTAAATTTTATTGTATTTTTTCAAGTAACAAAAATCTGTTTTCCTTTCCTCCTCCCTCCATCCCCCATTGGGAAAAGAAAAAGAAAGCCCTTATAGTCAATATACATAGTCGAACAAAACAAATTCCTATGTTGTCCACATCCAGACAATGTCTATGTCTCGCTCTACACCCTGAGTCCATCGCCTCTGTCGGAAGAAGGGCAGCATGCTTTACAATCACTTCTCTAGATTTGTGGCTGCTCATTGCACTGATCAAAATTTTTAGGTCTTTCAAAGCTGCTTATCTTTACAAGGCTTGTTATTGCATAAATTATTTTCCTGGTTCTGCTCCTGATCTTTATATGTTCTCCCCTCCATTAGCCTGGGAGCTCTTTGAGGGCAGGGGCCATCCTTGACCTTTCTTTCTAATCCTTAGCAGAGTGCCTAGCACACAGTAGGTGCTTGATAAGTATTGACTGCTCACTTTGCTCTGCATCAGTTCATACAAATCTTTGCGGATTTCTCTGAAACCATCCCCTTCAGCATTTCTCACAGGACAACGCTGCTGCATTTATATTCTCTAATTTGTTCAGCCCTTCTCCAGTTGATGGGCACCCCACTAATTTCTAGTTCTTTGCTCCCACAAAAACGGCTGCTACAAATACTTTTATACACATGGTTCCTTTTCCTCTTTCTTTGATCTCTTTGGGGCATGGGCCTAGTACTGTTAATGCTGAGTCAAAGGGTATGCAGAGTTCAGTCACTACGCCAATTCACAGGTCTACCCACAGTGCATTAATATATCTGCTTTCCCTCAGCACCCCCAGCATTTGTCATTTCCCTTTATCGTTATCTTTGCCAATCTGATGGGTGTGAGGGGGTGGCCACCTCAGAGTTACCGTCATTTGCATCTAATTATCAGTGATTCGGGGCACTTTTACATATGTCTATTGATAGCCTGGATATCTTCTTTGAGTACTGACAGCTCATGTGCTTTGGTCATTGATCAGCCAGGAAACAACTCTGCTTCTGCCGTCTCTCCACTGTGCCTCTGCCTAGGATTCCTTGTCCATAGCTAATAAACTCCCTTTTGTTCTGAACCTTTTCCTCCCCTGTTCCTTCGGTCTTCTGGGTGGCGCTGACTCTCTGGCCATCCTTGTCAGTACTGGCTGCATTTTCTCCCATACTCACTTACACACAGTCCCAGGGGGAGGACTGGAATACACCTTATTCCACACTGCCACTTCCAGACTCTCCCTTTACCACCATCATTGAGCAAGAGGCAGCTTGGCAGGAGAGATAGAGCACTGAACTTAAAAGTTAAGAAGATATGAATTCAAATCCTGCCTCACATACTTGTGACCCTAAGTTGTTTAACTCCTTTGTGCCTCAGTTTCCTCATCTATTACACAAAGAGGTTGGACTCCATAGCTTTGGAGGTCCCTTTCAGCTCTAAATCTATGATTCTCTGATCTATAAACAGCTCCAAACTTACCAGCCAAATCACATCCTGATAGCTGCTCTCTGCCAAGTCCCAGGGCCTCGTCCTTCCCTTTTCAATAGGTTTAGTGCCTGGCTCACAGCTTCCTTCTCCACCCCAATGCCTGCTCTCACACTAGGGCCTTCAAAAAACATGTTGCTGTTCCTTCTGATTGCCAATTCCCACCCCTAGATCATTTGTACTATCAACCTCCTTCACTCCTCCTCATGTACTGCTTGGACGACTGGCAGAAGTCACAAAGCCAGGCTGACTGTGTCCACTACAAGGTTCCACTATTTGTCAACAACCAGGCCTTCACTGCAACAAGGAAAGGGTTTTACTACTTCTTGATTCCCTATTTCACTCACTATTCAGGAAAAGCTTCCTCTAACACTTCTTACCCCAACTTTCTCAATTGCCAACTCCATCTCTTACTTCACCAAAAAACAAAGGAGGTTATTTGCCCAATGCTCCCCCTTTCTCCCCACCCCCAACATCATCTCTCACTCTCTCCTCCTTCATTCCAGGCTGATAAAGAGGGAGCCCTCCTCCATGACGAGACTTAGCACCCTTGATCGTATCCCCTCTTGTCTTCAGCAGATCGCCCCAACTATCATGCCCACTATCAAATCTTCAGTCTCCACCATCTACTACTGCCTATAAACATGCCCATGTCTCCCACATCCTGAAAAAACCCTCCTTGATTCTAGTATCCCTACTATCTGTTAGCAGGAGAGAGAGGGAAGAGCCTGGAGGTAAGGACTCCGACTAGGACATCATTGCAACAAAGCTGGCAAGGGGAGAAAAAGATGTGAACTGAGGGGACGAGGACCAGGGACGTAGAAAGAAGGGAAGGGTCAAGAGAGAAATTGAATTTCAATCATTTATCTGTTTTGTAAGTTTGGGTTTTGTAAATGCATGTTCAAGAGGTCTACAGCTATTATATGGCAAATTTTCTATAGATTCTTCATTTATGGATACTTTCTTTTTCTGAAGGGGGAAATACAGCGTGAAAGCAGAATAGGAAAGACCTGAAAGCCTCCAAAAACTATTTTCATTTATCAAAATGTTCCACAGAACGACCAGACCCATGCCTTTAAGCCCTTCATAAATAACCCTCTCTGCAGCCTAGTAACAGACCGGCGATGTGCACCTGCAGGGGCTGGGCAGCCACCTTCATTTATATTCAATCTAATTACCAATTGGCCAAGAGACCAAAAGGGCCTGGCAGCTGCTGGGGAATGAAAGCCTATTTTACTAAGAGTGCCAAGGGAGCGAGAGCCCCGTGTTATATTAAGAGCACAAAGGCACACCTTCACAGTGGGCTCCATTTCAACATAATAAAAGGCATTTGTTGCCTCCAGGTATGCCATGGCCATTGTTCAAGGAGCTAATTTAATAGCACTGGTGATACAAGGTGCCCTGAGAGACAGAAGGCAGAAGGTGTCAAGCAGGACAAATCCCCGCCCCCTCCTCTCAAACCCTGATGGAGCCTGTAATGACAATTCCAATTTGAAGATCTTTCCCACCCATTAATAGGCCATGCGACCTGCTTATGTCACAGGAAGCCTAAGCACATGTGGTGGGAGAACCTTGCTGAGAGGAAAAGGAAATTGTATCACAGGAAATGCTGAGAGAGCAGTTACGACAGGGCTGAAGAAAAGAGAGCAGACGTGTGATAGCTGTGCTGTAAGTTTGCTTGTTGGTGGCAAGGCCCCGGCAGGAGATGGAAGGTTGTGGGATGGAGTGGTTCTCTGCTGTGATGTTGTGGACTTGCTGGTTTCAAGATCTGGTTCTTTGGTGTCTGAATAAATGGTTTACTTCTTTTACCTTCTATGTGGAAACTCTCGTATATTTTGCGATACAGAACCACATAGGCATTTTGACAATTATCATCTATATTGTGATTATTGCCTTGCTGATACAGAGTCTGAGACTCAGTCCTGGGAACAGTCATCCTCCTCACAACAAGCCCCAGCCCTGCCTCCAGCTCAGCCCCCAAAGCGGCCACCCAGGGAAGCCACCTATGAAGCTGTGGTCTGGCAAGTGCTGCTGTAGCCACAATGACAAAGGAACCCGAAAAGAGAGTTCCCACCCCGAAATGGTTCGGCATTAAGCTATACTGTCATCAGCTCAGGCGCTGCACCCTCAGCACCATGGCACTTTCCCGACTGGCTCGTAGCTGAAATGTCTCCCCTATTACAATGCAAGTCCCTTGAGAGCACACACTGTCTGCCTTCTCTGTCTGGGTCCTGAGCGCTTAGCACAGTTTTGCAAATAGTGCTTAGTGCTCAAAAATGTCTTTCCATTGACTCAGTCAATCAGTCATAACTGCGGGAGCTAGGTGACTCAGTAGCTAGACTGCTGGGCTTGAAATCGGGAAGACTTAGTTCGAATCTGGCCTCAGACACTTACTAGCTGTGTGACTCTGGGCAAGTCACTTGACCTCTGTTTGCCTCAGTTTCTGCATCCGTAAAATAAGGATAATAATAGCACCTCCTATTAGAAGCAGGAGTTGTGAGCGTCCATTGTAAAGCACTTAGCCCAGTGCCTAGAACATAGTAAACACTACATAAATGCTTATTCCTTCCCCCTCCCTTCCTTCCTGTCCTCCCTACTCTCTCTCATTCATAGTAATTGCTAGCAGCCAGAAACCGGTCACTCCTTGGCCTTACAGGAGAGCCTGGTACTAAATCATGGTTAAAAGGCTGCGCCAAGTGAGCTAAGCCAGGAGAGCACCTTTGTAGGAGTAGCAACGTTAGAGAGAAAACCAACTCGGAAAGACTTGATTATATAGATCAGTTAAATTAGAAACCCAGAGTCCAGAACACTGAGGAGGAGGAACTCTGCCACTCCCCTCCTGCCAGAGAGGTGAACTCCAAATGCACATGCAAGGCCATGTTGGGGGAGGGGGGAGCTTGACCTGGAGGAGGAGTTTGGTTGGGGGTTAACTGAGGAAGGGAGTGGAAAGGACAAATTATAAATGCATTTAGAAATAAATACATTAGGCAGGGGGAAGGGAGGAAGAGAAGAAGAAAGAAAGAAAGAAAGAAAGAAAGAAAGAAAGAAAGAAAGAAAGAAAGAAAGAAAGAAAGAAAGAAAGAAAGAAAGAAAGAAAGAAAGAAAGAAAGAGAGAAAGAAAGAGAGAAAGAAAGAGAGAAAGAAAGAGAGAAAGGAAGGAAGGAAGGAAGGAAGGAAGGAAGGAAGGAAGGAAGGAAGGAAGGAAGGAAGGAAGGAAGG
>CM053622.1:818467107-818482707 GCA_028646595.1 Phalanger gymnotis
GGCCTACTGGGCCTGGAGGCTTGTGTTCACAATACTGGAATGCGGAGGTTGGTTCGCTAATTTGTTGCTCTGGGCCCTGAATAAATTTTTTGATGCCTTCTGCTTGGAGAATTCTGTATACCCAACAATTTTGAACCATTTAGGTATTTATATGATCCTTTTTGAGATCATAAATTCGGCCTTCCTACTACATAAGGGAGGCCTTATTAGCTATCAGAGAACTCATACCGGAGACTGGAGTAAAACCATTTGAGTGTAATGAATGCGGGAAAGCCTTTAGCCTCAAGGTAACTCTTATTAGATGTCAGAGAACTCATACTGGAGTAAAACCTTTTGAATATGACGAATGTGGAAAAGCCTTCAATGACTGGGGAACCCTTATGAGACATCAGAGAATTCATGCTGGAATAAAACTCTTTGAATGTAACAGTTGTTAGAAAGCCTTTAGTCAGAAGGAGGTTTTATTAGCCATCAGAGAACTCACATTGTACTGAAACCCTTTCAATGTAATGAATGTGGCAAAGCCTTTGGCCTGAGGGAAACCCTTATTAGACACCAAAGGACTCATACTGGAATGAACCCTTTTGAATATACTGAATGTGGCAAAGCCTTTAGTAGGAAAGCATATCTTATTAACCATCAGGTAACTCATAAGGAAGCAAAGCTCTTTGATTATAGAACACCTTATAAGTTAGAGAATTCAGCCTGCAGAGAAACATATAAACTGCAATGTTTGTGGAAAAGCCTTCAAGGACAGGGAGAACCTTAGTAGACATCAAAGAAGTCACACTGGAGTAAAACCTTTTGAATGTAATGAATGTGGGAAAGTCTTCAGTAACAAGGGAAACATTAGATATCAAAAAACTCACACTGGACTGTAACCTTTTGAATGTATTGAATGTGACACAGACTTCAGTCAAAAGGTATACCTTAACCACCAGTTAACTCATACTGGTGTGAAATACTTTGATTGAAATGAATGTGGAAAAGCCTTCAGTCTGAAAGGATGCCTTGAAAGTCATCAAAGAACTCATACTGGAGAGAAACCTTTCGAATGTAATGAATGTGGGAAAGCTTTCAGTGAGAGAGGAAACCTTAACAGACATCAGAAAACTCATAGTGGAGTAAAACCTTTTGAATGTAATGTATGTGGTAAACCTTTCTGTGAAAGGGGAACCCTTATTAGACATGAGATGAATTCATACTGGAGTAAAAACCCTTTGAATGTAATGATTGTAGCAAACTCTTCTGTAGGAAATATGAACTTAATAGCCATCAGAGAACTCATACTGGAGAGAAACCCTTTGAATGTAATGAATGTGGGAAAACCTTCAGTCAGAAAATATACCTTCTTAGCCATCACTTAACTCACACCTACAAGTTTTCTTCCATCCCTTCTCTCCACTAACCACCCATCCACTAGAACATGATTAAGCTCTCAGCTGTAGAGGACACCCTAATACACATCAAACGATAAACAGTTGTTGTCTATTATATGTGATGCAATGTGCTAGGTGCTGAGGACACAAAGAGGCAAAAGACAACAACCCTTGCCCTCAAGGATCTTGTAATCTAATTAATTATAATGGATTACATCAGTTAATTGAAACTAATGAACGACCTCCACATCTAACATGGGAACCTCTTGAGAAGTACCGGGGAATTAATGCTGGTGACATAGATCACAAGTTTTATTGACCATGGGAATATATTTGGGGATGTTGTTAAATCCATATGCAGGATTTTTGCTGTGGGTTAGTTATATGGAAATAACCTGGAGAAAGCTTCTGATTCTTCTTATATACTAGAAAGTCAAAATTTTCTGAGATTCCATTTAGTGCTTTGATAGATAGAAATGACTGCCTTCCTTTCCCTGATATAACACACCACAAGTGCTATTAGGTGGCAATAATGTTGACTAGGTCTGTGAAAAATTGTTCTTGATTTGAGGTTTTGCTTTTTTTATCAATCATTTTAGCAAAACCACTCAAATGGTTTTGAAGCAGCCAAGTGGGAAGGTTGCTGGACATGGAGTCAGAAAGACCAGAATTAAAATTCTGTTTCAAACAAATTGACTGAATGACCCTGAAAGTCACTTTAACCTCTGTGCCTCAGTTTCCTCATCTGCAAAATGGAGAGAATTGTACCCAGTGGCATCTAAGGTCCCCTCCAGTTCTAAATCCATTATTCTACAAGTCTACAAAATATTTTTTTCTAGATGATCAATTCACTCATGTTTTATTTTCTTTTATTCTAAAATAGTAATTGTAAAAAACAATTACTTTTTAAAGGAATAAAAAACTGCCTTGTGTGAAAGTCATTTCCTTTATTTCATGTGTGAAATAAAGTATTTTACATTTACATCCACAAGAGGTAGATCTTCTGAACTCTTTTTTGAGTGTATTTTTCAGGATGATGTTGGTGTTACTAATAGTCATTGTCAGTGTGGATTTTTTTTCCCTCCATCTACAATTCTCACTATTCATAAATCTATTTTTAAAAATCCTCTCATGAGTTATTTCTTGTGACACTCCAATATTCCATCGCTTTCATAAAACACACTTATTTTTTTTACCCATTCCTTCAATCACTGAACACATTTCCAGTCTTTTGGTAACATTATTGCTAATTTTTATACAAATTGATGCTGGCTTCCCCTTTTCTGTAAGTGTATTCTTAGGATTGGGCAGGTTTATATATTATTTTTTAATATAAAAGAATCTAGCCTCACTCAGAGCATGTTCTTCTAGGTTCATCTTTAAAGGGTGTGTGTGTGTGTGTGTGTATGCACGCACCTTTTCTCTAATGCTTTTGGATCGAGCCCCCTTTCAGTGCATTCCCCTCACTTCTTATGGCCAGTAATTAACTCCTGAGTGATATTTAACCAATTAGCACCTTTTACATGGGAACATTTACTTCAAAAATATAGCAAGGGCAAAAGGCAAGCATTTCTCCCTCAATATCCTGGAGATATGCTTTCCCCTCTGCTACCTTGGTCAGTAGGGAGAGTGGGCTCAGACAACACACTTTCTATACAACATTGGTTTCCCCAGATTCAAATTTCACAGTCACTGGCAGAGACCTCATCTAAGCTACTGCTGGATGGAGTCCCAAAAGTTACTTTTCAGAGCTTGCATGCTGGACTAACTGGCTGAAAAACCTGGCATAGACTACACTCCCAGACTTCCTGTTGTCTTATTCTCTTTACCTTTCAAAGTTTACAAGGCCATCTAGAAACAGGAAAAAAATGGACATGAGATGCAACAAGACCATGTGCTCTTTGCCATGCTTGAGTTCTCTCTCCCACCTGTGTAATGGCAAGCAAAGTGGAACTTTTAGCTGTTTTGTCTTTTGGAGTTCTAGTTCTTCTCAGCACTAAGGCAACCAAGTGCCTTTGATTGAATCAAGAGTCTTTGATGACCTGCTTAAGTCACTTGAGTTTGAGTCACAAGGGTTGTGATGCCCTCTGACTTTGAAGAAGTGTGTATGTGTGTATGTGTGTGTGTGTAGCCTGAGGTTAGCATTTTGTTTTGGGGCTCACTCATGGGAAGTATTCATATGATTTAGCCAGATGAGACTCTGGGTAGCCATTAAAGAGCACCCCTCGCCCCGGCTTTGAAAATCCAGATGTTGGTGCTTCCCTTTCTGGTAACTATGTATGTATTGTCTTGGTCAGACAGTTAGAAGCCCTGTCTGTTGATTTGTGTTATATTCTGTTTATAAGTTCGGCTTATAATTTCTGTTTGTTTGTATTTTCTCTGAAGTTCAGGTTGCTGACTTTTCCCCCTGAACTAAGTGAATGATATATGTATATTTAAAGTAAGACTGTTAACACATTAATGTTGCTTTCTGTGCTAGCAGCCCTCCTGTATACCTCCACAGCAGCTGCAAGCAACACTTGTTACAAGCCGAAGTTCTTGGCAACCTGAACTCTTTTTCCAATACCAGTAAGTCCTGCAAGAGCTCAAGCTAAGGGATGAGTGCACCCTAGTTCTGGCTCCAAAGTTACAGGTCTGTGCATGCTCCAAATTTCTCCAAAGCACTATTAGTGTTACATGCATGCAACCTCATGCATCTCTAGAAGGAGGTTCCCCAGTTTCTTCAATGTAGGAGATTGCATGAACTAAACCCACTAATGCCCTCCTTCATACTAATATTTTATAACACAACTAAGACCTATGTGGATATATTTCCCCAAAGCTAATGTCATATCAGAGAAAACTTCCTAAAAATTAGAGCTGTCCAAATGTAGAATGGTGAGGAAAATTAATATCATGCTGCATTATTTAACAGCCAACATTAGTCTATAACCTGTCCTTTTTCCATTTTGTCAAACCTCCTTTTTCAACCTATCTCAAAAACAGACCTCTCCAAATCAGAACTCTTTAACAGGTTCCACTATCTATGTTTACATGGATGCTTGCCAAAGTTTTGCAGAACTGTTCACTCTTCCTACCTTATTCCTTTCTTTCCTCTTACTAATTTACTGCTGGCTTCTGTCATAGACTTGTCATACTCATCTACTAAGAGCTGGATTCTTTAATTACACCATGTCATTCTAATTTCTTTGAGAATTCTACAAATTTAATCCTCTTAAATCTTTACATGATGCTTTTTTGCTTAGCACTTGGGGATTGGAAAATGGAATAAAACAAAGTTTTTGTGATCAAAGACACTTCTAATCTAACAAAGAGATAACATTATTTACAGATACCCATAATAGTCCTTGGAAGAGGATACTTGTGAAGGAGAGAGCCAAACTAAGGCTAACATATTCCAAGTGCAAACACACCTCTGCATGCCTCAGGGCAAGTTATCTTCCAGTTTAGCACTGCTACAATCTGTTGTCTGCACCCTCATTTCTCCAGCACATCCACTCAGAGGGTCAGGATTTAGAGCTCAGAAGGAACCTAAGCTCCTAAGGATCATGTCCATCCCCTCATTTTAAAAATGAGAAAAGAGAGAAGAAATGATTTGCCCAAAGTCGCACAGCTATTAGTGGCACAGGCAGAATATAGGAAAAGTGGTACCATCTTCTGCCAGCTTCTATTCCAGTATGGATGAAAGTGGCATTTGTTCTGCAGAAATCAAAGGTTACTTTATTATCCCAACACAATAACTTATTTAGAGAAATCTGTAGTTTCACGGAATTCCACAGTGACTGAAAAATTGACATTGAGGACCACTGTAATGGAAATGGAGAGATGATGTAGCCTGCTCACATGTGTTAGATGTAAGCATGCTACAACACATTTCAAAAAGAATTTTTCAGCAGAAATGTTATGGTGGATATACAGAGAGATGTGTGGCCAGAAAATTATGGGTCTGTCACCTAGGTAGAGGGCAGCTAGGTGGCACAGTAGATAGAGTACTAGGCCTGGAGTCAGAAAAACCTGACACGAGATGTGTGACACTGAGCAAATCACTTAAGCTGTTTGCCTGTTTCCTCATCTGTAAAAATGAGCTGGAGAAGGAAATGGTAAAACCACTCCAGCATCTTTGCCAAGGAAACTTCAAAAGGGTTATGAAGAGTTTGACACAACTGAAAAATGACTAAACAACAACTAAATAATACCTAGGGAGAGCAAAAGATAAGTGAAGAACAGCATGTTGAGCTCCACTGGTATCCTTCTTCTTAATGTCGAAGATTCCAGATAAAAGTCCCTAGCGTGTTCTTTGGATGTACTGAAACAAATTTTCTGGATTACATGGAAAAGGGTAATATAGCATGTACAGTTCTACATGCTGAAGTCTCCAACTGCAGGGAAAGACAATTTTCTAATCAATGAGAACTGATTTCAAATCAGCTCCACCACAGGCCAGGAACAAATAATCAATAAGAACTTTTGGAATGGAGATGTCTCTAAATTTGTACATCTCACATTTCTTTTAAGCTGCTTCAACTCCATTTAGCTTGTAGAGCACAGCACCTTTGTTCAATTAAGCTAAGTTAGGTTCGGATTCAGACTCGCGCTGGCAATAAAGCACACTCCTGAGAGGACGTGGTTTTTATTGAAAGACAGGGGAAGTACTCTAACAAATACAGTTAACACAACAAAGACAAAGACACAGATGATATAGATTCATCACCTCTAGGGGGAACTCCAGCATTTGATCCTCTCAAAGCTGGGGGTGGGGTTTACACAGCCCAGCTCAATCAAGGCCCGAGAGGGAAACTGATCCCAGGAAGCTTCCTTTCCATGAGTGAAATCCCATTCATTTGTTCCACGCCAGGACTTTTATAGCTTCCTGAACAAGGTGGGCCTACTGCTAACTGTCCTGGATGTTCCCCTCCAGAAGGTGTAGCCGCTTCCCTAGGGAGGAGAAGATCTTGTCAATCATTTTGTTTTTGAAAACTGGCTAGGTCATCAAGAAGCAGTTTCAGAATTTCCTGTCCTTTGTTCAAGGCTATCTGTCCCCTAGTGGGAGTGTATTCAAGTCTTTTGTTTTGGGTCAATTAGCCAGAGAGGAATGTCTGAGAGGTCCATTCTTAAGGTTTATCAGTTGGAGAGGAATGTCTGATTCTTTTATTCCAAGCCGGAAAGTTTAAAGATCTTGCAGGAGCTGGGGGGATGGAGGGAAGGAAGGAAAGCCAGACTTATGCTATATATGGAAGATCTTCTATAATGATTTATCATTCAGCCTTCCTTGATGTGGGCATGCCATTCTGGGTGGTCCTGTGCCAGTGCCCTCCATGTCTCACAATCAATTCCAAAGTTCTTCAGAGAGACCTTGAGAGTTTCCTTATATCACGTCTGACCTCTGCGTGAGCATTTGCCTTATGCAAGTTCTCCATAAATTAGTCTTTTAGCACATACACTTGGTATTTGAACAAGGTGGCCAGCCCACTGGAGTTGCCTTCTCCGCAGTAGTTTGAATGCTTGGCAGTTCAGATCAGAGAAAGGACCTCAGTGTCTGGCACCTTCTCTTGCCAGGTGATCTTCAGCCTCTTCCTAAGACAATTCCAATGGAAACGATTCAGTCTCCTGGCACGGTGCTGGCAGACTGTCCAGGTTTTACAATAAGGCCAGCACAATGGCTCTGTAGATTTTCAAAGGCAGTCTTCTCTCTCACACTTTCCTTCAGAGCCTCTCAAACACTGAGTTTGCTCATCATCTATGTGTACATCTCCGGAAAGTACACTGCCAAGGTCAGTGACCTCATCTACAGCATTCAACATTTCTCTACTTGCCGTAACCAATGGTCCCACACATGGGTGGTATGGTTCTGGCTTGTGGAGAACCTGTTTTCTTGATGTCAACTGTCAGGCCAAAATTAGCACAAGCAATAAAGAACTGATCTATACTTTGTTGCATGTCAGCCTCAGAAGCTTCATTGAGTGCACAATCATCTGCATAGAAAAAGTCCCGCACGAACTCTCTCTCTTTGGCCTTTGCAAGTTAAATTATTTACCATCAGTGCAGTAGCTGACCTTGATGCCATTTTCATCCTCATTGAAGGCATCTGACAACATGGCTGAAAACATGCAAAAAAGCAAGCCCACAGTCAAGTTACCCAAGAACAGCCATTAGCCAACGAGCTCCCAGTTCCCCACCAGCTGCCCTTCTGCCTAATGCTTCCAGGTACAAAGGGCCCACTGACTTCAGTGAGGCCCCTCCCCGCCGCCTCTAGCTCTGAAATAGCTTCTCCCCTTTTATGCACATCCTCGGGGCTCCCACATCTCTCACTCAGTGGCTGTCATTGATCCAAGGATATGTGTAGGCCTTGTTCACACTAAGCTCTGATTAAATCAAAAAATGCTCCTACCCAACAATTTGAGCCATTTTAAATGGTTGGAATAATCAATGGAACTGTACCCTGACACTTAGATAAGTAACAGATTTTCTCTAACAGATTTGGGCAAAAACCAGAGTATCTTTTTTTTTTTTCGTTTCCAGCTCTCTCAGGCCTTTTCCCAGGAAGCTGTGCCATAAAGATGTCAGACTTCATAAAATTACTGTAAAGATTCTGTCCCAGAATTCACCAGCTTGTTCATTTTTTTTTTAACTTGCCCTTGAGACTTCTGGGAAATACAAGTTGGAATAGAGTCTGTCCTTCATGCCACACAGAAGAAACTGAAAAGACAAAAGATAAGACCAGCTGACTGGCTTATTCATGAGGTTTCAAGTGACTAGGAACTGACTCCTCATAGTATACCAGGCTCAAAGCCCCTTAATTCCCAGCTGGACTGTGACATGCTCACTATAAGTCCCCCTTTCTCTTATGCTGGTTAGGTGAGGAAGCACAGGAGAGAAGGAAGCCTGTCCCTCCTAGCTGCTAGCCCAGAGTAGCCGGGGCTTCATCATTTACCTCCTTTCTTATGAATGTCCATGTGTCTGACAAATGCAAAATCCAGCATTTACCCACATCCCTGTTTGTGTAGTTAATGCTGACAGGATCAAGATTTGGAAAGGGGGCTAACCTTTTAAAGAGAGAGAAAACATCCCTCTTTCAGTCAACTGGAACCTCCTAAGGTGAGGCACAAAGGACAGACATGGACCCTACTGAGATTTCCCATAAGCTCATATTCCTTAGACTCATGCAAGCTACCCATAGGAGAGAACGACTCAGTTTGGAGGGGACTGGAGTTGTTTTATACTTTGCCCCAAATGTTGGGGTTTTCTGTTGCCATTTTGGCCACAGCTTTCTATGGCTAGTTACCAGCTCAAATATCTCCCAGGGCCCAAAGTGATACAAGGCCCAGCTCTAGAACTGACTTATACAAGTTCTATTTACCCATGCAACCTCATCCTGATTTTGTAATGTTTACCTTCTTCTACCTTTCATATCACAAGTAGAATGTTCCTTATGAATGCTACAAGGTGAGAATCGATGCCCCTTCCATGGGGGAACCCTTCGTAATGCTGGCCCTGGAGTCCTCTTACCAGCCTTCACAGAGGGGCTATGCATCTTCCCTCTTTAACAGGAGTAGCTCTATTTAAGCCAAAGTGCAGGCACGTCCTATCTCTCACTTCCATGGTACTTTAAAAACCTTTCCAACCTTGGTAATGCCTAGATTAGTAAAACAGAGATGCTCTATGTGAATGGCCTTGTGGTTAATAGCTTTCTTCTCAGTTCTCATCCTTCTTGACCACTCTTGTACCCTGTTTGGCACAGGCTGCTCACTTCTTCTCCACATTTTTGTGACACTACTCTCTTGGCTCTCCATCTATGTGTACAACTGATCCTCAGTCTCCACTGATAGTTGTTGCGAAGATGAAATGAGATATTTGTAAAGGTTTGCAAACCTCAAAGTGATTATATATATGCATATATATGCATACACACACACATACACACACTGTCTGTATACACCTAAAGCACTATTTTTATATCATCATCATCATCATCATCTCCTGGACCTTCGTGTCATGCCCACTAATGGCAGCATACCCCAAAACTCTACTATGGGACCCCCTCTTTCCTATATTTGCTTTTTCATTTGCAGACTTCATCAATTCCCATGAGTTCAGTTATCATCTCTATGCAGATGATCTCCAGTTCTGCATATTCATCCCAGATCTCTCTCCTGATTTCAATTCCTGGATCACATACTGCTTCTTGACATCTAACACTGAATGTCCCCATAGACATCTCAAACTCAACATGTTCGAAACAGAGCTCATTACCTTTTCCCTAAACCCTCCCCTCTTCCAAATTTCCATGTTACTGTCAAGGGCACTGCCATCTTTCCAATCACCCAGGCTCAGACTCTTCTTCCCTCTTACCAGGACTACTACAGCAGCCTTCCACCTGGCCCTTCAGTCTCAAACCTCTCCCCATTCCAGTCCATCCTCCAGGCAGCTGCCAAAGTGATTTTCCTAAAGCGTATGTCTGACATGCCACCCCATCAAATAGAAACTCCTGTGTTTGGCATTTAAAGCTTTTCATATCCTAGCCCCTTCCTCCCCTCCATGAACTCTACAGAGCAGCTACACTGACCTGCTTGCAGTTGCTCACACATGATGCTCCATCTCCTGTGTGCAGCTGTTCTGCATCCTTGGAATGCTCTACGATGCCCCCCACCTCTGCTTAGGTTCATCAGCCTTTCTTCAAGACTCTGTTCCAACCCTACTTCGCCACTATCTCCTGCTGGTAGAATCTTTCCCTCTTACACAATTATTTTTCATCAATTACATATCCATCTTGCATGTACTTTTTTTCTTTATGTAACATAATAATGTACAAAGACGGATGATCCAGCAGCTTCATGTGCATACGTGAATGGGGACTCTCTCTGTCCACTTTCATGCTGACTTTCTGTCTAGCTCCAACACTAGTCCTGGGGAATGATTTCAGATTTTCTTGCTCATCTCCTTGGGTTAAAGAATACTATAGCAGAGGGGTTTCACTGACCATGCAATTTTCTAGGAAGAAATCAGTGCCTAATTCAGCCTCTTTCTTCTTCCCACTGCTCCCCAGACAGAAGAGAACAAGGGGCTTTTTGAGTTGCTCGTTTATGAGTTGCTACATCCTTCCCGACTCAGTCAGGAGGGAAGGTCAGACCAATTCTAGCCTGTGCCTCCACTAGACTGTAAGCTCCCTAAGAGCAGAGACTATCTGTTGCCCTTCTTGGATCTGAGCACTTAGTACAATGCCTGGCACACAGCAGGCCCCAAATGAATGCTTACAGACTGACTGAAAGTATGAGGATGGCCCTAGCACTGATGGGCCCCAGCTTCAACAACAGCTGGTAGAGTTTTTATACAGCAGGCATGAGAGCAGCTAGGATAGAGCCTGGGCCTGGTGTCAAGAAGATCTGAGTTCAAATCCAGCCTATCCAGTTACTAGCTGCGTGACCTTGCCCAAGTCACTTAACCCCTATTTGCCACAATTCCTCATCTGTAAGATGGGAACAGGCTGGAGAAGTAAATAGCAAACCACTCCAGAATCTTTGCCAAGGAAACCCCACGGACAACTTCCATAGGATCACAGAGTCAGGCACAACTGAATGACAACAAAGAGTGGCACAGATACCCTCCTCTACGAGACCCACATAGACTAGAGAATGACTGTCATCCTCTTGACATGACTTCCCTTTTCTTTCCTCCTCTGAGTCCTTTGCGGATACTCCCCGAGACCTTCCCAGTAACATCAGTCAATGATGCAATCCTGGGACATCATCTCCATGTTGACTCTAACGTTGGACAGGATTCTACCGGTACATTTACAAGAGGTATCCTGCATTTGACTGTGAGCTCCTTGAAAACAAGACTTTCTTTTGGCCTTTCTTTGTACCACAGCACTTAGCACAGGACCTGGCACATAGTAAGCACTTAATAAATCCTTGCTGATGCAGTCAAGACAGTGACAGGTCTCTGGTCACTTGCACCTACTCTGTAACCCAGTGATGCTGGCCTCCTCCTTGTTCCTCCACCAAACACCCCATTTCCTGACTCCGGGCATTTTCCCAGCTGTCTCCCCATGCCTAAAACTCTCTCCCCCACATCTCCCCCTCTTGGCTTCCTTCAAGTCTCAGCTAAAGTCCCCCCTTTGCCAAGAAGCCTTTCCTGATCCCCCTTATGCTAATGCATTCTGAAACTATCTCCATTTTATCAAATCTGTATCATTTGCACACAGTTGTTTTCATGTTGCCCCTTGTTAGACTGTGAGCTCCTCACTGTCAGCAGCAACCCCTCCACTCACTGTCATATCCATCCCAAGGCTGCAGACCTGGCCCCTTCCACTCACTGTCACAACAACCCCAAGGCTGTAGACGGCACCTCCCCCATCACTTCTTTAGCCCCTCCGAGCGGGGCATGGGCTCACACCCGGACCAGCCTCAGTCCAAGACCCTGTCACATCCATCCCAAGGCTGCAGACCTGGCCCCTCCCCCCCATCAGCAGCAGCCCCTACCATTCACAGTCACAACCACCCCAAGGCTGCAGACACGGCCCCTCCCCCGCCACCCTGCGGGTCAGCGGCGGCCCCTCCCAGCGGGACGTGGGCTCACAGCTGGCCGAGCCTCGGTCCAGTCACTGTCCCCAAGTTCCTCCTCGGTCCAGCCACTCCCGGCCCCACTCCCTGAGATACGCCAGGCCGTCACCACCATATGACTGTGACCGTTGCCCCACATCCCTTTTGGGCGGCTCCTCATTCTCCGGCCTCGTGCTCTTACAAGCCACGCCTGGTCCCCCATTTAGATTCCTTTCTCCCCTCCAACCAGAGACAGGCCAGGCTCAGCCTCCCCGCCCCACCTCCGCGCAGCGCGCAGGCGCACACGAGGCGCTCTAACGGACGCGCAGCCTTCTGGGAGATGGAGTCCCGGGACCTGCCTGGCGGAGCGGGCCGGGCGAGGGGACGTCCCGCACCTTTCTGAATCAGGACTCCATCTCCCAGAATGCCTCGGGAACTTATCCTGCCCTTCCAGGGCAGATGCCGCAGCGCCCGGTGTATGTTGGGAATCGTCCCTCCGCGTCCGTGCCCTGCTGTCCTTCCGGCCCTGGGAGGGAGGCCCAGCGTCGTCCCGAAAGTCCCGACAGCCAGACTGGGCTCGGTCGAGGCCCCGGGAGTGCGCAGGCGCAGCCCCGTCCCTGCGCCCCCTAGTGGAGCGGATCGAGGAGGGAGCGCACGGCTGGCGCCCCCTGCGGGTAGGTACTGATCCAGCATGCGGGCGTGCGGAGGTGTGCGTGTGAGTCTGTGACTAAGGTGGGGTGACATCAATAGGTGAGCCCCCCGCACCTCTAGGGGTAGCTCTTGGTGCTTTACTGTGGTCAGAAAAAAGTCACCCCGGTTTGCTGCCCAAACAACAGTAACAATTAGCAGCAGTAGTAATAGTAACAATAAACAGTAACAGTAACAAGCACACCGTCGCAACACTTGCAGAGCGCTTTGGGATTACAAAGGTGAACTCATTTGATAACCGCAACCACCCCGGGAGGGAGAGGCTAGGATGATCCCCATTTTACAGCTAGGGAAACTGAGGCACACGGACGCAAGAGAAGTTCCCAGGGTCACCCCGAGGCCAGACGTGAACCCAGGTCTTCTGCTGTTCCTCAGATGGCTGGGTCGGGAGCCGGCTTCCAGGAGGTACCCCCCCTCCCCGGCTCTGATGCCACCCACCTGGAAAGGGGTCTGGGCACGGGTCCCATGGTCAGATCGTCCGTCCCAGAATGGAGTGAGGTCCTTGGCCGGCCGGGTTTGCCACGTGTGTGTGGAAAGAAACCTCTGGGGTTCATATTGGTCTGGACCTGTGATTTCTTCAAGGTGGGTCTTTCTGACGAGGAAGCCGGTCTCCAATGCAGATTGGCCGTTGCTCTGTAACTTAGTGAGACGACCTGCCTGAACCTAAGCGTGAGTATCTGCTCTTCCACTGGTCCTCTTGTATGTGTGTGGGTGTGGATGTATGTGAATATCCATGTGCATGGCCTGGCTGGCTATGGCTGAGACTGCCACTTCTCTCCAGGCTCTCTCAACCCACTTGCATCCACTCCAGCAGGTTGTGGCTATTCCACAGAGAAGTGGTGACCATAAGGCTGCAACTCACTCTCACATCCCTAGAGCTCGCCTTGCTGTGGAAGGGATGTCTTCTACCACTCAAAACTTAGCCCTCGGGTCCCCACTGGGGTCCTGCTCATTTCTAAATGATCAGCCAAATGACACCAGGGCATGTGTAAGCAGACGGGGAAGGAATTACTTAGCTGGTGCTAGTTCCTCATCTGTCAATTGAGCTGGAGAAGGAAATGGCGAACTACTCCACTGTCTGCCAAGAAAACCCCAAATAGGGCCATGAAGGGTTGGGCACAATGAAATGATGGAACAAAAAGAATCAAATAGAATGCTCATCCTGCCATGTAGGGCTCGGTCCCAGTCAGGACCCATTGGGAGTCTAGGTATCATAGGTCTCAGTGTGACAGTCGTGTCCCTGTCAGTCCCAGGAGCCAGCAGCAGGATGACTCACAAAGGGCTATAATTGACCATTGCCCCCATAAATGTGCAGGACCAGAACCTGGAGGGTCTCCATGCGGCTAATGCCACTGGAGTAGTTGATACCTGGAATTTTGTAGCATTGGTGGGTAACAGAAATCCAAGTAGAAGGACATATCAGATGCCTGACTGGGCAGCCTCCAGTGTCGCTGCTCAAACTCAGACGTGCAGCAATTCATTCTATATTTTATTATTTAATATTTTTATTTTTCAGCATTGATTTCCACAAGATTTTGAGTTACAGATTTTCTCCCCATTTGTACCCTCCCCCCCACTCCAAGATGGCATATATTCTGATTGCCCTGTTCCTCAGTCAGCCCTCCCTTCTGTCACCCCACTCCCTGCCCCATCCCCTTTGCCCTTACTTTCTTGTAGGGCAAGATAGATTTCTAGACATGCAGTAATTCAACTCACCAGGTAGAAAGGCATCATACTGATCCCTAAATGTGGGATCTGCTGCCACCAAGAGCCAAAGAGTACAGTCAAGGTCTGAGCCTCATTCTTGGTCGTTGGAGGTTTCAGGGCCAGTTTATTTTTGGCTACCTCAGGGTTGTCCTGCTGACCCTTGCCCATTGTGGCCCTGGAACTTAACCTTTTAGGATGGTCCTTGTATCTTATCTGTGTTAACTGCCTACCTATCTTCTGCCATTTACCCTGGGGGCAGTGCCCACTTTTGCCTCTGGTTTTCCCACTATAATAATATCATCGAGTCAGGTTGGAGCATGGCCACTGTCCATCCTATATCTGAGAAGAAATTTCTTCTGTGGGGATGGACCACGACCTGTCTGGAGCAACTGTGAAATCCCCGCAGTGGAATATGTGGAATGGCCAAGTAAAGCTATTCTAATAGGGCACCTTGGAGTTCCAACTATGCCTGCTGGGCAGCCATTGTGTTGATCAGTGGAGTCAGTGGAGAAGCCTCCTAGGGCAATCCACCATCCACAATAGATAATCTGAGTGCCTCCATCAAATGATGTGAACTCTCCGGGCTTCTAAAGAATCTCCAGGATTCTGCTGATACCTTCCTCAAGTACTAGCAAGCTCCCTCTCTCTACTCATCTGCCCCTCTGTCTTCAGGTTGTTGTTTTGCAACCGAGTGGATAGGACTCCTAGACAGATTCAGGCCATTTCTACCAAGTGTGTCCCCACTGCTTCCACCCTCTTGTGGGTGAGAGCTTCTGTCACTTTAAGGACCAGCCAAGATTTAGAATGCAATGCTCTTGTCTCTTGGGGTTACTTCCTTGTTACTGAGCAACCCCACCCTCAAGAGCCTGAGAAGGGTTGGGTTTAAGAGGCAAGCTTTCTGCCCTGAGCCAAGTGCCAGCTGGGTGCACTCATGACCTTGGTCTCCTAGCTAGCTGGCCACCATCCTCTATGGGGAAGATGCCCATCCCTTCAGCACTTCCTCTCCCCTCTCCTTCCTTTCTTGAAAAGGTATCCAGCCAGACTCCTCACCTGACTGCTCACCTCCCAGCACTTCTTCCAGATTTGTTGTGGCTATTTTGGATGAAGAACAACAGTGGGAATGGCTTGATTGCTACTCACAAGGGGAAGAGGAGGACAAGAGCTGCCAAGTGAGGCATCTTGGTGTATGCCTTCAGCTGGGGCAGTCATGGGGCAGGAGGGAGGAGGAGGTGTACCCGGAGCTGCCAAGGGAGGCATCTTGGTGTATG
>CM053622.1:818482807-818503182 GCA_028646595.1 Phalanger gymnotis
TGGGGAATGAGGGACAGGGAAGTAAGGAATTTTGGGGTGCCAGTCTGGCAGAGGCTGAAGAGAGTAAATGTCCAGTGTCTGAATATATTAGCCTTGGCATCCTGGGGGACTAGAACCATATCATGCAAACTAGGTTTCTATGGTTTTCTAACAGAAGGCAGATCTAGGATAATCACAACATAACAGCTTGATCATAAACCTGGCTCATACTTTCCCACCAAGGCATACAGTGCCCCTGGGGGAAAATGAGCCCAAAATTACAGAATGCCAAGAGTGGGGAAGCCACGTGCCTGAGGCAGCTGACAACTTTGGATGGAAGGCCTTCACATCTTTGATGTGTAACATACTTTGGGGCAGAACCAGTCTTCTCCTGAGCCCATCCAGGCTCCTGGATACAAATTCGTTTCTCTGCTACACTTGGGTAGCTAAAGCAGGGATGAGGTTGCTTAGCAGGCAGAGGCCTGAAAGCCTAGAATCTATGTAGCTTCCCAGATCTGCTGTCTTGGCTGGACATTGAGGCAGTGTTACAAGCTTTCAGGGAAAGGCCATGCCTTTAAGCCTAGGATCTGCAGAGTGATTCAGATCTGCTCTCTGTGCCCTGAGGAATTTCCCTTCTGGAACCATTGAAATCAAGTCAAGTTAGGTCCACAAGCATTTGTCTTCCTGACTCTAGGCCCACCTCTCTATCCACTGCACCACCTAGCTGTCCAACTAGGAGTTTAGGCCTTGCCTAACAAAGGAGTGGGTGAATCTGTCTTGACTCAATGTTGGAGGGTGATGCTCATTCTCAGATAAGCAGCTGGAAATACCAATAGTAGCCGGGCTCAAGCAGCCCCTTCCCCTGGACAGTAACAGTAAAAATGTCTGACCTTTGTCAGGTGTAGGGACCTTTATTTCACATGTGTTCCCTCACTGCAGTCCCAGCATCTGCTGCCTGGGAGCCCAAACAGCCTCAGAACCACCTCGCTGGCTTGGTTCTGATAGTACCTACAGTTCCTGAACATCCTTGGTGTGGGCGCCCACATTCAGTGTTTTCCTGATCCAGTCACAAACATGAGAGCACTTCCTGGACATCCAGGAAAGAGAAGACATACACACACACATATGCACACTTACACCACTTACACTCATTCAGTAGATCATCAACAGAAGTGACCAGACTCCTCCTGGAATCCCAGTGGGATGGGTGGGGAAGGGGGACCTTCTGCAGATCGCTCAGCTAGTTGGGGTCAGCAGGAGAGCTTGAGCCTGGGCTTCCTAGCTGCAGGCCAGCCCTCAGTCCGCTACCTCACAGGCTTCCCGTCCAATGATGATAACAGCAGTGGTAACAGTGGACATTCATATGGCCCTCACAGACCTGCAACGCGTTCCACAGATACCCAGCAATAACGCCTCACCTGTGAGAGAATTTACCAAGGGATCAAGATGGGGAAAGGAGAGTGTTGCTACAAAAGAGGAGATGGCCTACAAGAGAACTGAAGGGTCAAAGAACTTGGGGTCACAGTGTGAATGAAGAGCAGGGTTTGGTATGGGAAGGCAAGAGGAGAAGAGGGAATCCAATAGTTTGTGATCAGATAAGGGAATTTTCAGAATTCTTGAACGTGGAGGTGATTGGTTGTTATTGAAGACAACCAAATGACATCACTACATTGGAGTCAAGGTATAGTGCATCCTACATCCGACCAATATAAATATGGGTGATGGTGAGATCAAGGGTACAGCCATCTTTATATATGGCTAAGGTGGGGTGGAGCTTGTGAGAACTGAGCAGGTTGAGGAAGTAAGAGGTTGGGTTGTTTGGAGGAGAGTCAGTATGTTTGTTGACATCCCCTAGTATGAGGGCAGGAGTGAGGAGAAGGGAAAGATTGTGAACCAGATGCTGAACTTACTGAGAAAGGAACCAGTGTGTCCTGAAAGTCTGTGGACAGTGTCTATGCCGATGTGGCTTTTCACGAACCTCAAATGAGGAGAGGTGACTGAATGATCGTGATAGGGAGACAGCCTAGAGGCAGCAATGGAAAACAAAGAGTGTTCCAGTTCCCCCGCCTTGACCAGAAGACTGAGTGAAGATGCAGCCAGGACTGGAGAAGGTACCCAGGGAGGCTGGGTCATCAGAGGGGAGTGAGGTCTCAGTGAGAGCCAGCAGATGGAAGGAGTAGGAGAGGAAAAGATGTAAGATGAAGGCAAGTGTGTTGCCTATGGAGCAGGCATTCCAGAGGGCACAGCAGAATGGGTAGCTTTGGGGTGGGACATTGTTGGAGAAGGGAGGAGTTGAGTAGAATGGGAACAAGAGACCAAGCCCGACCCAAGGCAGGGCAGTATGGACCGCTGAAAGAGGGTATAGTCCAAATTTCCTAATAGGGAATGAGGGGCAGAGAGACACAAAACTGAACTATAACTGTTCCGCAGCATACTAGCAGTTGGGGCATGTGAGATCACCCAATCCCTGGGTCAGTTAAACCTTAGTATACATGCATCTTAGAGGCTGAGACCAAACTATTCCAACAGGTTCTACTCCTTCACAGAAAGAGCATAGAATAAAAAGAGGAGACCCGGGGCAAAGTCTTAGGAGACACACATGGTTAGAGAGGTTGACGCAGATGAAGAGACTGAGAGGGAATGGTCAGACATACAGGAGGACCAGGAGAAAAGAGCATCACAGAAATCCAGAGAAGGGAGTATTCAGGAGAAGGTGGTTTACGGTGTCCAGTACTATGGAGATTTAGGAGGGCGAAGATGAAGAAAAGGTCATAGATTTGGCAATGATATCATTAATAACATGAAACACCACCCAAATCAGCCACCAAGGGAATGTTCCTAAAGCACAGCCCTGACCGTGTCATTCTCTTGCTAAAGAACTTGAGTGGCTCGAAATTGAAATACAAAAACCTGTCAGGCACTTAGAACCCTTCACAGTTTGCCTCAGCCTATCCATTCTTATTGGTTTCCTGTTAGCCCCAACACCAGCCACCTGCTGTTTCCTGTTCAGAACAGTGGGCCTCTGGTTTGGGTCTTCTCTCAGCCTGCCCCTGCTGGAACACTGCCTTCCTCACAGCTGCCTCTTGTAGTCCTGAGCTCCCTTCATACACCCCTCCCTCCTCAAAGCCTTTCCCAAGATTCCTGTTGCTAATGCTCTGCCTCAAATTAATTTGCATGTAGTTTGCATTCGCTTATCTGTATGTATACTCCATCACCCCTCCCTGAGGGCAGACACTTGTCTTTGTGCATCTGGCACCTGGCATGTCAACTGGCATCTGATGAGTACTTAATCCATGCTTGTTATATTAAACTTTATTTCCTCTTAGAGAGGAAGGTGGGAGAGATAAAAGGAAAGTACAAAGCAGCATTGAAGTGAGCTCAAGGAAGTCAAAGGGGTTCATGTTGACTGTCTTGAGTTTAACTAAATAATGTCGAACAAAGTTCTGCAGCCAAGAGAAAGTGGAGGAGATGGGAGTAGAGAACCTTATTGTAGGGTCAGCAGAATTTCTAGCTCAGAAATAGTGGAGAAAGTAGAAGAAGAGGTCACTTTCTGGTGTGACCTGAACCAAATTAACTGGCACATCAGAGGACTAATAGAGGAAGTAAAAATATAGTGGAACATAAAGTTGACGTCATTTTCTAAGTCAATATGTGGCCAACAGGGATCCTTATGTGTGGTTTAGTGACCCTTTTTCTATTTGAGTGTGATACCACGGATCTAGAGTGTTGCCTAAGCGGGAGGTGAGGGCATCTGGGATGCTGGTGGGGATTTTGTTTAGCACCTGCAAGGCAGGTTGGTCTCTGCCATGACTTCTTTCTTCTTATCCAATTCAGGCTCCTCCATACTCTGCCATTCCCCAAGCCTGGAGTATGGAGGGTGAGGAGAGAATGACTTCTGAGCTCCTGATATCCAGGTTTCAGGTAAGTTCAGGTTTATCCTCTCTCCTGAAATATCATATCATTTATAAATCTATAAAACCACCTCTTTCCCTTATCTTTGATGGTCTCTGCACTTCCAGGTTCCTTCTAGGGCCTCAACCTTCCATGATTTTGTGTGGCTACTTTAATGGCTAATATAGAGGTTATATATTATTTCAGTTGAAATGCTAAGTTAGCAAGTTTCACAATTAAGGTATATAATTTGATAAGGGTTTTTTTTTTTAAATCATTGCTGTACTGGTAAAAGTTGAATACCTGAACGTGGGCTGAGAAGTTACACTGTATGACCCCAAAGGTGCCTTCCTACTCTTAAGAGATTTTTTTTCACTTCCAAATTAAATATATGAGAGAAAGTAGAGCCAATATTGGACAAGATGGAGAGAATTCATAATCATCTGGAGAGAGTCAGATTTCCATAAGCACCAGAAGAAAGAAGGAAAAGCCTTAAATGAAGAAAAATTTGTTAATTATGAAACTGGAATTCTGAATATCACAGCAGAAAGGGCATGAAGAGTTGTCATGTGTCAGAGGAAGCAACAAATGTCTGCTAAGCATTTGCTATATGCCAGACAGTGTACTAAGTGCTGGGGATACAAATATAAGCAAAAAGAAAAATGTTCCCTGATTTCAAGGGGCTTCCATTCCAATGGGGGAAGACAAAGCACAGCAGGGGGCTGAAAGGGGCAAGGTACCCCACAGGGATATGGTGGCAAAGTCTGTAGACTCAGAAACAGCTGGCCTGGGCCTTTGTCCAAAAGGGAGGCCTTGCAGGTAACCAGCCTGTGGCAGAAATGGACCAGTGTGGCAAGGGGACTGTTAGTGACACGATACAAAGTCCCCAAATGATGAGAGGCATTCTAGGTAACGTGGCAATGCAGTCATGGTAGCAAATACCAGAGTGAATCAGTTGGTTTAGAAATCAGAAACCCCTCAGGTCTGGAGGGAGCAGAGGGCAGGGTCAGTTAACCTTCCGGCAGTCATGATTTCACTTTGAGTTGTGGTCGGTGGTCAGTGGTCACATGAGTTTCGCCTCCACTGAATGTTATTTTATTCAGGCTCTGCTCCCACCACTTTAGAGTGTCAGGTGTAGACTCAGCTCCTCAGTTGGGTGAGATGTGAATAGAATCTATTTCATGTTTTAGGAATCAGTGACATTCAAGGATGTGGCTGTGGAATTCACCTGGGACGAGTGGAGACATCTGGAGCCTGCTCAGAGGGCCCTGTACAGGCATGTGATGATAGAGAACTATGAAAACTTTGTCTTCTTGGGTAAGTCCGGTTATCTCTTATGACCAAAAATAATAATAATAGTAATCATCTGCCCACTGGTGGGTCATGATTGAGTTCAATTCTTTGGACATTTATTAAGGGCCTACTATGTGCTCTGTCCTGTCCTAAGCACTGGGGATACAAATAAGAAAAAGGACAGATCCTGCCCTCAAGGAGCTTATAATCTAATGAGAGAAAACAATGCCCAAAAGGAAGCTGGAGGTATCTAGTAAATGCTTCCTCTGTGAAGTAAACTATTCAGGGGAGATAGAAAATTTAGCTAAGACATGGTCCTTGCTTACCCTCATGGAGCTTCCGGTCTGGGTAGAGTGAAATCCATCCAGATGAGTACACCAAAGCAAAGTGTCTGGAGAAAGGTTTGAGAGGAAGAAAGGATAGGGAGGGCTTCCTGTAGGAAGCAGCCAAATTCCCTGGAAAGCTCCATGAAGGTAAGCAAGTACTCTCTCTTAGCTAAATGGTCTATCTTCCCTGAATAGTTTACTTCACAGAAGAAGCATTTCCTAGATACTCCGTGAATTAAAACTTGTAGATGACACAGCTCTGGATGACAGGTGGAGTCAGGCAGGATCCCAAAAGATCCTTCACAATCGATCAGCATTTTGCTGAATCCAGGAAGATGAAATTCAGTGGGATCTATGTAAAGTCTTGTGCTTAGTTACAGTCATCTTCAGAAAGATAAGATATGGAAGGCCTGCGGTGACCACAGTTTGTCTGGAAAAGCTTTGGGTTTTTAACGGATGCACGCAGTGTGGTGGGGTAATCCAAGTGGTGAATGTGAGATTGGGCTGCGTTGAGAGGGGCAGGGCTGCCAGGAATAAGAAAGTGACAGTTCCTGTCTACTCTGCCCTCATCAGACCTCATCTGAATGATCGCGTTCATTTCTGGGACACCGATAAGCTAGAGAGGGTCCAGAGGCTAGCAGACAGGGCCAGGGAGGGCCTTGAGTCCTAATCATACTGTGATCAATTGAAGGAAATGGGAATTTTTAGTCTAGAGCGAAGAAGACTTGGGAGGAACATAATAGTTCTGTTCAGGTATTCAGGGGGCCGCCAGGTAGCCCTTTGAGTCATGTTGACACAAGAGGGCAGAGCCAAGGGGACTGGAGGCAAGGAGAAAAGGTTTGATGTCAGGAAGAAGTTTGCTGCCAGGCAAGCTGCCCCAAAGAGGCCTGGGCCTCCTACTCCTCGGGTTGAGACTCTGCCTCCTTGAAGGGCTCCAGACAGAGGCAGGAGGTTATGAAGAGGATTCCTTTCTAGCAAGGGTTCACTTACACAGGCTCAGAACTCCTCTCCAATGCTGTGATTCTGTGAAAATCCAAATAAAGTCCTGGAGAGATACCAGAAGGCATGCAAAGGTTTTGTCTAAGGATCAAAGGAGCAAACTGAATAAAGGGAGGCAGGGTAGGATGGAGGGAAATATAGTTAGTCTTTCACAACATGACTGTTATGGAAGTGTTTTGCATAATGATACATGTGTGGCCTATGTTGAATTGCTTGCCTTCTTAAGGAAGGTGGTTGGGGAGGGAAGAAGAGAAAGAATTTGGAACTCAAACTTCTAAAAACAAATGCTCAAAAAAAAAGTTTTTACAAGCAACTGGGAAATAAGATATACAGGCAATGGAGTATAGAAATCTATCTTGCCCTACAAGAAAGTAAGGGGAAAGGGGATGGAGGGGGTGGAAGTGGGGTGACAGAAGGGAAGGCAGACTGGGGAAAGGGGCAATCAGAATATCTGACATCTTGGGGTGGGGGGAAAAATTTGTAACTCAAAATCTTGTGGAAATGAATGTTGAAAACCAAAAATACTTTAAAAAAAAAAGATCTTGTCTAACTCTTGGGATGGTCGGGTGAACTGAACGTTTTTCTGAGCCTAAATTTGATCTGAGACCCATTCTTCCCTGGAATTCAATAGAGAGCATGCTTCCGAGACCCTTTGCACAGCTATCCTCTCTTAGCTACCCTGCTTTCCCTGGAGAAAACTGAACTCTGAGGTGTCTTTCAGCCCCCGTTACTTCCTCATTTCCATTCCTGTGACTAGGGCTGCCTGTTTGCAAACTGGACATGATCTCCCTTTTGGAGAGGGGAGAGGCGCCGTGGATGCCCAAGGGAGGAGTGCCAAGGAGATGCTGTCCAGGTGAGTGGGTGACAAGATGCCGCATAGGTATCTTTGCAAGGATGGGCTCAGCTGCTCAACGCTGGGCTGGGAGATCCCAAAGGCCCCTCAGGGACCTGGGGCTGAAGTCCAGCATGAGCTCCCTTTTTCACTTGAACAAATCCCTTTTAGGATTGCTTCCTCTCCGTATTTACTTGTCTCAGAGAACAAAACATTTCCTCCCTTTTGTTAGGTTTAAAATTCATCTTAAATTCCCTGCCGCTGACAAAAACATTCATATCCACATCTTTTTTTAAGTTTTTAAAAATGTCTTTTGTGTTTACGTCACTTCCATTTCCAAATAGTTAGTGTCACTGCCCCCCGCCCCCACCTGCCCAGAGAGTCATCCCATGTAACAAAGTGAAAGGAAAGAGTGAAAAGGTGGGTCAGTATAATTGAGTGACTCATCACCAAAGTGGCCATGGGATTCAGTGTTCCACCTCCTTGGCCCCCAACTCTGAAGAGAAGGGAGGAAGCACCATTTCCTGTCCCTTCTTTAGGAGTCAGCTGGTTGTTATAACACACTATCCGCTTTCTCCTTTTGGCTCCTTTCCCTTGCGTTGTTATGGTGTTGTAACCTTTGCATAGTGTGTTTTCCTGGATTCTATACTTCCCTTTGTGCGTTTGTCTGAGTCTTTTCAAGTGCATGGGAAATACGGTCAGCTAGGGAGACCAGGAACAGCAGAGGTCAGAAAGGAGGAGGTGAGAAAGCCCTGAGTTCCAGGATGGAGAACATTCCAACTGTGAGGGCTGGCATTCTACAAAGTCCTGGAGACAAGAAATAGAATGTCATTTATGAAGGACCCCAAGCAGGCTGGTTGGGCTAGACTGAGTGGAGCAGTGTGTGACCAAGCTTGAAGGAAGGCTAAAGCCACAAGGGATTGTAGGATCAAACTGCCCTCATCATTATGAAGACCCCCTGCCTTGTGGGGCCAGGGCACCCTCTCTCTCTCTAAGGGACATTGGCTCTGGGCTCACACAGACTGGGTTCAGTCCTGGAGGAGCCAAGCCCCAGACAGAGAAGTCAGGCTGTCCTCATCCTCTCCAGCTTCTTAACGCCACCGCCACTCCAAAGTGAGTGGGACAAATGTCTTGGGTCAGTCTCTTCAACAAAGCTTTGGTGAGTTCATGTCTAGTTTCTCCAAGATGGAGCATAAGGAAGATATTTAATATACAGAGTAGATCAAGTAGCCTCCAAGGCTGAAAATGGCCTTCAATGGCCTTTGGTCACCTCTGCTCAAGGAAAGAAACACAAAGCAGGAGAGGAAGCATGAATTTGAGGTCAAGTTTAGGCCCATCTGGGCCAGCCTGTGGCCTTGCTGGCTGCAGTAAGGAGGCAGGTGAAAGTTTCCCCTCAACCCTCCAGATCAGTCCAAGGGAGAGTGACCAGAGTCCTGTGTTCAGAAGAGAGGAATCTCTTGTAATCTTGTGTCACTTTCCTTTCCAAATGTTTGCCCCCTTATCACTCCCTGCTGGGGGGAGGTATTCTCTGTAACAGAAATATAAAAGGCATAAACAGAAAGTGAAGTTACATCTATATAACTACACAGCGCATGAAATTCCTGAGAGTAAGTTTTCCACGGCAATGATCCCCATTGAGAAAAGCAGCTGTTCAGCTACGTGAACCGGCATTAATGACAACAATCACAGGCAATATTTATATAGTGCCCACTTTGGGGGGAGGGTCACCATGCCAAGCACTTACAAACATCATCCCATTTCATCCTCACATCCCTGGAAGGGAGGTGAGATTGTTATCCCCATTTTATAGTGGAGGAAACTGAGGCAAGCAGAGCTCAAGAGATTCACCCAAGGTCACACAGCAGGGAAGTGTCTGTGCCCACATTTGAACTCAGGACTTCCTGACCCCAGCAGCTAGGTGGCACTAGGGATAGTGGCCCTGGAATAAGGAGGACCTGAGTTCAAATCTGGCCTCAGACAGTTATTAATTGTGTGGCCCTTTGCAAGTCATTAACCTTGTTTGCCTCAGTTTCTTCATCTGTCAAATGAGCTGGAGAAGGAAATGGCAAACCACTCCATTATCTTTGCCAAGAATACCCTGAATGGGGTCACAGAGAGTCAGGCACAACTAATTGACTAAACAACAAAACAGCTTCCTAACTCCAACCCCAGTACCCCATGCACTGTGCCTCTGAGCAAAATGAAAATAACAAAAAGCAAGAGACAGCAAATAACTATGTTTATGTCAGTAAACTCCCATCCTTTACAGGCATTCTCCCTTCCCCAGAAGGTATCTGGTGACCAATATTTTATCGCCCACCATAACATCCTGGTTTCGATCATCACCCTTGATCCTCTCCTCTGAGTCTATACCACTTGAGGCTGCTTCTTTTGGCTTTAATGACCTCACTGTCATCAGGGTGTATCAACACTGTACTTTGGAGCCGCTGTCTTCTTTCTTTGCCCCGGTATATGACCTTGCACCTGGTTGGGTTTTTTGCTGAATATTTATTTCACTGTTGGCTTGCCCATTCCACAGCTTATGAATACCTACTTTTTTTCTTAGGTTTTCCTGTAACCATTGATACTCTCAGGACTGTTTTCATAACTACAGTCTTTTCATCCCTCTCAAGATGCCATTTTATAAGAAATCTTTATGGTAAAGATTTTTTTGCCCATTCTTTTCTTTTTTTTCTCAAAGTTTTGCTTCTTTTTGAAGTAAATTTTATATATTCAACTCTCTGTTCTTCTACAATCTCTTGCTTTTGTTGAATAAATAGGAATATTTTGCCTCAGCACAAATGAAACAGTTCATCAAAGGAGGTATTTAAACATGTAGTGAAATATAATAATTAAAAAAATGACAGAATTTCCTTCCCACTCCCAATGAAGTCAGACCTTGTTCTGCCAAAGCTACTCTCTCAGTGGGCAAAATAAGCCTCCATTGGGATCCCTTGAGTAACTTAGGAACTTACGTGAATGAATCCACATATACAGAACTCATGTGATCAGAATACACACGAATGGATAATAGAGACCTCCAGTGCTTCTGAGTTACAAAGGACATTTAGTGAAGTCCCTGAGCTTCCTTTGCTTGGGTCTGCTTCCACTGCTGATACACACAATAGGTGAGGCTTCTTAAACTTCACATTGGGTATCATATCTCCATTCCTGGTCATTGCTCTTGATTCTTCCTCATCTTCAGGGATGCAGCTATCTTGAAGAGAACCAGGCAGTCTGTTGGGAGTCCCTGGTGATGCTGTATTTAGTGAACCCTTCCCTTGCAGAAGAGCAACATATTTATGTCAACCAGCTTCTTCACTTCCACATCAGCTGTGAAGGTGTGGTCAGTAAACCTGTCTCAGTCAGGGGAGAGTATCTTTTCAACCAGATCAATCAGGGGCTGTAAAGGTCTTCCTCTGAGCCAAAGGTCTCCAAGAAGGTAGCATATATACAAGCTAAAATCATATCTGCATATTGAACTACTCTTATCTTCTTTGTCCTCAATCAATCCATGAACATTTATTAAGCATCTACTGTATGCTGGGCACCATGCTAAGTGCCGGGGATACAAAAAGAGGCAAAAGACAGACCCTGCCCTCAAGGAGGCTAAAATCCAATTACAATCTAATCTCTTTGTCTTTCTAGCTGTCATCCTCCTTATGATCATCAGTTCCTTTTAGTTCTTAGTACTCATCAAACTTCCTGACTGTACCAAGTAACCCCATGGCTCATGCTCAAACAGAAAAGGAATGGGGTAAAATTGTGATGAAAAAGTGGCTTTCAAGTTCTCCCTCTAATCCTGTCATTTGTGTTCTTTTCTTGTCCGATATTTTTGAGAACTGTTGTTATAAAATTTCCTGAAACAGATTCTTTTTTCTCACAATTTTGGGAAAAGCTCAGTAATTCTTAAAAGTTTCTGCAATTGCTTACCCAAATACATCCTTTCTATATGCTTAGGACTTCAGTGCATTTTCCAGTTGAATAACAGCATTAGCTGGTTGTTTTTTTTCCCCACTTCCTTTCTGATTTTCCATCGTTCTGATGATAGTTTTGTTTTTTGTTGAGAGTATTTGTTTCAGTGGCATCTGTTGGTGCCTTCAGAGCTTTGGTTTGTATGGCATTTATTGCTAGTGGCAAGGTGCTCAGTGACCTTTCCTTAGTTCTCTGGCTTTCATTCCCTGTAAGCAGTGCTTGTTCTTGTTGGGCCATATAGAGCATCAGACACCTTTATGTAAGAGACAGAAGGTAAAAAACTGCTACAAAATGGTTTCCTTTCTCCTAGCAGAGAAAACTATGATTAGCAACTTTTTTAAAAAAAAAAAAGCTTATTTACATCTTTTGTTTTTATATCACTTAAGCTTCTTCCTGTATGTCCCCTAGCCCCCTCTCCAAAATCCGTCACTGACAAGGGTTTTTTTTGTGGGGGAGGGGAGGAACATGTGTGTGTGTGTGTGTGTGTGTTTAAAGGGCGGAGGAAAACACAGCAAAACCACTGACAAGTGACTTTTAAATTTTTCCTTCAGGTTCCCCTACTCAGGAGACCACATCTGAAACTCAGAAATCAGGATGGGTACAGGGAATTAGCCCAGGAGGATCATCCAAGGAAAGACTGAAAGCAGACGATTCCTGGCATTATGAAATGGGAGAAATTGGAGAATATGATGTCATTTTAGAAATACCAAAAGTGAGAGGATCTAGACAAGTAGCTAGCACGTACAGAACAACTTTTAACATAGTGAGCCTGCCTCAATGTAATACATTCAGGAGAAGTTTTAGCCAAGCATCTGGATTTGCTTCACCATGGAGCAGTGGTGTGGGGAAAAGTTTCCATAAACATAAGACACTTAGCAAGAGCCTCAGGGGGATTCCAGACCTAATTAAATGTAATACAGTCTCCATAGGGAAGAACCATTATAAGTATAACACTTGCAGGAAACCCTTCAGTTACCACTCAGATCTAATTAAATTTCATAGACTACATGCTGGAGAAAAGCTACATGAATACAGTGAAAGTGGAAAGGTCTTAGGCAGAAGATCAAACCTTACTGAACATCAGAGAATTCACACAGGAGAGAAACCATGTGAAAGCAGTAAATGTGGAAAAGGCTTCATTGACACGAGACCCTTAATTCATCATGAAGGAATTCATACTAGAGAGAAACCCTTTGCCTGTAATGACTGTGGGAAAGCCTTTAGCAAAAAGGGACACCTTATTAGCCATGAGAGAATTCACACTGGAGAGAAACCCTTTGAATGTAATGATTGTGGGAAAGCCTTCAGTAAGAAGGGACACCTTATTAGCCATGAAAGAACTCACACTGGAGAGAAACCCTTTGAATGTATTGAATGTGGAAAAGCCTTTATTCAGAGGGGAGACCTTAATAGACATCAGAGAACTCATACAGGAGTGAAACCCTTTGAATGTGATGAATGTGGCAAGACTTTCAGGGAGAGGGGAGCCCTTATTAGACATCAAAGAACTCATACTGGAGTGAAACCCTTTGAATGCAATGAATGCGGGAAAGCCTTCAGTGCAAAGGGAACCCTCATTATACATCAAAGAACTCATACTGGGGTGAAACCCTTTGAATGTAATGAATGTGGGAAAGCCTTCACAGAAAAAGGAGCCCTTATTAGACATCAAAGAACTCATACTGGTGTAAAACCCTTTGAGTGTAATGAATGTGGCAAAACCTTCAGTAGAAAAGTATACTTTATTAATCATCAGATCAGTCATACTAGAGTAAAGTCAGTTATTTATAATGAATATAGGAAAACTTTCAGTCCAAAGGTATACCATAATAACTATCAGATATCTCATCTTGGAGGGAAGTCTTTTGATTATAATGAGTGTGAAAAAGATCTCAATCTGAAGAGACACCTTGAAAGTCATCAGAAAATTCACACTGGAGAGAAACTCTTTGAATGTGGGAAAGTCTTTAGTGAGAAGGGATACCTTGAAAGTCATCAGAGAACTCACACTGGAGAGAAGTCTTTTGAATATAATGAAAGTGAGAAAGCCTTCAGTGAGAAGGAAAAACCCAATAGACATCAGGGCACACATACTGGAGTCAAACCCTTTGAATGTAATGAATGTGGGAAAGCCTTTATTGCCAGAGGAAGCCTTATTAGACATCAAATAACTCACACTGGAGTGAAACCTTTTGAATGTAATGAATGTGGGAAAGCCTTCAGCCAGAAAGTACACCTTATCAAACATCAGTTAACTCATACTGGAGTGAAACCCTTCAATTGTAATGAATGTGGGAAAGCCTTCAGTTTGAAGGGTCTTCTTGAAAGGCATCAAAGAACTCATACTGGAGAGAAACCCTTTGAATGTAAAGAATGTGGGAAAGCCTTTAGTTTGAAAGGACATCTTGAAAGACATCAGAAAACTCATACTGGAGAGAAACCTTTTGAATGTAATGAATGTGGGAAAGCCTTCAGTGAGAGGAGAACCCTTATTAGACATCAGAGCATTCATACTGGAGTGAAACCCTTTGAATGTAATGAATGTGGGAAAACCTTCAGAGCTAGGGGAACCCTTGTCAGACATCAGAGAATTCACACAGGTGTGAAACCCTTTCAGTGTAATGAATGTGGGAAGGCCTTTTCTCGGAAGGATGAACTCATTAACCATCAGAGAACTCACACTGGAGAGAAACCCTTTGAGTGTAATGAGTGTGGAAAAGCCTTCAGTCAAAAAATATACCTTGTTAACCATCAGATAACTCATACTGGCATGTTGTATCCTCCCAATCCAACATGGTTAACTTCTCAGCATTAGTGGACACCTTAATTAACTTATCTATGAGATAAATTATCCTGATGAAAAACATTATATATTTAATATGGGAAACTCTGAGGAAACATCAGTGAATTAATGTGAAAGGCAAAGATTCTCAATTGTATGGTGATGGAAATTCATCTGGGTGTTATAAACCCCATATCCTAGAATCTATGCTGAAGAATAACTGGGTATATGTAATAACGTGGGGCATAGTCATCTTTTGTTTAATATCGGAGAGTCAAATGGGCAATGAATGTCATCAGCCACCATATTGTTTGGAGTTCCGAGATTAAAAAAAAAAACTGTTAGGTGGCAATAGAGCTTCTTCAGTTTGTGGATCAAGTGGGCCTTATTTGAGGTTTTTTTAATTAAACATTTTGGCAAAACCACTGAAATTTCTTATACTACATCAGTTCTCTCAATTTTGCTTTGTTTCCCTTTTCATTCCAAAATTGCTTATTAACAAAAACGTGTCTTTAAAGCATTAGCATATGTGAAACTGTAATCTTTATTTACACTTTGTTAAATAAATGTATATTTCTTTCTGCAAGATGATGTTTATTTGCTTCCTTGTTGCCTTCTGAAATACTTTGTTTTCCATGCATTTTTCTAGATGGTTTTGGTGTTTACACAAATCAGAAGATGTATGTTTTTTCTCTGTGTTCTTCACTCTACATCATTTCATATAAATCTCACTTACCATTTGAAGATTCAAAGATGGAATGACACATAGTCCTTGGGATTAAGAGAATTTATATCCTACTAAGGGAGATAACTTACTCACAGATACCTTTAATAGAAGTTATAATGGCAAAAGAGAGGGCTAAACTGATTGCTAAATTATTCTGGGTTCAAACCCATCTCTGCCTATCCCTGGAACAAGTTTCTATCCAGTTCCTATGTTGTTTCCATTTTGCATTGCTACATCTTGCTGTCCGCATTTTCTCTCAGGCATGAACACTGCCAGGGTCATGGAATTATCGAGGTTAGCCAAGAAGGAATGTAGAGATCCTGTTGTCCAGCCACCTCATTTTATGAATGAGGAAAATCAGATCTCAGATGATGGGAGCTGTCCAAAGTTCTAAAGACAGTGTCAGAGATGGAATTTGGATTGAGAGCTCTTACTGTACCAGTAACTTTGATTCTTCTGAGATCATGGAGTTCCAAAAGTCACAGTCCCTATATCATGAATCAGAAGATTATTAAGGAAGTAGGTTTTCATGACAATGAGCAGCTGGATAGCATTGAAAGTCATGCAGAAATTCTCAGTCATGATTCATCCTTGTCTCCAATTCTGTACCCATCTGTAATGGCAAGCAAAGTGCAATTTTTGCTGGACTGAATGTGTGTTGAGTTTTCGCCAGAGATTTGTATGTGGGTTGAGTTCTAGCCAATCAGATGTCCGTGAATTCAGCCAATCAGAGACCTGAGTTCTAGCTAATCAAATTGAGAAGACTGAGAACCAGCGTCAAGAGAGCCACCAGCATTAAGAATAGAAGAGACAAAGAAGAATGAGCTGTGAGTACTGAGCTGAGAGGAAACCTAAAAGAGTTGGGATGAGACCTCTAGAGCAGAGAGATCTCTGAGAGCTGGAAGGAGACCTTTGATGGCAGGGACTTGCTGAAGGAGCCTCCGAACTTTGAAGAATGGAGGCAAGTATTGTTGTACGGCAAAGACCTGCCCATGGGAAGGAGGCTTAGCTTGAGCCCCTTTTGAGAGCTGTTAAAAGTGAAATGAGCTGTTAACATAGAGCATCTGGACTTTGGAGGTGAATTGAGATGGTGGTATTGGTGGTGTGTGTTGCTGCACTGTTAAGCTTCATTTTCCCAAAAACAGAAGCTGTGGGCAGGAACCCCTGGAGCCTGCTGTTCGGCAGGAGCTTGGAGTGGTCTCCATGAGCTAGGACCTGGTGCAGGAGTGAAGTGCTGCCTATGTGTGAATCCAGGCAAGAGTCAGGAGCAGTCAGCCTACAGAGGAAGAGCATGGGACTTGGAAGTCAACCTCAAGTCAAGATGAAAGAGAACTCTACTTGGATGCTTGGTAATGATTAAGGAGACTGTTCTTACTGTGACCCAGGGGTAGAATGTAGTGGTAAGCAGGGTGGGACTTCTCGGTGTTTTTTCTTTTGGAGTGCTTCTTAGCACTAAGGTAATCAAGTGCCTTTGATTGAGCCTTGCCTTTGTTTCAATCAAGAGTCTTTGATTGAATCAAGAGTCTTTGATGACCTGCTTAAGTCACAAGAAAGCCTAAGTCACATGAATTGGAGTCACATGGTTGTGACACCCTCTGATCCTGAAGAAGTGTGTAGATATACTATATATGGTTAGCATTTTGCCATGTGGGCTCACTGATTGGAACAGTGCTCCTGTGATTTAACCAGAGGAGATTCTAGGTAGCCATTAAGGAGCCACGCCCCCCACCCCACCCCACCCCGAACCTGCTTTGAAAACCCAGATATTGGTGCTTCTCTCTCTGGTAACTATATATGTATAGCTTTGGTCAGACAGCTAGAAGCCTATCTTTTGATTTGTGTTATTTGCCTTGTTTATATTTTCCATGTTTGTAATTCCTGTTTGCATTTGCTCTGAAGTTTGAGGTGCTGACATTTCCCCCTGAACTAAGTGAATGATATGTGCATGTTTAATTAAAGTGAGATTGTAAACCCCTTCAAGTTGCTTTCCTTAGAAAAGCAGATCACAGAACCTGTGCTAGTAGCCCTCCTGTGTGCTGGTATTATTGGCCTTATACCTCCACAGCAACTGCTAGTAATGTTGTTAATGCCATCTCGCTCTCCTTTTGAACTTACTGTCTGTTCTAAGGTGTGTATTTGCTCTAATTATGTGAGCTGATTAATTTTGAGAATCCCTTATGTGAAACTCCTCTTCACTAATTCAGAGCAAGAAGCCATTTGTATAGTCTTAGAGCTGCTTGGAATGCTGAGAATTAAGAGCTTTGCCCCTGGTCACACAATTACTGCCTGTCAGATGCAGCATTTGAATCAAAGTGTTTGTATTGAGAATTAAGGTGAAACCTTTTTACTGCTTTCTCTTTTAGAATGCTAAAGTAATCAAGTGCCTTTGATTAAGTCTTGCTAGGTGCTAAGCCCCAGGCCCACACCCTTTTGCTGATGAGGTGTAAAGCCTTTGGGCCCTAAGAAGGGTATATAAACTCAGAGCTTAGCATTTTGTTTAGGGTCTTCTCTCACTGGAAGTGTTATGTGATTTGACCAGACAAGACTCTGGGTAGCCATTGTTAAGGAGGCCCCGGCTTTGGAAAACCCAGATGTTGATGCTTCTCTGGTAATTATGTATATTGTGATTTGGTTAGTTGATCTGTTTATATTGTCTCTGTTTGTAATTTCTGTTTGTATTTGCTCTGAAGTTCAGGGTGCTGGCTTTTTGCCCTGAACTAAGGGAATGATATGTGTATATTTGATTAAAGTGAGATTGTTAACCCCATAAAACTGCTGTTCTTAGAAAAGGAGATCAAAGAACCTGTGCCAGCAGCCCTCCTGTGTGCTGGTATTGTTGGTCTTATGCCCCCACAGCAACTGCAAGTAGCATTGTTGTTACAGTGTTCTTGACTCCAAAGTCAATTTTCTACCCACTCTCACATATGTTTGTGTGTTAATGGGTATTATACATGTGCACACACAAATATTCATAGAAAAGTTCTAACTCGTGTCCTTAACCTGTGGGTTATGGACTTATTTTTTAAATTGTTTAATGATATGTAATTATTTCCTTTTAATACTATGTATTTTATTCATTTAAAAGCATTATTCTGAAAAGGGACTGTGAGAAACAGAAGGAGTTCTGTTCCACAGGAGGGACACAGACACACTCCCAGCTTGGCAGGAAAGATAGCTGGATGTAATTGGTTCCAACCAAAGCTATGACTTGGTAGAACCACACCTCTGATCAGGTTGAAGGTCAGAAGCTTGTAGGCATGCTTAATGAGCTGTTTAATATTAACCCACACAACTCCCAGGGTGAAGCAAGCTAATTTGAATGCACATGCAGCGCATGACAAGGGAGAGGGAACATGTCTAGGAGAAAAATATGGAATAGGCAGTTCAGGAAGTTGTATCCAGCCAATGGAGAACAGGGGAGGGAAATCTGAGTTGGGAACAGGGAATAAATAGCTTTGTATTTTTCTTATGATAATCATTTAATATCAAAATAGTAACTTCAATAAGGGTCAGAGCCTGCCTGAACTGATTAGCCAGAGGAAGAGCCTTTACCAAAGAGCTTCTTTGTTCTCTGAGTAAACTCAGAGAATACCTCTTCCTATGTCGACAAGGCCAGATGGGGGCTGACCTAAGAACATTCTTTCCTCTGTCTAATTAGCCATTAAAGATGAGACCCTTAACCAGAGAAACTATCTTGCTTAATATTTTATGGGCATATACTATGCTATGGAATGTTAATGGTAAATCAAAGACAAACGCTGGGTTGTAGTTTCAATTGACCCTTGTCAACTCTCTTATCTTATTGTATTTACAACCTATTCAATTTAGAAAAGTCCTTTTCTTGTGTCATGGTTAAACATATATGGAGATCATAAAACTGAGTAACACAGACATACTGAGTTGCGACTGTTCTAAAAATGTATTTAAACCTTCTCATTCTTCTGTTCAGGCAGTCAGATTTTGTCTGGCTCCATACATGTATGTATCCGCTAGCTTTAAGGGAATAAACAATATGAATTTACATATCACTTAGCTTGTTTGCCTCCTTTAACCAAACTTTGAGGTTGACACTTAACAAGTGTGCTCCCTTAGGGAGTTACCCTATTTATATTCACAAGAATATATTCACAAGAATATAGAATAAAATAAGAGCTTTCCTGGCTTCAAGAATGAGTGTTGTTCTTTCTAGAGCCAGCACGGTTCTCACAGGGCCCATAAGTTTTACCAAACCAGACCAAAAAGGCTCCAAGAGACAAAAAGATTAAAAACCGCTTCTCTAACACAATGTCCTAGGAATTCTGTTGAATATTACATTTAGAAAAATCTGCATTTTTGATCCACTTTGTTTTTCCGCTGTGGTCGACTACACCAATGTCCCTCACGTTACCGTAGATTCATTGAAAAATGTTTGTAAACATCTGAGACTAAATGCAATTATCAGTGTCATTTACAAATATTTTAATATTCTTTTTAAAAATGGATCTTTTATCATATCGTTTTCATTTCTGAATATATCCCTCTCCATCTCCTCCCTAGAGAGCTATTCCTTGTAATTAAGATTAAAAAAAAGAAAAAAGGGAAAATGCAATTCTGTAAAAATTAATCAATGAATAACCTCAGTTGAAGAGTATGCAATATTGCATACCCATTTTCTACAGGAGAGAAATTATTTCTCTCATATTAATAGCCAATTATTAAAACTGGGGAGACCTAAGCTTTTTTCCCTATCCTATTTCCTCTCAGAAGCCCAGTCTCTCAAGAACAGGGTTGATGGAAGATATGATTGACATTCTCTTCATTCTAGGGACTGCTGCTCCACCTAACTACTAATCTAAAATGAATTCCTACCCACTGTGTTCCACTCAAGCTAATTTAGGTGGAGGTGGTCTAGGTTGCCCAAGGCTATGGGTGGTCTGGGTAGAGGCAGTCCCTTTATCTAAGACTGATATCCCAGCCCCTCATTAGAATATGTTCACTGATCATCAATTATAAACCAATCAGCATCGACTGCCACCCTCTGGAACACCCACTTTTCCAAGGGCAGGTAGCTATACTTGTCTTTGGTCAGAGAGACAGTCAGAAGACTATTCCTTTTGTTAACAAAATGCTAGCATTATTAATAGTGTGATTAATTCCCTAGAAACTACGTCTCTTGAACTTTTTAAACATCACATCTAAAACAGAAGGGAAGTTGGTGTATTTTTTCATCTTTTCAGAGACACTTCTCAGCCAAGAAAACAGCTCCTTCCTTCTTCTGGTTAGCTTTCTTTGGTGCAGCTATCACAGGTTATTTTCTGCTTACCCTACTTTGCATGAGTCCATACAAGTCTTCTAATGCTTTTCTGAACTACTTACAATGCTTTCTTGCAACACAGCAATAGTTCATTGTATTCATATAAGGCATTGTATCTTATTCTTCAAAAAATGAAGTACTTAGGATAAGGTAGAAGGGAGTGCTCCAGGCAGATGGAGCAAGCAGGATGCAGGCTGAGAGATAGGAGACAAGATGCAGGATGTGACCAGCCAGAAAAGTCATCAAAGAAGACTGTGCATTGAAGCCCCCCCCCCCCC
>CM053622.1:818513185-818537365 GCA_028646595.1 Phalanger gymnotis
CCACAGGGGTTTCACACCTGATAGGGCTTTGGGCCTGGGGCTTAGCGTTTAACAGGTGAAAGTACTTTCACCATAAACAAAAGCCAAACTCCTCAAGGGCACCCGTTAAACTAAGCCCATTTTGCCTTACTGGCACATACCTCTAGGATCAAATATGAAATTCTCTGGTTTTTAAGGTCCTTCACAACCTTTCCCATATTTCCAGTCTCCTTTACTCCCACCCACATACTCTACAATCCATGAATGCTGATTTCCTTGCTGTTTCTCATTTCCCAACTCCTCACCTTTTCTTTGGACTGTTCTCTATGCCTGGAATGCTCCCTCTCCACACCTCCACCTCCTCCCTTCCCATGGAAATTACCTTCAATTTACAATGCACATGTCTTGTACTACAAAGCTGTTTGGATGTCACCTCTCCCTTTACAATTGCAAGCTCCTTGAAGGCAGGGACTGTGTTTTTGCCTCTTTGTACCCTCATCACATAACACTGTGCCTGACATGTAGAATACACTTTTAATAAATTAAAAATTTTAAATAAATAAATTAAATTAATAAATGCTCACCAACTAAATAACAGGCAAGTCCTTAAACTGACAGAATCCTAGGTCCAGTCCCTATCTCTATCTCATTAAACTAGCATGGACAAGTCCTGATCACAGTTATTTACTTCCTTAAGGTGCTTCTTGTAATGGTGTGTGTGTGTGTACGTGTATGTGTACACACACACTATATACATACGTATACATATAAAGAATTATGCTACTATTTAGTCTATTGTCTCCAAGGTATTTTGTAAGTTTTTAAAAACTGTTATAAGAAATTATGAATATAATGAATATTAAAAAGCACAGAAAGATTTATGAATATTAAGTGCAGCTAGCAGAACCAGGAAAACAATATACTCCATGACAACAACAATGCAAATAGAAAGGAAAATAAGAAAAAAACCCAAATTGAAAGCTTCAAAATGATAATGACCAAGTTTGGTCCTAAAGAAGAGAAATCAGAAGACACTCCCCAACTCCTTTGCAGAGGTGGGGGTCCCTGACTATGGACCACTGCATATAGTGTCAGACTAGAGAAAGGGTGGTTACTTTTGCTAATCTTTTTTAAATTCGTCTTTTTTATTCTTTACTACAGGGTGTTCCTAAAGTCTGGACACCTAGGCAATTGACAGCAACGTGGAGTTACTGCATCAAGTTCACGTGAATCTTGCAAAGCGTATCAACCTTTGCATCACAAATGAAATGAAGATGTTATTTATTAATATTCCAATTCAATAAAATGCCGTTGAAAATTTCATTCATTTCATTTCTTGAAAATATGCATTTTTGCCTTTGTGTCCAGACTTTAGGAACACCCTGTATAAGGAGTAGCAGCTCTCTGGAAGAATAGACACAGTGAGATTAGATTAGTGATAGGAAAACAAGAAAAATGTTGCTTATGCAGCACCACGACAAGCACGGGTCTGCTAGCTACTCAGCTGGAGACCTCCTTCAAGATGGACACCAAACCATTCAAGAGAACGCTGTCTGCTGTGCCCACGGCACTCCACCTTTTCCACCTTGAGAGGCTCTGTCTAATGCTTTTCTAAAATCTGGGTAACTTACATCTCCAGTATTCCTCCAATTTGTAAGTTTAATAAGCCTATTTTAAAAAGCATGGTTAGTGAAGCATACCTTGTTACCAAAAAGCTGTTCCTCACATTCAGAACATTTCATTAACAGCAGCTGGTAGGGCAGTGGCAAGAGCACCAGGCCTGGAGTCAGGAACAGCTGAGTTCAAATCCAGCCCCAGAAACTTACTAGCTGTGTGACCCTGAGCAAGAGGCGAACTCTTTCTGCCTCAGTTTCTTCAGCTGTAAAATGGGAATAACAGCACATACCTTCCAGGGTTGTGAGAATCTAATGAGATATTTGTAAAAGTATCTAGCGCACAGCAGGTACAATGTAAATGCTTATTCCTTTACCCACTTCCATGTTAATGGTGAGCTCTTTGATGTCTAATAAGGTGTCCCCTTTGGCCGTAGGCTCTCCTACATTCATTACATTCGAAAGGTTTCACTCCAGTGTGAGTTCTCTGATGTCTACTAGGACATCCTTTCTGACCGAAGGTTTTCCCACATTCATTAGCTCTAAAATGTCTGTCTCCTGTACGAATTCTCTTACGTTCAATAAGTTTTCCTTTCTGGCTAAATCCTTTCCCACATTCATGACATTCAAAGAGTTTCTCTTCAATACGAGTTCTCTGATGAGTAATAAGATACTGCCTCTGGCCGAAGGCTTTTCTACAATCATTGCACTGAGATGGTTTTTCTCCGGCATGAGTCATCTGATGTCTAGCGAGGTGTCCCCTCTGGCCAAAGGCTTTCCCGCATTCATCACACTCAAAGGGTTTGTCTCCAGTATGAGTTCTCTGGTGATCAGTAAGAACTCTTCTGGCTGAAGGCTTTTCCACATTCACCACATTCATAAAATTTCTCTCCAGTGTGAATTCTCTTATGTTGAGTAAGATTTGCTCCTTTGCTAAAGGATTTTCCACATTCTTCACATTCAAAAAGGTTTCTCCCCAGTATGAATTCTCTGATGACCAATAAATATTCCCATCGGGTTAAAGGCTTTTCCACAGGAATTACATTTATAGGGCTTCTCTCCGGTACGAATTCGTTGATGTTCAGTGAGATCTTGCAACCTACTGAAGGCTTTCTTACATTCATTACATTGAAAAGGTTTTATCCTACTATAAGTTCTCTGCTGTCTTGTAAAATGTCCCCTCTGCTTGAATGCTTTCCCACATTCATGACACCGAAAAGGTTTATATCCAGTGTGAATTTTCTTATGTTCATTAAGTTTTCCCCTCTGTCTGAAAGCTTTCCCACATTCATTGCATTCAAAAGGTTTCTCTCCATTATGAATTATTTGAAGAACAATAAGGTATTGCCTCTGGCTGAAGGCTTTCCCACATTCATTACATTCAAATTAATTTCCTCCAGCATGAGTTCTCTGATATCTTGTGAGGTGTCCTCTCTGGCTGAAGATCTTACCACATACATTACACCCAAAGACTTTTCCACATTCATTAGATTTATATAGCTTCTTGCTGGCATGTGTCCTGTGAAATTTAATGAGGCCTGAGTGAGAACTGAAGGGCTTCCTACACATATTTGGTTTATAAACATTCTTCCCTGACAAGACTGTATTATATTTAATTAGATCTGAAAACACACTGGAGTTCTTTCCAAATTTCTCATATTTATGGAAAATATTTCCCATTGCTACTCTCTTTTGTGGAAAAAAGGCTCACTTGAAACCAAAACTTTTCCCAAATGAATTCCATTCAGGGCCATGCCCCTTCTTAAATGATGACTTGTGACTGTCTGTTACTTGTTGGGGCTGTGTCTCTTGATTACCTTTCCATTTCTGTAATGTGACATCACCTTCCCCAGGTTCTTCCATCTCAGGATGCCAGAATCCAGCCTTCAGTCCTCTTTCCTTGGCTGATCCCATGTAAATGTCCTGAGTCAGAGATGAATCCTTGGTTTCATATCTAGTTTCCTGACTAATGGAATCTGAAAGAAATAAACAAGTGTCAATAATGATTGCTATCAGTGCTAAGGGAAAGGAAACTACTTATACCAAACCTAGGATTCTGTTTCTTCTATCTTCAGAAATGCTTAACTTGCATTTTGGGTTTAGAACAAATACTGTCAAGAAGGAATTGAAAATTAAGGTATTTGAAGAAATAGTAACAGGGCTCCCAGTTGCCAGGATGAATTCCAGGGTCCTAAAGCCACTAGATGTCATTAAAAACAATGCCCTCAACAAAACACAGAATTATCTCCTGGAAGACTGAAGATTGAACTCCACAATCTCAAAATACTGCCCAAATGGTAAACAATTTTAAATATATGCAAACAAAACTGGTGATTCTAGAAGCTCAAAAAAGTAGAGAAAATTTAAGAATTATTGGACTTCCCCAAAACAGTAAGGATAATCTAACCTATATATTCCTGGATATCATACAATAAAATTTCCAAAGGTAATAAAAAAAGAAAGGGAAAGATTACAAAAAGAGAATTTGTAGGATGCAAAATAATGAACCTCACCATTTCATCCAGACACATCATTTTCAGCCTTCAACACTCCAATTACAAGAATGTGATTTTGTAAGCAATCAAGAAAAAAATCTTATGTATTAAGTAATGTCAGTAGAACACAGTGCTTGAAACAACACCTGACATATAGTGGGTATTTAATACATGTAAGCTATTAACAGAAGCTAATTATGACATACTAAAAATTAAGAGATCTAAGACATTGTTATTCAGTAAAGTGAGGAATTGATATTCAATAAAAGCTTGGTTTCATCAACAACTTGAATAAAGGCACATATGGCAAGTTGATTAAATTTACAGGTGACACATAACTGAGAGGGCTGGCTAACACAATAGATGGCAGAGTTTCAAAGGAGGTTCAAAAAGATCCCAATGGGCTAGAAAAGTAGACTGGACCTTAGAAGAAGGAATTTACTACAGGTAAAATTTGGAACATCCCACATTTGGACTCGAAAACTCCCTTTAACATGTAAGACAATGGAGAGACTTTGCTATTTCATCGAAAAAAAAATCTGAGAATTGTCACGAATGGCAAGCCTAGTAGGAGTCCACTATTATATTGAGTAACACGAGAGACAAGAATCAGTGTGATCTCAGGCTGTTTTGAGAGATGTAGGGTGAAGAAGGCAAGAGATGACTGTGTCACCTTCTCCAATCACCACCATAGTACTGTGTTCAGTTCTGGGCCCCTCATTTTAGGGAGGACATTGACAGTTGGAGAGGAGCTAGAGAAGGACAAATGACATAGTAAATAGCCCTGAAACTACATGATTCAAGATTGGTTGAATCTCTGTTAAGAGATTGTACTAGGCATTAAACTTATTTACACAACAGTCAAGTTGTAAAGAATTATTACCAATGGAATGAATCATGAGAAAGAAGAAACAAAAACAAAAGAGAAAAAAAAGGAGAGCAAATAGTTTGCCTCAATCTGCATTCAGACTCCATAGTTCCTTCTCTGGATGGAAATAGCTCTCTCCATCATGAGTCCTTTGGAGCTGTCTTTGCACTTTGCATTGCTGAGAAGAGCCAAGTCTATCAGGGTTAGTCATCACAGAATACATATATCTGTGGTTGTGTATAAAGTTTTCCTAGTTCTGTTCATCTCATTCAGCATTATATCATGTAGGTTTTTCCATGTTATTATGAAGTCTGTATCTTCCCCATTTCTCATAGCACAGTAGTATTCCATTACCTTCATATACCACAACTTGTTCAGCCATTCCCCAATTGATGGGCAGCCCCTTGATTTCCAATTCTTTGCTACCACAAAAAGAGCCGCTATAAATATTTTTGTACATATGGGTCCTTTTCCCACTTGTGTGATCTCTTTGAGATACAACCCTAGAAGTGGTATTGCTGGGTCAAAGGGTATGAACCTTTGTATAGCCCTTTGGGCATAGTTCTAAATTGCTCTCCAGAATGGCTAGATCAGTTCACAACTCCACCAGCAATGTAACAGTGTTCCAATTTTCCCACATCCTCTCCAGCATTTATCATTGTCCTGTTTTGTCATTTTAGCCAATCTGACTCCATGCCGTCTTCGGGAAAGAGGGGGTGGGAGGAAAATCTGGAACTCAAAATCATGCAGAACTGAGTGTTATAAACTAAAAATAAGAAAAATCTTGATTTAAAAAAAAAGAGATTGTATTAGGAAGACCTAACAAGCTATATGATAGCTGCCCTCCACCACCTGAATGGCTTTCAGCTACAAGAGGTGTCTGCTTTGTGCTGCCTAACCCCAAAGAGCAGAAATAGGAGGAATGGGTACAATTGGAATGTGGCAAATTTACGCTTACATATGGAAAAATCTAACAATTAGAGCTCCCAAAAAGTGGAATGAGTTGCCAAGTAATGGGATTCCCTTGATGAAAGACTTCAAATGAAAACTGAATGACCATTTCCTGGCATGAGGCACAGAAGATTCTTTTTCAGGAACACAATGGACTAAAAGGCCAACTCTAATATTTTGTGATGCTATGAAATATCTATTGCTTTTATGCAGATTTGCAATATTTTAATCTCAAAAGGAAGAACTTTTAGGGAAAGAGATTAGCTAAAAATTGAAAATAATTATATTAAGCATGAAATTTAAAATCATGTTATAGAAATATTTTTAATTTTTAAAAAATTATATAAAGTGATAAACCTATCACAAATATAGAGACAGAATATTATTTATCAAAAGGAAGAATTTTTAGACTAAATTTGAGTCTATGAAAATACCAATTTAAACAGAAAAGAACTCTCCAAATGCCCTGTTGTGTTGTTTTTCAGTTGTGTCCAACTCTCCTTAACCCCATTTGGGGTTTTCTTGGCAGTGGTTTATCAGTTCCTTCTCCAGCTCAATTTTGCAGATGAGAAAACTGAGGGAAACAGGATTAAGTGACTTGCCCAGGGTCACACAGCTAGTAACTATCTGAGGCCAGATTTGAACTCACAAAGATGAGCCTTCCTGATTCCAGGCCTGGTATTCTAACCACTGTGCCACCTAGCTGCTTCGCAAATGCCCTGGGTGCTATCAATAGAACTGTTCCCAAACTCATTTCCCATCACCATGCTCTGCCCTGGCCATCTCCCATGCCTGATGTCTCTCGGCTCTGCAGAGAGGCCTGCCAGTCTCCGGCCGTGGGCACTGGGCACTCGTGAGCCAGGTCACTGCTGCCCAAGCCCATCCACCTCCACGTGGAAATGATAAAAACCGCCCCACGTGCAAGGAAGGGCTGGGCTCAGGCCTCAGAAAAACTCCTCCCAAAGCGCTGGACGCTCCACAGCCTCCCGGCCCTGCTACCACCCCCGAGTTACACAGGAGGAAACTGAGGCATGCAGGGACTAAGCAACCTGCCCAACTGAGAAATGTCTGCGGTCTGATTTGAACCCAGGTCTTCGGCTCCTGCCCCGCCCACTGCTAAGTGTTCCATGGACCCCAAGCCTCCTGTCCCCTGGACGGAGCTTCGGTGGGTCACTGCTCCCTAGTCTCACTGGGTGTTGTGGGTGAGCAAGAGCCCTGAGGTAAAGCAAAAAGGACCTTATCCCGGCAGGCAGCCCCAGAGCATCTGAGCTGAGCACAAGGGGAAAGCCTCCCTCTGCAGATCACATCAAGGCAGCATCCTGCTGCGTTAGGAAGAAGTATGGAAACCAGCCATCCGAAAGGCCGACTTTGACATCAGCCGCCCCCCATGAAGGGCTGGACACTGTTGATCCCAGGGGTAGAAGACACTGCCCAACTAAGGGAATGGGATGTGTGCGGTTTTCATGGAAAATATCCAACGGTATTTCCACAACTGGGATCTACAAACTCTTTTTCTATATCCCCAGTTTAGCGTTTTTTTTTTTAAATTTTATTTTACAGGAACACAAATACAAAATAGAGAAAAGAAACAAAAACATATCATAAACTTAAATATTGAAACTTAAATATAAAGAAAGAAAAAAAGCATGTCATGTGCATAGCAGAACATAGAAGATGCAAAATATGTAACAAATTTTCATTTCAAGAAAGCCTGTATGATAAATAATACACCTTGTATTGAGAATTGTCCATCTTTTCTTTGTTTCCTTGTGTTTTCTTTTGTTCTCTGCTGTGCACTTTTTAACTTTGTTCTTTTTCCCCCTTCCCCTCCCACAATATAATTTAGATGTTTGTTGATACATACATATATATACAGATATATACATATACTTACACATATGTACATGCATGTATAGACATACTTCCCCAAACATACTCTACTCCTGCTTTTTTTTATATTTGTACATATCTTTTGTTTCCTATCCCTTCTGCCTCCTCTACTTTACTTGTACCTGCTACATCGCCTTCCTATTACTTGCCTACGCCCCCTTCCACCAAACACCCTGCCCTCTTATTACTTGACTTCCTCCCTCTAAGGATCCCTCCCCTATCCCCCCATTCCCATTAATTTAAACTCCCTTTACCCATTCCCTCATTCTCCCCTCTAAAAATCCCTCCCTTGTCCTAATCCTTCCCTTGTCCTCTCCCCACTCACTAAACTCCTACCATTTTATTTCTTCTAAATTTAGAAGACTTTTATACTCTTCTAAATATACACGTATTGTTCCCTCTTAAACCCATAACGGATGAAAGTAGGTTACCAGAACTACCAGCCCTTCTCCCCCATCTAAATCCTCTGTATCCTTTCTTCTTGTACCTCTTTTGTATAAAATAGTTACTGTTTTTAGCTGTTTCTAAATGGTTTTATTTTTAAATTCATATCATAGGTTTATCCCCCTCTTATGAGCTCAACAATTATTAATAAGAATGTTAGACATACAATTTACATTTTATGTTTTATATAAAAGGTAAGCAGTTTGTTATTATGAATCCCTTATAGTCACTCTTTGGTACGTACCTTATGTTTCTCTTGGTTCTTGTATGTCAAGTCTTCTGTTAAGTTGGGGATTCTTTTTAACAAAGTCTTGAAAGTCTGAGGGTTTGTCAAATGTCCATTTTTTTTTCATTCAAGATAATACTGAAATTTGAAGGATATGGTATTTGGGGCTGGAGCCTATTTCAACAATCTGGCTAGCAGCTGTTGTGGGGGTAAAAACCCAACACAAGCCCAACAACAAGAATGCTACCAGCATACTGCAAAAGCACAGGTTCTTTTGATCTGCTTTAGTAAGGAAAGCAATGTTAAAGGGTTGACAAGCTTATTTTAATTCAGCATACAAATACCATTCACTTAGTTCAGGGGAAAAAGCCAGCACCCTGAACTTCAGAACAAAATACAAACAAAGTACAAACATCAACAGACAGACCTTGTCTGATTCAAATCCCTGTACATAGTTACCAGAGTTTAACAAAGTCCCAGCATCCAGGTTACAAGCTGGAGGGCCCTTAGCTACAGCTGCCCAGAGTCTCCGCATCAGCACACCAGCACGAGTGAGAGCCCTAAACAAATTACAAACATTGACAGACCAAATACAGATTCATTGTTATCAACATCTAGGTTCAGCCCGGGAGCTCAGAACAAGGGCTGGCCCAGAGCCACTTGCGCCACCACTACTGTGGGTAAGAGCTCCAAAGAAGAGAAAGCCAACCCCTGGTTTTGTATCTTTTTCAGGGTCAGAGATGAGTTACACATGCGACTCACCCATATGATCTAGAATTATCACAAAGAGGCGACTTAAACCCATGTGGTCTAAAAGCCTCTGCTGTCCCAGACATGTCACTCAAACTCATGTGTAAACTAGGCCCTCCCCTGAGGCAAGGAGGCACCAAGGACACCCAAATCTAATCCAGGAAACAAAGGCCAAACTCTTCAAGGGTACTTGGTTGAACTAAGTGCTAAGAGCCCATTTTGCTTGCCAACACAGAGCCCCAGGTCTTTTGCTCTTCGATATGTTGTGTCCCAAGACCTGCGGTCCTTTAATGTCTCTGCTGCTAGCTCTTGTGTAATTCTAATTGTGGCGCCACCATATTTGAATTGTTTTAAACTTTATGCTTTTAATATTTTGTCCTTGAGCTGGGGCTTCCAGAATTTGACTATGATATTCCTGAGTTTTCCTCATAGGATCTCTTTTAATTGGTGATTGATGGATTTTTTCTATTTCTACTTCCCTGCTTTGTTGTAATGCTTCAGGACAATTTTCTTTAATTATTTCTTGTCTTATGGTATCAAGATTCTTTTTTGGATCATAACTTTTACTCTGATTATTTTCATATTTTCTCTTCCTGTTCTATTTTCCAAATCTGTTGTTTTCCTTGTAAGATGTTTCACTTTCTCTTCTATTTTTTTTCATTATTCATGTTTTGTTTAATTATTTCTTGATCTCTTATAATTTCACTGGCTTCACTGTGCCCAATTCTAATTATCAAGGTGTCATTTTCCTCCTTGAGATTCTCGATCTCCTTTTTTAATTGGTTGACCTTCCTTCTACAACTTTCTTGTTTTTCTTGGATTATTTTTATTTTAGTTTTTCCTCCATCTCTGTCATTTGATTTTTAAAGTCTAAGATCTTCTGTAAATTCTTTTCAGGCAAGTGACCATTTGATATTGCTCTTTGGGGGTTTCTTTACTTCAATATCCTCCTCTGAAGATGAACCCCAGTCATCTCTATTCCCGTAATAGATCTCTATGGTTGGATTCTTTCTCCTTTGCCTGTGCATTTGTGTGTGTGTGTGTGTCTGTGTGCTTGTGTGGTGATAACTTGATTTTTGTAATCACCTCTAGCCCGGGGGTAAGGGAAATGGTGCCTCTAGTCCCAGATCTTCAGTTCCCCCCTCTAGCCTGGAACCAAAGCCAAACCTCCAACCTCCTGTAAGTGCCCACAGCCACGGGCTTTCTGCCCCACTGCTTGTGCACTCACCAGGCATGTGCTGGTTCCTTCTCACCCCCACTGCACATCTGGGTGTGGTGTTCGTTGTCAGGAGAGGTTCATGCAATCTTCCTTGGCTCAAACGCACGACTCCCCTCACTATGCCAGGGTGAAAAGTTCCAGTGCCTCAGGCCAAGGCAACCTCTCAAGCCAACTAACCTGGGGCTTGCCTCTAGTTATTTAACTGGCTTGCCACTTGTTAAAACGGAACCTAGCCTGCAGGTGTTTACTCCCCACAGGGACCAAACCTGGTCCTGGGGTTTTTCTTCAGATCTTCTTAAACTGTAGGAGGAAGACCTCGGTTGTGCCCCTATTTTTCTTTGTCTCCACTCACACTTTGTTCGCTCTAAGGTGCTATTTTAACTCTTTTGTGGGGGAAAATCTTGACAGCTTGGAATTTTCTGACCTACTCCCACCATCTTCCCAGAATCTTCTCTTAGCTTTTTTTTTTTAACCTTTTTGATATCTTTAGCTTTTCTGGCCAGCTTCGTTCGGAAGTTTAGCACTCTGGACACATTCTATACCCACTAGTCCTTCTTCACATTGTCATCCTCTTTTTCCCACTCTTGCTCCCGTCTTCTCTTCATGTCTTTTTGTTGTTGTTTTAGTTGGTTGGCTGAAGAATTAATTCCCTGAGCATCCACAGCAGTGGATCCAGATAATTCCTGGTTTTCTTTCTCATTGGTATTATTTCCCTTTGGGACTTCAGAATTTCATTCTGATGTAACCTGGGCACACTGGATATTTTCCAAAGGCCCCTCAGAGGCACCTCTGTGTTTCCCAAATTGGGCGTACTTAGACTATGCCAAGTAACATGAATTACACTCATAAGCTGACTTAGAATTTTAGTTGCTGGGATCCTACTTCACCTTTCTCTGAGTCACTTTGGAAGCTTTCCCCAAATCTCAGGGACATGTCAGTCTGTGCCTCGTTTTCCTCTCTTCATCTGTCACAAACTCTAGAAGAAAATGGTCACTTACTGTCCAATGATCTCATTATTTCCACCCCAGGAATCAGTTTCTTCCTCTTCCAGAAAATAAGTGTAAGATTTCCTTTTGTTACTTCCTCTACCTTTGGAAGTATGAAATGTGCATTAAGGCAACCTAGGCAATTATTAGATGCTGTTTGGGGCTGGGTGCTCCAGAAGATGTCTGGCTCCCAACTGCCTCCAGGATCAAGGACAAAATCCTGCTTGGCATGCAAAGCCTTTCATAACCCAGCCCCATCTTATCTTTCCAATCTTCTTATAACTTACTTCCCAACACATGCCCTTGCATCCAGTGACTCTGATCTCGTGGCTGGCTCCACAAACCAGATCTTCCATCTCTCGGCTCCCAGCATTCTGTCTATTCCCCATGCCTGGAATGTTCTCCCTCTTCATCTCTGCCTACTGGCTTTCCTGATTTCTAGTTCAACTAAAATCCCATCTTCTACAAGACGCCTTTCCCAGAACCTCTTAATTCTGAGGCCCCAGGCCAGTTAGCAAACTAATTAGCTAGTTTGAGAGAGGCGGGAAGCCCTCAGGGCCCTAAGGGGAGTTGCTGTGACCAGAAGCAATGGCATGTGCCTGAGCTCTAGTCAATCAGATGACATCTAAGGATTGTGTAAAAAGAGAACAGAGCTGCAGAAACCTAGAAACAGAGGACTAGAAGAGAGAAGTTGAGAAACTGAGGACTGAGAGCACAGATTCAGGGGCCAAGGGCCAGCTTCTAGAAAGAGCAGAGCGGAGATGCTGAACACAAGAGGAAGCTTCAGATCTTGGCGTCAGTAGAGCAGAAGGGGAGATTGTGCTGAGCAAGGCCTTAGGACTTGTAAGTGATCTTCTTACAGGAGGGCCCTAGCATTGAGGTGAAGCACAAGTACGGTCTGGCTTGCCACTTCAATAGTTTGTTGTACCCTCCTCATTACCATAGAGAAGTGGGCTTCCTGGTTTTGGAATGCTGTTGCCACCATATCGAATTGGGGGCATTGGTCCTTGGGTCTGACCCTTTGGAGTCTAAGCAAATGTTATACTTCCTCTGCCAGAAGCTAGAAACCAGACTCCTGATCAGGTGAAAGGTTAGAGGCTTGTGCGCATGCCTGATGAACTGTTTGAAGGAGGCATGTTGTAGGCAGTCAGAGGGTTGCCTCTGGCCAATGAAGAGCCAGGAAGGAGATTCCAATAGGGAGTCAATAAAAGGACTGGTGTTGGTCTGAGTCCTTGTACTCTCCTGTACTCCGTTCAGGGGATGCACCCTTTTATTCAGAATGAATAAGTGTACAATATAATTAAAACTTTTCTGGCTTTCCAACAAGTATTCTTTATTCCTAGACTAAGTCTATTTCTAACACTAGTATTTATATAGCACTTAAAGGTTTGAAAGCATTTTACATATATTATCTCACAATCTTCCCAACAGCCCTGGTGGGTAGATCCTATTATTATCCCCCTTTTACAGATGAGGAAACTGGGACAGATGAAGGTTAAGTGACTTGCTCAGGGTCACACACCCAGGAAGTATCTGAAACAAGATTTGAACACAGATCTTTCTGACTCCAACTCCAGCAAGTTTACCCAGTGCGCCCCCTCAATGGTGGCAAACCCCAGTTCCCAAAACTTCAAAATCTTAGGCTGGTAGAAAAGGAGAATGATATCGATTTATATCCAGAATTTAGTCATTTGGCCCTGAGAGAAGGGTTCAGGAAGGAACTGAGTATTGACTGGGAATGTTAACCCAAAGTCGTATTTTAACATTTTTTCTTCTTCAAGATTCTGCTCAATATTGCCTCGAGTCATCTTAGGGTAGAGAGACCTAAGGGGGAAAGGGGACTATGTCGGTCTGAACATTTTTCTCTAAGCAAGAATAGGATTGGTTTTAGAATAATGTTAAATAAAGTTGTTTCTGGCAGACTTGTGCTTAAAAGGCAGAGTATAATAGTACTATTTCTTCTTGGCATTTATTGGTACATACTTAAGAAACACTAGGTGGCAGTGTGTAACAAGGGTCCAAAAGGTCTGGATGAAAATGGACGCTGAAAATGTGGATCAGTGGCTTTGCTTGTCACATTTCTTTTGAGTAAAGTCTCGGAGATCCAGCCTTACAGCTGACCTCCTCTCCACATGAGGCTGTGAATTTCATCACACTGAGTATCAGAAACAATGGAGATGCCCTAGACAGAAATAGGGAAGCTGGGAAGAGAGAAGAGTTAGGGGAAAGATGAGTTGAGTTTTGGCCATACTGAATTTACAGTCTACAAGACAGCCAGCTGAAGAAATCCAAACATGCATTTGAACTAACTGGTCAGAAGAAAGGATGAGTAGATTTGAGAATCATGAGCTTGTGAACTGATGAGCTCACAAGGCAAGAGAGTGTAGAGAGAAAAGAGAAGAGGGCCAAGGACAGCGCCTTGGAAGACTTCCATGATTAGCAGGAGAAACATCTAATAAAAGAGACCAAGAAGGAGCAATCAGAGAGGGAGGAGGAGAAGGGGGGGAGGTCCTGAAAGCCTAGAGAGAATCCAGAAGGAAAGAATGACCCACTGCGTCCAAGACTGCAACAGAGCTCAAGGAAATTGAGGGATCAGAAAAAGCCACTGGATTTGGTAATGAAGAGATCACTGGGAACTTTAGAAGGAGTGACTGTGGTTCAATGATGTTCTCAGAAGCCAGACTGGAAAGGGAGTGGAGCTCTGGCTCAACTGCTCCACAAAGCCCAGCGTAGGTGAGGCCAGGAGGGATGAGTGTATCAGTGAAGGGTCTGAAGAGCAAGAAGCCAGAAGAGCAGAATCTGGACATGTGGATCTCTCCAAAGAGGGGCTCTGCAGTGGGGGATAGGGCATCTAGGGGAGCCCACCTCTGATTGGAAGGCTGGGGCAGCTGTTGGCGGGGAGGGAGCAACGCACCCCATCAGTATGAGGGGCTTGGAGGGGGTGGGCTCACCATGCACAGAGCTGACCTTGTGAGTAGTGCCCAGGGAGACACAGCCAGAGGGATGGAGCATCCTGAGGGTCACTACCCAGGCACAGAGGCTGCAGTGCACAGGCAGGAGGTGAGTGAGCCAGTGAGCTGAGCTAAGGGAGAAAATGCCTGAGCCTGCTGTTCCCTCATCACCCCCACGATCTTGGGTTTGTTCCTGCTGTCTCCCTGAGAAGAGTGAAGCCCCTGGAGGGCAGGCTTGGTTTCTCTTTTGTCTTGTCTGCCCAGTGCCTGGCACACAGCAGGCACTTAAGTGCTTGGGGTGATTAATTTCTCCTTTGGGCAGAGAACAGGGGCATGAGGTATAGGGGTGATCCCAGGGTGAGGAGAGTATTCCAGGGAGGAGGACAGTGCCCAGTGGTTATCCCAGGCTCAAGGCTGGGCGAGGAGGGTAGAAAGTAAAGGGAGTACAGGATGGATGGAGGGACTGGAGGCTGTGGGGAGGCAGAAGTATACTACCTCAGTGTCTGGCCAAGCAAAATGTGATTGCCCAGAGAAGTTCATCAGTATTGTACGCCAGTTTCAAAATGACACGCTTGCCTGGGTTCTAGATTATGCTCTTTCCCAGAGGAGCGAGCAGCGCTGTGGGCTCGCCCCCATGCTTTTTAGCGTGATATTTTCAGCCATGTTGTCAGATGCCTTCAAGGAGAATGCAGATGACATCAAGGTCAGCTACCACACCGATGGTAAGTTCTTTAACTTGAAAAGGCTACAAAACTAAAGTAGAGGGAGAGTTAATGTTCAACCTTTTTCTTCACAGATGATCATGCACTCAGTGCAGCCTCTGAGACTGAAACGTGAAAGAGTATGAATTGATTCTCTACCACTTGTGCTAATTCTGGCTTAACGATTAACATCGAGAAAACACAGGCGCTCCACCAGCCAGCATGCACACTGGTTTGATTGGCCCTTCCCCATTCCCTTTGCGTGGGTATCGTTTTTGGAATGTTTTAGTATAGTAGGTATAGCTGCCAGATTGTTTTCCAGCTGAGTAATTTTCAGAGCTCATTGTTTTGCTTCCACCCTTGTGTCCACCAGAAGGTCACTGATTTTCCATTGAGCATAGTTACTAGTAACATCTATAAGGGCCTTCAGGACTCAGGAATGCTATTTGTTGTCCTGGACTACAGATACTTTGCACTACCTGTCTTTCATTTCAATTCCCCCCTCAAGGTGTTTGCTGTAACTAGTGAAAATTGAGGCTCCTTCTCCTTAATGGAAGCAACAGAATTTAAAATTTTAGAAGCCCTTGCCACTCCCTCAGCACAAAGAACAGTGGCTGTTGATCTGTATTTCTTCCTTTCAGATTCCCTTGATCAGAAGAGTAGATTTTGTAACCTGTGACTCAGCTCTAAAATGGAATATTTATCTGGTAGCACCTGCCAAGGAAAATCTACCAAAGGATAGTCTCTGGTATCCCAAGATGGAAGAACCTGGGGAGTTTGAAATTAAGTTAGAGAGAAAGGAGGGCAACCAGGAAATGGGAGTCCCAAGAAATAGCCACCAGTCACAAAAGGACTTTTACTAAAATGAGTGCCCATGAATATAATACAGTTGTGAGACCTTGTGGTCTGGGACCAATCTTTTTTTCCACAATGGAAAGCCGCTATGGGAAGAAGACCTCACAAGTATAATACATTTGGAAAGAGCTTCAGACATTTTTCAGACAGAGTTAATGGTAATGCAGTCTCCTCTGGGAAGAAGTTTTATAAATACAATACATGCACAAAACCGTTCTGTTACCATTTAGATCTTCTTAATTGCCATGGAATACCTGCTGGAGCAGAGCTGAGCAAATGTAACAGGTATAGCACAGTCTTCGGTTTAAAAAAAATTTAGTCTTTGTGAACATCAGAGAATTCAAACGGGAATGAAATTCTGTAAATGTAAAGCCCATGGAAAAGCCTTCGTTGGGTTGCAAAAACTTACTGAACATAAGAGACCTTACACAGGAATCAAACCCTTTAAATGTACTGAATGTGGTAAAGCCTTTTGTAAAAGAGGGCACTTGACAGACCAGCAGAGAATTCATTCTGGAGTGAAACCATTTGAACGTGATCAGTGTGGGAAAGCCTTTAGCCAGAAGGGCACCCTTATTAACCTTCAGAGTTCTGATATTGAATGAAGGAAGAAAAATGTATATATTTTCAGTATTTCTAATTTGGCATTTAATTGGGGATTTTCAAATTGTTCTTTTTCTGGCTTTTTCAGTTGCATGCCCAATTCATTGAGCTCCTTTTTTCTATTTTATTCATCTAAGCATTTGGAGATATAAAACTTCCCCTAAGAACTGCTTTTGCTGTATCCCATAAGTTTTGGTATGTTGTCTCACTATTGTCATTCTCTTGAATGAAGTTATTGCTTCTATGATTTTTTTTCTTTGGCCCACTCATTCTTTAGAATCAAATTATTTAGTTTCATATTAATTTTTAGTTTATTTTTCCCTGGCCTTTTATTACAAATAATTTTCATTGCACCATGATCTGAAAAGGATTCTTTGACTACTTTTGCCTTTCTGCACCAGTCTGTGTGGTTTTTATGCCCTAGTACATGGTCAATTTTTGAGTATGCTCCATGTACCACTGAGAAAAAATGATATTCCTTTTTATCCCCATTAAGTTTTCTCCCTAGGTCTATCATATCTGCCCTTTCTAAAATTCTGTTCACCTCCTTAACTTCTTTCTTGTTTATTCTGAGGTTAGATTTATCAAGCTCCAAGAGCAGGAGATCCCCCACTATTATAGTTTTGCTGTCTGTTTCTTCCTGTAACTCCCTTAACTTCTCCTCTAAGAATTTGCATGCTATACCACTTCGTGCATATATGTTAAATAATGATATGTTTGTGGTACCTTTTAGCAGGATGTAGTGTCCTTCCTTATCTCTTAATTAGATCTATCTTTGCTTTTGCTTTGTCTGAGATTAGGATTGCTACTCCTGCTTTTTTTACTTTAGCTGAAGCACAATATATTCAACTCCAGCCTTTCACCTTTACCCTGTGTGTATCCCTGTTTCAAATGTGTTTCTTGCAAACAAAATATTGTAGGATTACAGTTTTTAATCCATTCTGCTATCCACTTCCGTTTTATGGGAGAGTTCATCCCATTCACATTCAGTTATGATTACTATGTGTATCTTTTCCTCCATCCTATTTCCCCCCATTTATGCTTTTATTTCTCCCTTCTCCCTTCCACTCCTCGAGTTTTGCTTTTGACTGCTGCCTTCCTCAGTTTACCCTCCTTCTTGATTCCCCTCCCTTATCTTACCTTTTTCCCCTTGCTACTTCTTCCCTCCCTTCTGACCACCCTTCTCCCTTTTCTTTCCCCTTTCCCCTACTAATGTCTGTAGGACAAATTTGATTTCTATACTTATCAGAGTATGTTATTCCCTTCTTGAACCAAATCCGATGAGAGTAGAGCTCAGATACTGCTCTTCTCCCTCCCTTCTTTCTCTCTACTTTGTTTTTGTGCCTCTTCACATGATGTAATTTACCTTTTTCTACTACCTCCTTACCTCTTCTCCCAGAACCATCCCTTTATATCTCTTAATTATATTTTTATCATTATATCAGTTATTTTGTACTGACACCCACAGTCTATGTGGGTGTCCCTTTCAATTGTCATAACTGTACTATTCTCAAGATTGACATATGTGTAAAATACATATAAAAGAATATAATCCTATATAATGATATAATTTGCCTTATTGATTAACAAGGGTGTTTTTCCCTCTGTTTGCCTTTTTATGTCTCTCTTGAGTTTTGTATTTGAGGATCAAATTTTCCATTGAGCTCTGGCCTTTCCATCAGGAAGGTCTGGAATTCCCTTATTTCATTGAATGTCCATCTCCTTGCCTGAAAAATTATGCTCAGTTTTTCTGGGTAGTTGATATTTGGTTGTAGTCCAAGCTCCTTTGCCTTTTGGAATATCATATTCCAATTTCTCCTACCATTTAATGTAGAAGCTCAAAGATCCTGCGTGATCCTGACTGTAGTTCTGTGATATCTGAATTGTTTCTTTCTAGCTGCTTGCAGTATTTTCTCCTTGACCTGGTAATTCTGGAATTTGGCTATAATATTTCTTGGAGTTTACAATTTTGGATCTCTTTCAGGGTGTGATCGGTGGATTCTTTCCATGACTATTTTACCCTCTGGTTCTAGGACTTCGGGGAAGTTATGCTTGATGATTTCTTGGAAGATACTGACTGTCCAGGCTCTTGTTTTCATAGTGGTTTCCCAGTAGGCCAATAATTCTTAGATTGTCTCTTCTAAATTTATTTTCCAGGTCAGTTGTTTTTCCAATCAGGTATTTCACATTTTCTTCTATTTTTTTCAGTCTTTAGATTTTGTTTGACTGATTCTTGATGTCCCATAGAGTCATTAGCTTCTACTTGCCCAATTCTAATTTTTAATGTATTGTTTTCTTCCTTTAGCTTCTCTATCTCCTTTTCCATTTGGTTGATTTTACTTTTCAATGAGACATTTTCTCCATTTATATTCTGATTCTCCTTATTTCACTGATTTTCCTTTTTAAAGATTTGTTTTCATCAGTGATTTTTTTTCCATTTTTTTTTTTCATTTACCTCTCTGATTTGGTTTTTAAAGTCCTCCTTAAGTTCTTGCAGGAATGCTTTTTGGTCTGGAGACCAGTTCACTTTCCCTTTTGAGGTTTCAGATGTGGGTATAGTGTCCATGCTGAATGTCCTATTCTGAATTTGTATTTTGATTTTCTCTGTCTCCATAATAGGAATCAATGGTCTTTGAAAGCTTTTTAGTGTGCTTTTTCATGGTGTTTTTTTTAAATTCCTGGCTTCTAAAGTGGATCTCTGCTTCTGGGGCTCAAGGGGGCTCTGTCCCAAGTTTCTTATGTTGGGATCTCTCTGCCTCTTCACTGGCTTCGTGTGCTATGACCTCTGCTTTCGTGAGGCATGGGGGAGGGGTGGTCTGGCTGCTGGAATTCTCCTCTTCCCCAGGACTGCTCTACAGCACAGGTTGTCTCAGCTAATGTCCGTGCTGGTGTCTGCCACTTCCCATGGCTGTGCAAAGGCACATCTGGGGTCCTGGTGTTGATGTTTTTTAGCTCCACCCCCTGGTGCTCAGTTACTCTCATTGTTCTGCTGAGGTGAGGCCTGCTGGGACACCTCTCTTCCTGCACTAGTCTCCTGCCACCACTAGAAGGGTCCTCTCCCCAATTTCTCTTGCTAAAAGGCTACTGAAGCCCCACTTCTGGCTCCTCTGTTTCTCCCATGGGAGTATTCTCTGGGTTTATTCAAGGGAGGGAGAGAGAGCCAATTTACCTGGCCATTACGGCTCCCAGAAATTCAAGAAGGCAAGTTTCAAACCTTTAGACTATGAGCTAGAGGCCTCTGGGGTAGGTGCTCCCACAGCCGAAGGCTCTGTGCTGGTGTTTCTGGTAGCTCTGACAGACTCCTGTCCTGGGCTGAGAGCTCAATCATCTTTTTTTTAAAAACTTATACTATGTTATGGAAATGCTTGTTTTATTCTATAAATTAAAAATGAAATAAAAGAAAAAAAAGTTTTTAAAGTGTAATACACTTGGAAATAGTTTTGGTCAGTTTCCAGGCCAAATTCACTGTAATATAATCTCACGGAAGAAGTTTTATAAGTATAACAGACTGGAAAATCCCTTCAGTTATCACTCAGACCCCATTATGTATTACAGACTATGTGTTGACAAAAAAAACCAGATGAATATAATGATTGGGGAAGAAACTTTGGTAGATCACATCCTACTGAACATCAGAGAATGTAAATTGCCCTGAACCTCTATAAATGTAATGCACACACAAGAGCTTTCATATGGTGGCAAAGTTTTATTGAGCATCAGAAAATCCATACTGGAGAGAAATCCTTTGAATGTAAGGAACGTGGGAAAGCCTTCAGTCAGCAGGAACATCTGATGCACCATCAGATAACTCAAACTAGAGGGAAAATCTTTGAATGTAGTGAATGTAGAAAAGCATTCAGTAACAAAGGATACCTTATCATCCATCAAAGAACTCATGCTGGCATAAGACTCTCTGAATGTAATGAACATGGGAAAGTCTTCAGCCAAAGGGAATCCTTAGTAGACATCAGAAAATTCATTCTGGAGTGAAACTCTTTGGATATAATGAATGTGGAAATGCTTTTGTTGAGAGAGGAAGACTTATTTAGACACCAGAAAACACATAGTGGAGTGAAGCCCTATGAATGTAATGAATGTGGCAAAGCCTTCAGTCAGAAGTTTTCCCTGATTAGCCATCAGAGAATTCAATCCACAATTAGACATCAGAAAACTCACAATGGAGTGAAATCCTTTGGATGTAATGAATGTGAGAAAATTTTCTGGCAGAAGGGAAACTTTATTAGGCATAAAATAACTCATACTAGAGTGAAACCTTTTGAATGTAATCAATGTGAGAAAACCTTTCAGGAGAAGAGTCACCTTGAGAGCCACCAGGCAACTCAGACTGGGGGGAAGCCCCTTCTTTGTAATGGATGTAAGAAAGCCTTTACCTAGAAGGATACTTTGGTTAGACATCAGAAAGCTCACACTGGAATGAAATCCTATGAATGTAAGAAAGCCTTTACCTAGAAGGATACTTTGGTTAGACATCAGAAAGCTCACACTGGAATGAAATCCTATGAATGTAAGAAAGCCTTTAGTTACAAGGGATACCTCATTAAACATCAAAGAACCTATGCCAGAGTAAAGTCCTTTCACTGTAATGAACGTGGACAAGTCTCCAGCTGGAGGGAAATCCTGATTAGACATCAGAAAACACATACTAGAGTGAAGCCTTTTGGGTGTTAGGAATGTAAGAAAGGGTTCAGAGGAAGGGGAATTCTTATGAAACATCAGAGAAATCACATTGGAGTGAAACTCTGAATGTGATGAATGTGGGGATATCTTCCAGTGAAGGGGAATCCTTTTTAGACAGAGAACTTACACCGGAATGAAATCTTTTGAATGAAAGGAACATGAATAAGCTTTCAGCAGGAGTAGGACTCTGATTAAACATTAAATAACTTTTTATAAGTGAAACCTTTTCCATGTAATTAGTGTGGGAAAGCTTTCAGTAAGAGAAGACCCATTAAAAGACATAAAAGAATCATACTGGAGTGAAATCCTTTGAATGAAATTAATTTGGCCAGATAGAAAAACTTACTGAATGTAAGAGAATTCATAATGCAGAGAAAATTTTTGTAAGAAATGTATGGGCTCAAAAAAAAACTTTTAGGGGCAGCTAGGTGGCACAGTGAATAGAGTACCGGCCCTGGAGTCAGGAAGACCTGAGTTCAAATCCAGCCTCAGACCCTTGACACACTTACTAGCCATGTGACCTTGGGCAAGTCACTTAACCCCAATTGCCCTGCCTTCTCCCCCCCCCAAAATGTATGGAAATAATAACTTAAATACACAAATAACAATGAAGATGCATTTGTAATTGCTGAAATTGAAATTTAGTTCATTGAATAAGAAGCATACATTAACTTTCTTTAATTTGTTTTATTCTAAAATTAAAAAATACTAAAATGGGCCCTTCCACTATCCCCTCACCTGGAATAATTTTACAGACCTGGACCACTAGAGACCATAGTCCTGTCTGGGGTAGTTTACCCATTTGGCCTTGGAACTCTGCCCTGGGCTTAAGCTGTTTGGTAGGTGAGTGCAGATGCACCTAACTCACCCTACCTGGACTCAAACCAAGCTTGATGCCCATTCGGCACCCACCAGGTAAAGCCTTCCATAGGGCTAATCTGAGGATACTGCCATTTGCCCAGTTTCCAGGAACCTCCCCATCATCCGCCTTTTACTATAGTAATCAAATCAAACCTATAATCTTTTTGTTTTCTGTTGTATCTATTTATCCAGCCCTAACCTTTCTCCTGATCTTCAGCCTCATATCTCCTGCTTAACTGCTTGCTACAAACTCATAAGTGCTTATTGGACATCTCAAACTGGAGGCCCCTTACACATGTTAAACTCAACATAGCTGGCCTCCCTGCCCCAAGTCTTTCTCCACTCCAGTTTATTCTCCACTCAACTATCAAATTGATTTTGGTAAAGCACAGGACTGAACATGTTGTCACTCTTTATTCAAGAAACCTCTATAACCTGCCGGGTCAAATATAAAATCCTGTGTTTAATTTCTCTTTCCTATCCTTTTTATATCTTACTCCCCCTCCATCCAGTGACACTGTCCTCCTTGCTATTACATCTGGCACAAGAAGCCCCCTCTCCTGACTCCATTTTCACTAGCTGTCCTCTATGCCTGCAAATCTCTAACTGCTCATCTCTTCCTCCTGGCTTCCATAGCATCCTTCAAATTTCAGCCAAGGCCCAACCTTTTGCAAGAAACCTTTCCCAATACTATTGTGGTTTAAGGGGTTCAGGGACCCCTCAAGGACTGAAGTATTGGACAGGGTTGTCTGGAATGAATTCATGGACTCAAGCATTCTTTATGTCAAGGTGGCAAAGATTTATTGTAATGCCAATACAGTGGGCAGAGCTCTTTAGGGAACTTGCCACTTAACAGGAATGATGCTAAAGCTTATATAGGAAAAGTAATGGATTATCTGGCAGATATGCTAATTAGGTGATGTTACAACTTTGGTCATAGGCATCATTCACTACTGGAAACCAGGGAAAGTGTTTCTCAGGGGTGTATTTTTGGTTTGTTACATCTACAGCAAGAGAGCTTTGAGAGTTGATGACTATAGGTTGACCTATGGATTATACATAACTTTGGGAATTAATACATGATAATTCTGTGGTTACGATATAGTCCTATTTTTATAAGAGAGTTTCTTCAGAGGTCAGCTTATTCTTGTGATGAGGAAAGATAGTTTGTCTTACTGGGCCCACTCATGAGTAATTGGGGGAAAAGGTAATTTGTCTTACTGGGGCCTGCTCATTAGTTATTACTAGACTTAGCATCCTTGGGCTGGAGAGAAAACTGTCAGGGATAGTGTTTTGAAGCTAGGGAGAAACGTGATTTTGGAATTGAGGTCCAAGCATAAGCATCCAAGCACCCCATCAATGCCTTTTAATGCCAGGGCTTTTCCGTTGAGATCGTCTCCAATTTATCCTGTATCCTTGTTTATATAACCTTTGTGTTGTCTCCTCCATTAGAATATTAGCTCCTTGAAGGCAGGGACAAGTTTTTTTTCCCCTTCTTTGTCTCACCAGTGCTTAGCACTATGCCTGGCTCTTCATAAACACTTGTGCACTTATATAATAGAAGCCTTTACAAATGCTTCCTTACTTGACCAAGAAACTGATCCTGAAGTCCTACCTACCCCCAGAAGATTGGGAGAGATAGGCGAAGCCAAGATGGCGGCTGGAAAGCAGTGACTGGCGTGAGCTCCCTACCAAGTCCCTCCAAAAACATAGAAAAATGGCTCTGAACCAATTCTAGAGCTGCGGAACCCACAAAGTGGCAGAGGGAAGCAGGGCTCCAGCCCAGGACAGCCTGAATGGTCTCTGGGTAAGGTCTGTCCCGCACGGAGCTCCCAGTTCCCAGATGAGGGGAGCAGAGCTGAGCCAAGCAGAGCCCAGCACACGCGGCTTGGGCCAACCAGACCACGGACCAACGAGACCAGGAGCCAAGCGGAGAGTGCCCTTGCATCCTGAATTACTGAGCTGTGGCATCTACCAGACCTCACAACCCACAAACAGCAAAGACTACACAGAAGGTTAGTGGGAAAAGCTGCGGGACTGAGTTTGCGGTTCGGCTACCGCCCCTGGGGCAGCGGAGGTGGGGCAGCTTT
>CM053622.1:818537865-818565783 GCA_028646595.1 Phalanger gymnotis
GAGGGGAATGGGGTGATGGAGGGGAGGGTAGACTGGGGAACAGGGCAACCAGAGTGTACGCCATCTTGGAGTAGGGGGGTGGAAATGGGGAGAAAATCTGTAATTCAAACGCCTGTGAAAATCAATGCTGAAAACTAGACGTATTTAAAAAAAAAAAAAGAAGATTGGGAGAGTGCTGGCCAGCAATGAGCACTGTCCTCCTGGGCTGGGGCTCTGACAACTGACTGACCAAAGGCTCAGTGGGAACCAGAATCTGGGACAGGCACTGCAGGAACTGCTGGGGGTACAGATTAGAGGTGGGGAGAGGACCCCCACACAGGGCTGTTGGGTGATGAGCAGGAAGGAGTCAGTACGGGAGCACTTTCGGGACCTGAGGATGGAGTTATCTGGGTCTGGTGTTACCTAGAGCAACCAGCTGCTCACTTCCCTGTCTCCTGGCTTATCTTGGGTATTTACTCCAGAGCAGCTAGCCCTTTTTGTTCAGTTCTACCATTTCCAGGGCAAAGGTCTGTGGAGGTACGTTAAAAAGCCTTTTTATTAGTTCAGGTAAAAGTACTAAATAATACTTTGTCCGGCTTCAAACCTTTCTAGACATATCCCTTTAGGAAAGTGGGATAGGGCAGACTAAGGTCCCAGGAAATGGATGGAAGGCAATCCTCGGTCTGATCTTAATTGCTTCTCCATCCTCTCGAAATGACTGGCATCCATGACTGGCCTTCTTCATTTTCAGGGACCAAGATATTGATTACAGGAAAAGAATCCTGTAATCCTAGAGGAATTGTCAAGGAAGGAGCTGGGCAGTACAAGCAGTTAGGTAGATAAAGTCACTGTGGTCCTGGAATGTTGACCCCAAACAGTACTTTTAACATAGTATGACATTTTTTCCATTCATGATCCTTACGTCACCCCAAATCATCATGAAGGAAGGACACGTCTGAAGGCAATGCAGGAAGGAGAGGGAGGACTAGGGAAATTTTGACAGCTCTCTCTCTCTCTCAACTAGAAATGGTTTGGAGTGTAGATTAATATTAAAATGTTTCCTGCAAACTTGTGCCTAAAACAGAATGGAGAATTAATCCTTTCCTTGAACAGGCTGCTCTCCTTGGTAGAGAAAACAGAAATAAAGTAACAGTCAAATATGCCTGTGCTCTCTCTGTTATCAGTTATTCTGGTCCCAGTCACTAAGGCTAGGGTTGGGCACTGAGCAGAGTGCCTCATCTGTCTTTGAGCCTCCTCAAAGTCCCCAATACCACTTTCTAAGAAATGCTTTTTCTTGTCCAGAGCTTGCCTTGCTGGCCCCAGCTCATTCTGAGAGTTACTGCTTTATGGGGCTGTGTACACACAGATCACTGTGAAAAGGCGGGGCTGGCTAACGGATTCCTTTGGCATCTACACCAGTCTCTTCCCACCACTGTTGGTTTTCTTCCTCATTGATTCCCATTGTGTTTTCAGAACATCATTCTGATGCCTTCCCATTCCTCACTGGCTGACTTCCTCACTACCTGGACACCCTCAGAAGTCTAATGTCTTTCCCCCAAATCTAGAGCACATGACAGACTAGGTCCAGATTTCCTCTCCTCTCTCAAAAACTCAAGGAGAGCGAGGTCCAGTCCCTGCAGGGTTCTCATCATTTCTACTCCCAACAGTCAGTTTCTCTCTTAGTGAGAATCTGAAACAGTACAGAATTTCCAACTGTTGGTTCTGCCTTTCAAAGAATAATCATTAGAGAAATCAGTAAGGTTTTGGCTGCTCTGCTCTAGCTGTGTTCCAGCAGAAGTCTATATGACCAAAGCTCCCGAAAACTACTATTCAAAAAGCATTTATTAAGCATTTACTATGTACCAGGCACTAAAATAATCCCTGCAGATGTAAAGGTGTGAGTCCCTGGCTGAAATAAAATGACATTCTAATGGGGAAGACCATCTCTACGCCCATTCTCAAATTTACACTCTGTCTGCTCCCCTCTAGACTCCCCTCCACAGCTACCTACTGGACAACTAAGACTGGTTGTCCCATCGACACCCATCACATACTTTCTACATCCAAAACCGAATTCATTCTCCCTCCTTCCAAACCCTCCCCTAGCCTAACTGCCCTATTTCTGTTGGAAGGCACCACAGTCCTCCAGGATCACAACCGAGGTGTCACCCTCAACTCCTCACTCTCTCACACACTCCAAACTTTTTCCAAACTTTTCCAAAGTCTGTTAATTTTGCCACCACAACATCTCCCCCTACACTTTCTTTTCTTCTAGCACCACCACTAGCTAGTGAAAGCTCTCATTACCCCAAGCTTGGACCGCTGCAGTAGCTGCTAGTTTGTTTCCTTATCACAGGTCTCTCCCCACTCTATTCCAATCCCAGGAAGCTATCAAAGCCATCTTCTTCCAGTACAGGCTGGAGCATGTCACTCCTGCCCCCTCCTCAAGAAGCCTCCAGTGGCTCCCTATCATCTCCAGGACTAGACAGAAAATCCTCTGCTGTTCAAAGCCCCTGCCCCACCTTTTTAGTCTTCTTACACCTGACACAGTGTAATAGCAATTTAGATTTGAAGATCTTTCCCATCCATTAATAGGCCATGAGACCTGCTTACATCACAAGAAGCTTAAGTCACACGTGGTAGAAGGAGCTTGCTAAGAGGAAAAGAAAATTGTGTCACAGGAAATGCAGACAGAGCAGTTAGGGCAGTTAGAGCTGAGGGAAAGAGAGCAGAGGTGGAGAGTCTCGCATATTTTGCAATACAGAACCATATGGGCATTTTGACAATCATCTATGTTGTGATCATTGCCTTGCTGATACATTTGGTGATGAATAGGATGGGATCACAAGGTATAAGATCTCCATTTGGAGGTAGAAGGGCTTTAGAGGAAGAAATGGTTATCCCAGGATGGGATGATGTAACTTATTACTCCCAAATGCAGAATCTGAGGCACAGGATGCTACAATGTCTCGCACAGAGAATGAGATATCATTAGATCCTCAAACAGCAGTGCGCCCTATGCAGCAGAGGCAAGAAGCCCAAGATAACAATACAGTGTTCAGAGAGATGTTGGAGGATTTTACACTGCAGGAAATCACAGATACTTTGAGTAGGTTCACCCAGAGGATGGGAGAAACATTAATATCTTGGATGGTGAGAATCAGTGATGAAGGAGCCACAGGAATATCTGTAAATTCAGTAGATTTTATGAGATTCATAAGTATTAGTCAGAATCCTTTTGTACAGCAAGTTTTTAGGGATTATCATTTGCAAAGAGGTAACCAAACAACGAATCTGTTAGCTTTAGCTGCAATAGGTTGTAATAGAGAATATCCCACTGATTCTATGTGGCCTACTGTGGATAGACCTTCTCATATAGGGATTATATGAGAAAGTTAAAGGAGGAGGTAATGAAGACTGCTATTATGTTGGAAAATGCTGAAGTTTATTATGATACTCCCTTGGGAGTCTCTCATAGGAATATGATAATTAAGACAGCTCCCTCTGCTTATAAACACCTAATTCTGATTCTGCCAATTGCAGAAGTAGGGAGCCCTCTCTCAGAGGTACTGGATAAAATTTCACAGTTAAGTGACTTAGGAGACTGGAGAAAAGATAAATTTCCTCAAGAGAGAAGAGTGAATAGCCAATGGATTCAACATCAGAATAAAGTGTCAAGAAGAGAAATGTTTCCTACTCTATTGACAGCAGTGGTAGATTTTAGAAGAATAGATGGTATTTCAACTAACGAGCTATACAAAATGTACCAAGATAAGAGGCTTAATAACAAATGGAATAGAGAAGTAAGAACTGCCCCTACAAGTCCTACAGATCTTGAACCCTTGTATCCAAGTAAGTCACACCTTCAGGGAGACTAGGAAATTGGCCAAGCCCCAGCTCAGATTAAAGAAACACAAAGATGGGATTACAGACCCCATATTAATCTGACTAGATATTGGAAAAAATGGATAGAATACTGTAATAATCGTTTATCCAGGAGAAAATTAATAAGAAACTGTATCCTTGACTCATGTATTCTACTGTGAATGAGGCTATAATAGTCTCTTTGCTTCTTTTTGGATTTTTGTCTATTAAATTTGTTTGTTAGATTTGTTTCCTGCAGGCTTAATATCATTCATCTGCAGATGTCTGATGGCTTAAGCTGGATGTCACCTCTGGACCTGTCCACAACTATGATGTGTCATCCCTGAACCTGTTGTTGACCAAGCTTCTGATTCCAGCTAAAGAACTGCCCTCTCAAATGGGACTCTTGACCTCTTGGGGAAGGGATAGCTCTACATCCAATTTCAGCAGGAAGAAGCTATGGAGGATGAGACCTTTGCCCCTTATCCTAAGATTCTGAGCCCATTCAAGTGGGAAATGGTGACATTGTTTTACATGCTTATCTTGTGTAATCCCTGTTATATTGTTGCGAAAAGTTCTGTTGACACCAGTTATCCCAAAACTCCCACTGCCCTATGTAATGGATAAGAAAGATCTTGGGTCCAAATGTAATAGCAATTTAGATTTGAAGATCTTTCCTACCCATTAATAGGCCATGTGACCCACTTACATCACAGGAAGTTTAAGTCACACGTGGTGGGTGGAGCTTGCTGAGAGGAAAAGAAAATTGTGTCACAGGAAATGCAGAGAGAGCAGTTAGGACAGTTAGAGCTGAGGGAAAGACAGCAGACACGTAATAGCTGTGCTGTAAGTTTGCTTGTTGGTGACAAGGCCCCAGCAGGAAACGGAAGGTTGTGGCATGGAATGGTTCTCTGCTGTGATGTTATTGGTTTCAGGATCTGGTTATTTGGTGTCTGAATAAATGGTTTACTTCTTCTACCTTCTATGCGGAGAGTCTCATATACTTTGTGATACAGAACCACATAGGCATTTTGACAATTATCATCTATATTGTGATTACTGCCTTGCTGATACGCCCAGCCCCAAGTACTCTGTTCCAGTGACACAGGCCTCCTGACTGCTCCTCACACAAGACCCTCCATCTCCTGATTCTGGGCATTTTCAATGGCTGTGCCCCAAGCCTTCTCACCTCCCAGTTCCTTCCCAGCTTCCTTCAAGTCTCAATGAAAATCTCCCTTTCTACCAGAAATCTTTCCTGGTCCCCTTTAATGCCTTCCCTCTCCAGACTATGTCTGATTTCTCCCACATACACCTTGTTTATACATAACTATTTGCATGTTGTCTCCCTCATTACATTACCTCTTTGTATCCCCAGTCCTTAGCATGACACATAGAAGCTTAATAAATGTTTGCCTGACTACTGATGGGCATAAATAGGTACATTAAAGATACATATAAAGAGGGGGAAGCTAGGTGGCACTGTACCAGTGTGTTGGTAAGCAAAATGGGCTCTTAGCACTTAGTTCAACCAAGTCCCCTTGAAGAGTTTGGCTTTTGTTTCCTTTGAGTACTTCAGTGTATTTCATTGAGTCTTACTAGGTGCTAAGCCCCAGGCCCAAACCCCTATCAGGTGTAAAACCCATGTGGGTGTGGATTGGTAACTGGGGTGGGGCCCAAGGTGGGGCTAACTGAGGGGAGGTGCTAACTCCAGAGCCAATCATAGGAGCCTAAGTTCTGGTCATTCAGATGATGTTTGATGATGTCTGAAATGCTTTAAGAAGAAGAGACAGAGCCATTTGGCAGGGCTCTCACTCTTGGCGGTGAGTGGAGACTCCCGGGCAGCTGTAGCTAAGAAGCCTTCCAGCTGATGCTGAGACTTTGTTAAACTCTGGTAACTATGTATTGGGATTTGAATCAGACAAGGTCTGTCTGTTGATGTTTGTACTTTCTTTGTATTTTGCTCTGAAGTTCAGGGTGCTGGTTTTTTCCCCTGAATGAAGTGAATGATATTTCTATGCTGAATTAAAGTAAGCTTGTCAACCCCTTAACGTTGCTTTCCTCACTAAAGCAGATCAAAAGAACCTGTGCTTTTGCAGCGTGCTGGTAGCGTTCTTGTTGTTGGGCTTGTGTTGGTCTTTTACCCCCACAACTGCTGCTAGCCGGATTGTTGAAACAACCAGACAGAACACCAGGCCGGAGAGTCAGGAGGACCTAAGTTCAAACCTGACCTCAGACACTTCCTAGCTGTGTGATGCTGGGCAAGTCACTTAATCCCAATTGCCTCCAAATTAAAAAAAAAAAAGATACACATAAAGTAGGTGTAAGGTAAACTTGGAGGGGAAGGCACTACTAGCTGGGCCTGGGCTACCTGCGAAAGGGAACACCTGAGCTGAATCTTGAGGAAAGCTTGGAATTCTAAGCAACAGAGACTTCAGGAGCATGCTTGGATGTGTTCTGAATTACTTATCTAGTTCCTCTTTGTATACAAGTAGTCTACAGTGTACTCCACAGACAAAATGGCTTCTTTTCTTCCCTTAATCAATCATCACCCAAGTCTATAATAAGTAATATGACCTCATCCTCTCTTTACCCACCCCAATTCTCTTGACTGAGAGATCCCCCATCCACAGTGTGATAGCTGACCACATCTCGGGACTACTTCTGAGGCCATATTTGCCTCCTCGAGTTAGGAGCACTAATCTCTCTTGTTTGCTTTTGTAAAGTAGTGTGAATAAAAGGAAACAAAGTGAGAATGATGGCCCCAGACTATGAATAACAGCAATCAAATCATCATTGAAAAAATAAACAGAAAAGTTGCAAAAGTCACAGAGAAACAAACAGGGCCATTTTGTTACCATTGTATAAAAATTACTGTAAATATTTTTATTCATCAAAATGTAAATAATGGAAATCATTTTAAGAATAGTTATTCTTTATTGTTGCCTGTATATTTAGATGATTAACTCTATACATTATTTGCAATAAGTTTTCTCTCAATTATAAACTCTCCTATATTCAGCAGTTTTCTCTTCTAAGCGATAGCTTCTCCAGTCACAATATTCAAAGGGCTTCACTGGAACATGAGTTCTCTGGTGTCTAATGAGGTGTCCCTTCTGACTGAAGAGTTCCCCACATGTATGACACTGAAAACGCTTCGCCCCAGTGTGAGTTCTCTGATGTCTAATAAGGTTTCCCTTCTGACTGAAGGCTTTCCCACACTCGGTACATTCAAACGGTTTCACTCCGGTATGGGTTCTCTGATGGCTAATCAGAAGTCCCTTCTGACTAAAGGCTTTCCCACATTCACTACATTCAAATGGTTGCATTCCAGTATGAATTCGCTGATGACTAATAAGATGTCCTTTCCAACCAAAGGCTTTCCCACATTCATTACATTCAAAGGGTTTCATTCCAACATGAGTCATTTGATGGCTAACAAGGGTTCCTCTCCGACTGAAGGCTTTCCCACATTCATTACACTCAAAGGGTTTCACTCCAGAATGAATTCTCTGATGACTAATAAGGGTGCCCTTTTCACTGAAGGCTTTCCCACATTCATTACACTCAAAGGGTTTCACTCCTGTATGAATTCTCTGGTGTCTAATAAGGGTGCCCCTTTCACTGAAGGCTTTTCCACATTCATTACATTCAAATGGTTTCACACCAGTATGGGTCCTTTGATGGCTCATCAGGTTTCCCTTCTGACAGAAGGCTTTCCCACATTCATTACACTCAAAGGGTTTCACTCCTGTATGAGTCCTCTGATGGTTAACAAGGAGCCCCTTCTGACTGAAGGCTTTCCCACATTCTTGACACTCAAAGGGCTTTACCCCAGTATGATTACTCTGATGGCTAAGTAGGGTTCCCCTCCGACTGAAAGTTTTCCCACATTCACTACATTCAAATGGTTTCTCTCCAGTATGAGTCCTCTGATGTTCCATAAAATTTCGCCACCAAGTGAAGGCTTTTCCACATGAATTACATTCATAGGGTTTGGCTCCAGTATGAATTCTCTGATGGTCAGTAAGTGTTGACCTTTTCACAAAGGTTTTCCCACATTCCTTACAGCCATACACCTTCTCTCCATCATGTGTTCTTCGACATTGACCGAAGTCTGAGTGGAAACCAGAGACTAGCTAAATGAGGTAAAGTTAATTTAAGAATACTGCGCCACTAAAAAGAGAAAAATGAAGCATTCCATTAAATATAGGAAAATTTAAATGAAGTTATGCAGAGTGAAGAAAATAGATCAAAAAGAACACTATACATCCTAACTACAAAGATGCAGCAAGTTGCAACATCAACCACTACCAATGGCACCAATGAAAATTATGTAGACAGAAAAGATAAGGAAGATAAAAACAGTGATGAAGACACAGCATTATGTCTGGAGCGCGGCTAGCAATCAGTAAATCATGGAAGTTCACAGATGTGTATAATCATTTCTAATCTCTCTCTTTTTTAAGTTTTGTATGCTTAGTTTTCCTATTTTCTTCACTATATGCCATTTTATATATCTGAAAACCTGTAGTTGCTGCAATAAAATTTGATCTAAAAGCAAAACACATTGTTTGAAAGACTTTTTCTTTCTTTTTCTGTCCAGTTATTTGCCTTTACCCTCTGTCCTCTCAACTGAACCCTCATGACAAAGAAAAACATTTAAACAAACAAAAAAAAAACCTAACATAGTAATCTCTAGTCCCTCATCTCTGTAGGGAGAGGTATGCTTCAACATCTATTATACAGTACAATGATTGCTCACTCCCAGCAAGCAGTGTTGGACAACTCTGACATGGTACCATTTATAAGAGGGTCATCATGGAGCATACTGTGCTGCTGGCTCTGTTTTCTTCCCTTTATACCACTTCACGTTAGAGTTTCCACGTTTCTCTGAATTTTTCATGTTTGCGACTGACTCCTTACAGACAAATAATTTTCCATTGCATTTATATGTCACATTTTGTTCAGAATTCCCCAAGCAATGCATACCTATTTTGCTTTCAGTATTTTGGGACCAGAAAGTGATGCTCTGAGATAGAGGGCATTTTTTTCCTGCTACTGACCCTGCCAGCATAGAAGCTCCACAGGGGGGCTCTGGGTCAAATGGTTTGGTGAGTTTCCTCACATAATTCAAAACCACTTTCCAAAAGAGTTGGATCAGCCATCTACTCATCTGCCTCACTCGCTCGCAATCACTGTGAGACGGGCTATTTCCATGAGTTCTTTCATCAGCCATTTCTTATTATTGGAGATGTGGAACATTTTTTGCTGAAAGCTGCTCTTGTGGCACTTGTATGCTGGAGGTGCCTTCTGCTCTCACATGTCTCTATGAGATCTTAGCAAAGCAAGTGGCACAATCAGGAGCTTCTTCTCCTTCCTAACCACAATGATTTTTTTTTTCTGAAACAGCTAAATGTATAAAATATAAATTTTGGCTCCACTCTAGCCATCATCCCTATTCCCCCCACATAGTGAATACTAATTTATACATACTCTATCTAGCCAATGGGAGAATATTTGTAAAAGCTCTTTTAGTATAGTGCTTGGCACACAGCAGGTGCTTACACAAATGCTTATTCCCCTTCCTTTCTGTCTGTGTATCTATCTGTCCATCTGTTTGTCCATCCATCCTGTCAATCTACCTCTCTGTTTGTCTATCATCTATCCTATCTATCTATCTGTCCATCTATCTGTCTATCTATCCTATCTATCTGTCCATCTGTTTGTCTATCTATCCTGTCAATCTACCTGTCTGTTTGTCCATCTGTCTATCCTATCTGTCTGTCTGTCTGTCTATCTATCTATCTGTTTGTCTATCTATCTATCCTGTCTATCTTTTACAATCTCCTGTATACCTTGACTGTTTAGGAGTTTTCCCCCTTAAAACAATTTAGCACTGGGTCTATTTATGGCTGGATTAGAAACAACTGGATAAACGCAAGAACACAAACTACTTGGGGAAGAACTTGTCCAATAAGAACGGCCAGGCAGAAACTTCATTGAAACCAACATTTGCACTCTGTTCCACAAAAAGGCCTATGAGGACATGCAAGGAAAAAAAAAAACAAAATCAGAACATGAAAGATTTCACGCACCATAACATGAAAAATCGGAGAAGAAGCAGATTAGTGACCTCTCACAGCTACAGCTAGAGGAAGAAGTCTTAACCAAATTAGGAACACAGAAAATCACAAGAGATAAAACAAGACAGATAATTACTCTTATGGGAAATTGAAAAGTTTTTGCACCAATCAAAATCAATGTAATAGGATAAAAAGAAAAGAGGACAAATGGGGAAAATTTTCTTACTCTAGTAAGAGTCTGGCAACCAAGATGTTTGGGAGATTAAATGTGTGTGTATTTCTGCATATGTGCATATATGTACGTCTCACACCTACAGCAATTCCCCAATGGATAAGCAGTCAAAGAATATGAACAGTCCTAAAATGTAGAAATGAAAACTTTAAAAAACACATCAAAGATTTTTCCAAATTACTTGAGAGAAATCATTATTATTATGCAAATCAAAACAATTCTAAGGCTTCATCTCACACCCAGAACATTGGTAAAGATGGCAAAAGATTGTGATAGTCACTATCGGAGGGTTATGGAAAAACAGTCATTAACATGATGTTGGTGAGTTAATCCAATCCTTCTGGAAAACAATTTAGAATTATACTAAGAAAGTGATCAAAATGTGGCTTGCGTTTCACTAAGATCTCCCCATTGCTAAGTATTCCCCCAAGAAGGTTAAAAACAAAATAGAAGCAAAGGTTCAATGTATATGAAAATATTCACAGGAACCGTTTGTGCAGTTGCAAAGAGCCAGAAACAAAATAATTGCCAAGAATCAGAGAATGGCTCAACAAACTGTAACTGGCTCAAACACAGCAAGGTCCCTGATTAGGGAGAATAATGAATCTCCTGATAGTCACACAGATCTGAATTTAAACTACTAGATGTTATAATTATGGAAAATATGGTAAATGGTTCCAGCCCAATGGAAATATTCAGGATAAATTCAAATAATGTGACCACTTCGGGGGGTTCCCTATTCACACTGATCAGGACCTGGCTGTAATGGAACATTACGGTACTTGAACAATGTACATGAAGAATACAGCGGGGAGCAGGAAGACAGAAGCTGAGTGAAGTAAGCCTAACCAGGAAAACAACATCCACAATGCCTCCCTCACCCTCTCTGAAAAGGCTGTGGGGAGTGGGGAGTAGGGGCCCCCAGGGCAGGAACACAGCACACATGGCCAGATTTGACGGATGTGGGTTTACTTTTGAAAGGTGAGTTTTATTTTTCTTTCTTTTTTGTTCTTTTTTCTAAGCGATAGCTTTCCCCAGGGAAGCAGGGAGATATTAGAAAATAAAATTATGTAAAAACAAAACATATCTACACAAATTTAGAAAAATTTAGAAAAAAGAGGATTCTTCCCCTCACCCACCTGTTGACAACCTATATGACCTCTTTCTTCAATGACTGAGAAACTCTCATCAGGTCATACCCTCCCCATCAGTGACACTGAACCCCCCACTGTCATTATTGAAGCCCCATTCCCTGTTCTCTCACTACCCCATCCCCTTCCTCCCACCCCCTTAACCAGACTCCTACAACCCTCCGCTGTAAAGCTACCCCTTTTGCTGTGCTCTCTGGAATGCCTGCTCCATAGGCAACAAATATGCTTTCACAATTTTCTCTCCTCCCCAACTCCTGCCCTTCCACTAGGGGACTTCAACACACATATTGACTCTCTTCAAATACCCAAACCTCTCAATTCCCCAACCTACTCACTCCTCACAAGCTACTCTGTCACCCCACCTGAGCCATACACAACAATGGTCACACCCTGGATCTTGCCCTCACCCACAAATGTACCATTTCCACGTTCAAGAATTCTAAAATCCCCTCATCTGACCATAATCTATTGGGTTTTCACCTCTCCCTTGGCCTCCCCTTACATAACTCTCCTCTTCATCCTCACCATGACCTCCAAGCCCTTGACCCCTCAGTCTTCTCCCAGGCCATCTCCCCGTCACTGGTTACTCTCTCCTCTTCTCCCCATCTGGACTCCTTCGACTCTACACTATCCTCTTCTCTTGAATCCCTGACCCCTTTATCATAGCCCTGATTATGCCCAGCCAAGCCTCAGCCTTGGATTGCTCACTCCCATCATTTGTAGCTTTCACTCTTACATGCTGCTGAGAGAAGATGGAGAAAATCAAGCAGCCACTCTGCCTGAGCCCACTATAAAGTTATGTTGCACATCCTCAGCTGGGCCTCACTGCTGCTAAGCAACACTACTATACCTCCCTAATCGACCGATCTTCCAAACCTTCTCAGGTCACCTCTTCAAACTTTTCAGGGCTTGCCATCTGCCCACTCTCTCATCTGAGACCTTTGTCTGATATGGAAACCATTTGCTGTGAGCTCCCTCTTCTCCATCCCCTATCATTCAGGTGCCTTCTACTTCTGCTGTTTCTCACATCTACCTCTCCTGCCCAAATCTCTCTGCTGACCTCCAATCTCCTATCTCTAACTGCCTTTCAGATATCTCCAACTGGATGTCCAAGAGACATCTTAAACTCATGTCCAAAGCAGAATTCAATATCTTTACCCTAAACCCTCCCCCACCTCCTGCCTTCCCTATTAGTGCGGAGGGCAACACCATCCAGCCAGTTCCCTCAGGCTCCCAACCTAGGTATCTTCCTGGACTCCTTACTCTCTCTAACCCTCCATGTCCACCATGGTGCCAGTCGATTTCATCTCTGCGGCCTCTCTCCAATAGGTTTCTTTCTCTCCTCTGATTCAACTACTATCCTGATCCTCACCTCACTCCAGGGCCATTGCAATAGCTGCTGGTGGGTCTGCATGCCTCTCCCCATTCCAGTCGATCCTCCATTCTGACACCAGAGTGATTTTCCTAAAGTACAGGTCTGATGATGTCACGCCCCTACTCGACAAAGTCCAGCGGCTCCCTATCACCGACAAGAGCAAACCCAAAGTGCTCCGCTTGGCATTCAAAGCCCTTCGTCACCCACCCCCTCCCTCCCTTTCCAGTCTTCTTCCACCCGACTCCCCTGCACGTCCTCTTCGATCCAGTGACGTTGGCCTCCGGGCTCTTCCATCTCTCGGCCCTGGCATTTCCTCCGGCTGTCTCGTCCTCCCCACCCCCCCTGCCTCTTGGCTTCCCTGGTTTCCTTCCAGCCTCAGCCCAAACCCCGTCTCCTGCAGGAGACTTCTGCTGGTCCACCCAGCCATTTGAGCCCTGCCTTCCAAGGTGATCTTCCATCTGTTCCATATACATATTGCAATACCACCAACAACAGTAATAGTAATAGCTAACATTTATCTAGCGGCACCAGGCACTGCGCTAAACACTTTATAGTTAGGATGTCATTTGCTTCTCACAACACTCCCGGAGGGTGGGTGCTATTATTATCTGCATTTTACAGATCAGGAAACTGATGCGAACAGGTGAGCAGATGGCCCAGGCTCACACGACTAGTAAGTGTCTAAGGCTCATGTTGAGCTCAGTTCTTCCTGCCTCCAGGCCTGGCACTCTGGCCACTTTGCACCAGCTGTCCCTGTACCTAATGGGTGGGTCTCTTTTAAAATGTAAAGTCCTCGAGGGAGGGGGCTGTTTTTGTCTTTTTCAAAATATCCTTAGACCTTGGCACAGTGCCTGGCATGTAGAAAGTACTCGATAAATGCTGGCTGATTGATATAAAAAATAAAGCTATGAGACTAAAGAAGAAAAAATCACTTTTCGAGGACCATTTTCAAAGATATTCACAATCCACAAGGCACGGAAACAAGTTTATAAAAGAAGCTGCTGCTCAATGTCTGGGTGGTGAAATAACGAAATAAGATTACGGATTCCTCAATAAAAGACACAAGTTTCCAACACCCCTGAAACACTGTTAGAACTTTCCAATGTGGGTAAAAATTCCAGAGGGACAACTCTCAGGAGACAGTATCTTACACCCATCAGACTGGCAAGAAGCGTTTAACACAATCCCTTATTGGCGAGGCGCGCAGAAGCAGGCGCCCAATTCTCTCACGGTGCAGCAGAGGATGGAGGCCCACGGTACTAGAAGAGAAAACGGCCACCTGCTGCAAGAAGGCTCACACTCTTCAAACCACAGGGCCTCGCCATCCACTGACCAAAGTCCATGGACCAGATGTTATAGAAAGGAAGAAGAAAAGACCTCAAGACCAAAGTATTCTTTCAAAATACTCTTATTCAAAAGATGCAGAAAATTGGGAGAAACCCTGTGTGAAGCGACTAAGGACTGGCCTCATGCATCTTGAAATGACCCGTATTACGTGAAATTCGGAATCTCAAAAATACAAACAAATCGGAGACGATTCCCCCAGGGATGGATAAACGCACCTTTCTCTCCACGAGCCTTCCAGTCTGAATTTCATTCCTTATTGCTATTTTTGCCCATACGTCAGGTACAGTTTTAGACCTTAAAGATGCTTTAATTTGCATTTCCTGAACATCAGTAAAGTTGAACATTATTTCAAGAGATTATTCACAATTTAAGTTTCTTGTTCTGGAAGTTATCTATTCATTTCCTTTAACCATTTATCCACTGTTGCCTGGGAGTGAACGATGAAAAAGAGGGAGCGATTACTTACAAAATAGCACAATGGATAGAATTTTTTTATTTGAGGGAAGGCAAGGCAGTTGGGGTTAAGTGATGGATAGAATTTTTTTACAAGTTTTTCCAAATATCACAGAGACAATATCACATTCTATAAGAATGACAATAGGGCAGTGATGCAGGGAGTGAAGCACTGGCCCTGGACTCAGGAGGACCCGAGTTCAAATCCGGCCTCAGACACTTGACACATTTAATAGCTGTGTGACACTGTGCAAGTCACTTAACCCCAATTGCCCTGTCTTCCCCCTTGCAAAAAAAAAAAATGAACGGTGATAGGCTGAAGGGAGACAAACGGAGACCAGCAACGGTTTTGCTCAAAAGAAAGATGAAGATCATACAGCAGCCGGTGCCCAAGGTCGCCCCCATTAGTGTGGCCGTGGGCCAATCGTTCAAATGAGGAACGACCACAATCCTCTTAGCCTGTCTGTCACTCACTCACCGGGGCAGGTGCCTCTTGGGACTTTTCCCTTTGGCTTACATAGAGCTGCTCCTCTCTCCAGCAGGGAGATCACATGGGGTTTGGACACTGGAAGCCCAGCTCCTGGAGAGACAATGGGGAAAGGTTTGGGACAGAGAGTGCTCAGAACTCAGTCGTAGTCTCTGTACCTTCTGGGAAAAGAAGAGACGCTAAGAAGGTGCCGATGATGGAACAAAGGACCTCCTGAAGATATTCTGCGTTCCGCTAGATTTTCTCCAGTCCTGGGCAGGTCACACATCCCATAGGGGCTTGGAAAGAAAATTCAGCTATCTCATCCCTGGCCTGCTAAGAGCGGGGGGACCTTTTCCTATCTTCAGGTATCTGCCCTGTGACTTTACCAAGAAGTTGTGACTGAAAAGGAAAGAATGCAGAGGAGCCGAAGGAAGCCACAGCACTCCCATGGACCTGGACCAAGGAGCAGGAACACCCCAAGGATTCTGAACCCTTCCCCAATGGTCAGCTTCCCTGTCCATCGGTCTCTCCTCTTTCTCTTCCTCCCTCCTTCTCCTGTTCTCTGCCCCCCCCTTCTGACCCTTTCCCTCTCTCTCTTTCTCCCATCTCTGTCTATATTTATATACATACAAACATATGCATACATACATAGACATGTATCTATGTGTACACACGTGTATATGTGCATCGAATACACAGACGCATATATGTATATCTACATCTGTGTATGCAGATATGATTCTTGGACATTAAACAAAACCCAGGGCAGCCCTTCAGACCTCAGGAGGCAGACAGAGAGGAGAATGCAGAGATGCGCCGAGTCACGGGGGCAGCCGTCCTTACCCACGGACACCAGGTTCTCGTAGTTCTCCAGCATCACATCCCTGTACAGGTCCCTCTGGGCCGGGCTCAGGCATCTCCATTCCTCCCACGAGAAGTCCACAGCTACATCTCTGAATGTCACTGGATGCTGAGACATCAAACGCGTTACCCCACGTTAGCACTCTCACGGTCAACAGAAAACCCACGGAGTTGGCAGGGTGTGTGGGGAGGGGGTCTCACATTACTGAGGGTTTTTAATATGCCATGCTAACTAGCAATTGACTATTTGGCTTCTGTCAGAGAAGGAGCGAGAGAAGAGACAGGGACATGGGAGGAGCAAGAAGGGAATGGAGAAGAAGGGCGTTTGGAGGCAAGGACCTGAAGACAACGATTCCAAGAGAAGGAGGAGGAGGGCATTAGAAAGGTAGTAGAAGTAGGAAACAAAAAAGACATATGTGCCAAGTTAAACAAGTGGTCCAGGAGATTGCTACATACAGCACCTGATGAAGCCAGAGGGAGCAGGGGGGTCCTCCACAGCAGCCGTTTCCTAAACTTAAACCCCATATGGAGTTGTGACTCATGGTTTAAGAGGCACTGAAGGGATTGAGAGTGGGCAAAGTATGAGAAGGCCTGTTCTACAGAAGCAGCCCTTTCTTCCTGACCCCACACCACTGCCCCAAGACCTAAGAGTGCCTGCACTGTTGGGACCTGTGCCAGCCTGCACCAAGCATTCACACCATGGAGACTGGAGCCAGCCTGCATCAAGTACCAAGGGCGTGCACACCATGGGCACTGGCGCCAGCCTGCATCAAGTACCAAGGGCGTGCACACCGTGGGCACTGGCGCCAGCCTGCGTCAAGTACCAAGGGCGTGCACACCGTGGGCACTGGCGCCAGCCTGCGTCAAGTACCAAGGGCGTGCACACTGTGGGCACTGGTGCCAGCCTGCATCAAGGAGAGCAAACTGAGGAATTTGTGAAAAGTCCTGGCAACGGGAAATCTCTAGTAAGATCTGGATAAGCAAATAAACAAGAATTAAAGCCAACGTCGATGATTGCGAGGGCGCTCTGGTGAGACTTCCACAGGTCTGCTGCCCTGTCAGCCAACAAGCACTGAGGTTACTCCCGCCAGGCCCCACACTAAGTGCTGGGGCAGGGGAGAGGGGAGCAAGAGCAGTCTCTGCCCTCGAGGAGCTTACACTCTAATGGGGAGATGACAAGGAAATAACTGTGTACACGTGAAATGCCTACAGACCCACGGAGGGCAGGCCGAGAGGGCAAAGGGCACTAGCAGGGGACAGGATCCAAGCAGAGTCTTAGAAGAAGGCAGGGAGGCGGAGGAGGGGCAAACCAGGCATGAGGCTCAGCCGGTGCAAAGGTGTGGCATCAGGCCAGCGTAGCTGCATCACAGAGACATCGAGGAGAGGCAGTCACCGGGTTGTGGACATCTCTAAATGCCAGTCGGAGGCCTCTGCGTCAGTGAAGAGTTTCTGACTGACTGATTTTTCATATGGAAGAGAGATGAGATTTATTCTGTTTGGCCTCAAGGAACAGAATAACAGCAGAGGGGGAAAGTCACAGAGGCCCATGTAGGTTTGATGGCAGCAAAGCCTTCTCCCGGAAGCCAAGCGGAGCTGGTGGGCTCCCCTTCCTCCAAAGTCCTAAAGCAGAGGCCACCACTACCTGTCGAATACGGCAGAGGTGAATTCTTTTCTGGGTACAGGCTGAACCCAAGGGCCATGTCTTTGTTCTCTGAATTCTCTGAAGCCCAGTCACCATGTGCCTTATTTTGTATTCAAGCCTGCCCTGTTAAGCGAAGTTCACTTTTCTGATCAAATTCATACCGATTGGTAATCTCCCAGAGGGAGCCCCGAGAAACCCCCTGCAAGGTGCGGCCCACGCAATGAAGAGCAGGACTCAACAAGATCTCGCCAGGCCAGAGCCCTGGGCTGGATCTAATGACAAAACTGAACTGGGGGAGACGGAAAGACTTCGATGGGGGTAAACAAATCAGCTGCACACACAGGACAGAGACGTCACAGATGCCAAGCGGTCTGTATCAGCGGACGACAAGCCCACTCCAGGCGAGCACGCGCACAGCGTGGAGTCTGAAGAGCGGTGCTGGCCTGCACTGAGGCGATGAAGGGCTCACCAGACACATCCCCAGTCAAACTACCTATGAACTTGTCCCCAGCTCTGGTGCCACAAGGGGGAAGGCCGCTGAGGGGAGCCAAGCCAGGATGGGGAAATAACAGTCTTGCCACTGGAAAAAAGCTTGAAGGAACTAGAGACGTTAGGGCCTAGGGCTTATTTGGTTGGGGGGGTGGGGCGGGGCAGAACAGAAAAGTTCTTTTCAAGTATTTGAAATTTTAACATGGATTAAACATCTGCCGCTGCTCGTCCTCAGACTGGAGAAGCCAGCGCGACGAGTGGAACGTACAGAGAAGACCGGGTCAGCACAGCCCAAAGAAAGACTAATGGGACCCAAAGGCTAGTGGGACAGCTCAGAGGCATCCCCCCTCCTCACTCGAGGTTTTCAAGAAAGCCTGGACCGCCTGCCGGCAAAGCGAGCCCCGCTGCTGGGCCGTGGAAGAGATTACTCCCTTACAGCTTCTTCCTGAGATTCTGTGACTCTTTATCAGCCGCTGAGGTAGAATAACTGAGGCCGGGGCTGCGCACAGACCTTGGATGAGCCCAGACCACACGAAAGGAGGGAAAGGACCAAGCGCTTCTGTAAAGAAAATCTAAACTCACCTGAGGCCTGGCTGTCAGAAGCCCAGAAGTCATCCTCTCTGTGCTGCTGTCCTGGGGAAAGGCAGGCTCCTGAGAAGGCCAAGCTGTAGAGAAGAAAGAAGTCACGAAGGAGGCCGATCCCGCCCCGTAGGCTCCCACGGTCCTCAGACCCCAGACTCCCTCCTCCTGAAGCCCCCTTCCATGCCAATGACAGAGTCTGGCTCACCTTCCCACAGTTGTCCCCATACTTCCTCCTCCCAAAGCCCCGCTTCTATGCCAATCACACAGTCGGGCTCACCTCTCCCTCACCTTTCTCTACTGCAATCCTTGGCCTGCCAAATATTTCCAAGGAGAGCTTAAAACAGAATTGTGATTGGGGTATGCGGCATATCTGTGCTACTTTCAACAGGATCCTCACAACTAGTGATGACCCCCATCCCTCATCCCTCCTCATCACATTCTCCACTCCACTCGTCCAAAGTTTTTCACCAACTTAAAGCCCAAACGCCCACTCCAGCCACACTTGCAAACAAGGCTGACAATGAAAGCTGACTCAATTTCCGTCTTTGCCTTAAGAGCATTCTGTATCATGATTTTCATTCTTGTCCACCCTGCTTATCTGAGAAGGAAAGAGTGATCCCTCCTCCTGTCCATCTCCTGTACTTGTGCTAGGATTTCATTTACCCATGCCTCTTCCAGGACCCTAAATCTATCAGTTATTTATTCAAAAGCCAAGAGAGAGGGTTTAATTTAGGACGTTCAAATGTTTGACTAACTCAGACCAAAAATTCATCACTGATGTATCAGCTACAGCTCAACAGGAAGGTTTTCCAATGAGAGAATGAGTTCTGTGAAGGGGGGACTCTTTTATTTCTGTCTTTAGACGCTCAGAATCTAGCATGCGTCTGACAGTGTAGGTGCATCAGGATCTCTTGCTGAATGACTGTTCATGATTCTAGCAGAATAGATGAGGCATTTATCGCACGCCTATTATGTGCCAGGCACTGTGAATGAACGAAGGTATGGAAAAGCCTTTATTACATATTCGCTATGTGCCGAGCACCGTGTCCACAGATGGGCGTATAAATACATTCTAATAAGAAGACAACACCTAGAGGAGACTGGTAGGAGAGGAAGGTGCTCTGGTCTGAGAAATCCTGAGGCTGTCGAGCTCGTTAAACAGCAGGGCAATGGCCTGCCACTCTAGGCCTGTCCCTCTAAGAGTTCACATTCTATGGGAGGAAATGACGTGTACACCAAAGAAATGCTTTAGGAGAGCGGTACAAGCATCAAGGGATGGAGAGAAGGAACCGGAATGGCCTCAGGACAGAGGGGATGGAAACTCTAGTGATGCTTAATGCCCAAAACTTATTAGTTGCCATTTCTGTCATTATTTTGAACAAAGGTATAGAAATTGTACTTGTCAAATTAAGATCCTAAAACATCTCCACAAGTGGTGACCTGATCCAGCCATTCTGGAGGGCAATCTGGAACTGTGCCCAAGAGGCAGTCAAACTGGACATACCCTTGAACCCAGCATTACCACTACAAGCTCTGTATCCCAAAGAGATCATCGAAAAGGGAAAAGGACCTACATGTGCAAAAATATTTATAGCAGTCCTTTCTGTGGCGACAAAGAATGGGATACTAAGGGGATACCCACTGATTAGGGAATGGCTGAATAAGAAATGATGAGCAGGTGGATTTCAGAAGAACCTGGCAAAACCAGGCCCTGGTGCTTCACTGAGCCTCACATGACATGAACTCAAGGCCCTTCATCATCCTGGTTGTCCTTCACTAGACACTCTCCAGGTTCTCAACGCCCTTCATCAACTGTGGCATCCAAATCTGAACACATGGTTCAGACGAGGTCTGACAATGGCAGAGGACAAACAGAGGGACAGACCGTCATTTCCCTAGTTCTGGACATTCTGCCTGTCTTTGTGCCACTCAAGGGCACGTTAGCCTTTCTCACTATTGCATCACAAGTGCAGACCCCTCCTGAGCTGGGAGTCTATTAAACCCTAGATCTTTTTCAGAACACCTGCAGTCTACCCATGCCCCCCACAAACTATTATGGATGTGTTTTCTATACCAAGTATAAATTTATACGGATCCCTGCTAATTTCAGCCCAGTGCTCTGAAGTGGGAGGTTCCTTTTGGATGACAATGGCACCATCATGGAGTCTGCCAGTCTCTGGAGATCACCCACAGTGGTGGCTCATGAGACTAGGAAGGTCTGGATGTACATAGACTCCTATGTACTGAAGAAGAACTAAAATGGACCAACACACCACAACCAAGAGCATAAAATAGCACAGGTTGTTGGGCAGGCAGCAGTTGGTGGTTCTCAGAACTAGACCCACTCCTAGGGTTCTAGTTATTGAGGAAAACAAGGCAAAAGGAACTTTTTGGATGATTGTCCCAGTTGGAGTCTAGGCCTCAAGTTATCCCAGGGGTATCTGCCAGTCTTCAACGACTTAAGGGCAGGATAGTGGCATGAAGTGTTGGATATGTTGGTGCATTCAGATGATCTTAGCCCTCTGGAGAAGATGTGGGAAAAGCATGACAAGAGGCTAATCAAAGTGGCCCAGTGGGCACAAGATGGTGGTCTGAGAGGGACTAATTTGGCCAAACCTCTCTCAAGTCTGGGGGTCTCACATACAGTGTTAACAACAGAGAGACAAAGAGCATTTAGAAAAAGAAGACAGCACTGGCCATGGGCCATATCCAAAGATGATTTCTTATTGCAGTCTTTTCTACAATGTTTCTGATACTCTCAAAAATCTGTGATGAACTGTGCGATTATCACCAAGATACTCAAGATTAACCTCACAGGGATTTGGTTCCGAAGGGTCAGACACAAGCACATCATTGTATATCGAGGGAACCTAAGGTCCAGACGGCACAAATGACTGACTAGCCCAGATTCACACAGAAAAGACAGGACAGAATCAGGACTGCATCGATTTCAGGGCTGGCTTTTCATGTTAACCTAATGCTCCTGAGAGCAAATGGCACCGGACATGGCTACGGAAGGAAGAGAACAACACCAAGAGTAAGCAGCAGAGTTTAGCCCAAGTGTAGCTTTATGGCTGAGAAAGGAAGGTCGTGATGAGACAGGGGAAGGCCTTTAATAGCAGTCAGATTAAGCTGAAAAGTGTGTGCAGGCTCAATTGGAAGGAACAGCGCCTGGGGTCCGGGAGCTCCATGTGAATTTTGTAGCAACAGTCCAAACAAGAGGTCAAAAAGGGAGCCAGAGACACAGATGAGATAGGACTAGATATGGCATATCAAGAAAGAAAGAAAACTCTGACTCACCTCGAACCCAGTTAGTCAGGAACCCAAGAGCTATTCCTTCCTCTCTCTGCTCCACTTGTGGAGACACATAGCATCCTCAGAAAGCAAAGCTAGGAAAGGAAGAGGGGCCATGAACATGATCACAGCACTCTCAGATTCTATAAGCTACACAGCTCCTACCCCCCATCCCCTCCACCTTGCCATACTCTAGATACAGTCCCCAACTTTGTTACTGAGAAAGGGATGAGCAAATGAGGAGCCCACACCAGCCAGGATCAGAGATGAAGCAATGGACAACAGCTGCCTGAAATTCCACCTTCAGGCCAGTGGACAGAACAGATTCCAGGAGACAGAGCTCAGGGCCAGAAAGTAGCTTCTTCTCATCTGAGAACTGGATCAGCAGACCACTGATGCCTTCCTCAAAGTAACAAATGTTAAATAGAATAAGGCCAAATAATTAATAAAAAGTCTTTATTTAGGACCTACTACGTGCCAGGCCCTGTGTTGGGCACTAGGGATACAAAGAAAAAAACAAAAAACCATTCTCAGCTAATTCCTGGGGCAGGACCACAAAGCTCTCCTTTCAAGTTAATTAAAATCAATTGAAACCTAACCAGTAATGAATGATTGGACTCTTTGGGAACAGTCACTCAGCCTGGCCACACCCACCTTGCCACACATGTCTACTGCCCGCCTCTCCATCTCCTTCGAAAGAAGAGCACAAAAGATTCTGTCAAAAGCTTGGCTAAAATCTGGAAAATCCACCATTTGCTCCAAATCCAACTCAATATCACTGTTTCATCACTGACAAATACCTTTCTCTTCCCTATTCCAATCACGCCATACCTACCCCCCTTAGAGACTTTCCTCATTGATCCTGGATATGTGGTTTTCACAGCTGTTTTCATGTTGTCTCTCCAATTAAATACCTGGAGAGTAAAGGCTTTACTTTGACCTTTCTGGGCATCCTGCTTGGCACACAGAAGCCATTTAATAGATGTTTATTGACCAATTCTCCCTGATCCTTTAAGGACCACAGAGAACAGCTTGAAATCTCCCAACCGTTTTTAATAAGATGGGATGTAGTTTATCTGAGCCTAGTGAGTTGAACTCCTGAAGAGCAGCTCATGTTAGGACCAACAGTCTCGCAGTAAGAAAGCTTAAACCTAGGACGCTGGAAACACGGGACATTCAAATAACCCCGTGTGAACCCCATGAAGCAATGAGGTGTTATTGTTAAAACATCATAAACAAAACTGCTGGAGGTCGGGGTAGCTAGGTGGTGCAGTGAGTAAAGCACTGGCCCTGGAGTCAGGAGGACCTGAGTTCAAATATGGCCTCTGACACTTGACACGTGTGTGTGACCTTGGGCAAGTCACTTAACCCCAATTGCCCTGCCAAAAAAAACCAACCAAACAACAAAAAAAACAAAACAAAACTGCTGGAGGTGGCTCAGAGACACAGATATGCCCAAACCCTGCCCACCTTCCTCCCCCTCCCCCCAGAGCAGGAAGATCCAGGCACTGGACTCCTGGACAAGGGCCAAAGGGCATCTGAAGCAGGGCCTCAATCTGAGCTCGAGCTTTTGTTGTCTGTGTGCTCACAGAGAAGTCCAGGACAGAAACACCAAGGTAGGATCCTCCTGTCTCCCCGCAGCCTCCAGTCCCTCCATCCCTCCTGCTCTGGCTTCACTTTCCTCTCTCCTTGCCCAGCCTCGAACCTGGGAATAACTACTGGGCACTGTCCAGCCCTGGAATGTTCCTCCTCACCCTACATCACCCCCACACCTCCTGCCCCCGACTCTGGCTGGGCCAAATCGCTCATCCGGCTGATCACCAAGAGGCCGCCCAAAAGGGAAATCAGTCATCCACAAGCGCTTCTTAAAGCGCCCACTGTGCGCCAGGTGCTGCAGAAATAAAGACAAAAAGAAACCCGAGCCCTACCTACCGGGGCTTGCATTTTACCCGGTGAGACAACAGGGGCACAGGCTGGGCGGCGGGGAGGGGAGCCACCAAGCTCCCCGGAAATCTCCCCTTTCCCTACAGCAGAGGCTCTTCTACAGCTCCCTGGCTCCGCGCACGTCCCCTCTCTGTACTTCAGCCTTAGCCCCTCCTTTCTGTCTCTTCTCAGAAACCCCCCTCACGCCCCATCCTCAGCCTTGGTCAGGGAACCCCAAGGAATCTTCTGCTCCGCCTGCTGGGAGCCGCCCACAATGTCAATGTCCAGCTGTTCACCCCGACGCATGCTCAGTCTCTGTCACAGTCGCCCCGCCCACGGAGGCCCAAAATGCCGCTTACAGGTCAGCTCTTGCGCATGCTCAGTCTCCGCCACACTCTCCCCGCCCACAAACAGCCCAATGTCCAGTCCGGCTGAACTACACTGCAGCTCCTGCGCATGCTCGGTTTCTCCCCGCCCACGACCACCTCTTGCCCACTCTGGCGAGGCTCTTCTTGCTCAGCGCTGCTCTCCTAGCTCTCTCCATCTCATCCTTCACCCTAACAGTCCAGTACCTGCCTTCCCTCCCCCGGTAGCCGCTTCACATCACGTTCACCAGCACCAAGCCCAAAATGCCTGGCCGGCGCCATGCGCATGCGTTCAACAGGAGGCGGAGGGAGAAGGCGGGACACGGAGCTTTCGACCAATCAGCGTCACTACTTCCCTTTCTCCAATCAGAGGCCCGGCTCCCCCAGCTGCCCCTCCCTCTCTTGCAGGAGCCAGCCCTTCTTCCCTCCAAATACCCCCAGATTCGTCTACTCCCGGGGTTCTGGCTCTTTGTTGGCTTGGACCCCGCAGCAGGGAGTGTGGGGAAGCCTAGGGACCCCGCCTCATAATCATCCTGTTTGCAGATTCCGCCTTTGTACACGCATCTTTGGGCTTGGACTCAGCAGGCGTGGCAGCCTGGGGATCGCTGGGCTTTGTGTCCTGAGAATCAGGCTTGGCGGCCGTGGGATCGGACTTGATGACCTTGGGGTCAGTGGGCTTGGCAGCCTTGGGCTTGGTGACCTTGGGGTCACTGGGCTTGGGAGCCTTTGGGTCACTGGCTGGCAACCTTAGAATCAGGCTTCATGGTCATGGTGGCGACCTTAGGGCCTGGATGCTTAGTGGCTGTCTTGTGGCCAGCAAGCTGGGCAATGGCCTTAGCTTGGCCTTGCAGGCCTTGGTGCTTAGGGCCTTGATGACCTCTGCTCAGGCCATGATGGCTTTGGTATTGTTGGCCTACATCTTCTTCAGCCCCTTCTTGTGTTTCCTGGCAAAGTGCATGTGTCTCAGAAACATGGGGTTTACCTGTTTCAGAGACTCATATCTCGTGACCTAGGTTTCCTGAGGTCACATCTGTGTCATTTTCATGATTGGTTATGAGGAGTATGCTTCTTAGATTTAGCCATCTTTACACAGCAAGCCCTCACTAAAAGCCACTCCACCCCACTGGAAGAGTCCAAATCCAGAGAGAGAAAACAGCTCAGCCTTGCACTATTGCAGTAGCTGCTGCTGGGTGTTTCTACCTTATGTCTCTCCCTGCTCCTTCCAGTTATCAAACTGATTTTCCTAAGGTGCAGGTCTATGTCACCTACCTACTCAATAAACCCATGGCTCTCTATTGCATCCAGGATCAAATACAGAATCCTCTGCTTGTCCCTCAAAGCCCTTCATAACCTAGCCCTCTCCTCCCTTTCCAGTCTTCTTCTTACACCTCACTCCCCACCACATCTTCAATCCAGTGACACTGGCCACTTGGCTATTTCTTGCACATGACTCTCCATCTTCTAACTCGGGGTCTTTTCTCTGGCTGTCCCCCAGGCCTGGAATGTTCTCCTTCCTCATCTTGGATTCCTTGGCTTCCTTCGAATGCCAGTCAAAATTCCACCTTCTACAAGAATTCCTCTTAATTCTGCCTTCTGTCGACTTTTCCCTATTTTTCTCGTACATAATTTGTTTGCACTTAGGTGTTTGCATGTTGTCTCCCTCATCAGATTGTAAGGTCTTTAAGGGCACGCACCCTGTCTTTGCCTTTCTTATATTCCTAGCTGTTAGCATACCTGGTGCCTAGTAAGCATTTAATAAATATTTATTGACTGATCATATTAATGGCTGTAGAGAGATGAAGGAAGATGAGGACTGAGAGAAGGCCATTAGATCTGGCAGTTAAAGAGGTCATAAGAGCAGTTTTGGCTGAATAATGAAGTTGGAGGCCAGACTACAGAGAGCTAAGAGAGTGAAAGCAAAGAAAGCGAAGGTGCTTCTTGTGGACGATGTACCCAAGCAATAAACATTTCTCAATCCAGCTGTCTTCTATACCTATATAGGACATGAGAGACAGAAACGTCCAAATGTGGTCAATGGTGAAATTATTTGTTACAGAAACACCAACAGATCTGTTCCATTTTTAGTGCTTTTATTGTCTTCTTGCCACTTTTATTTTTAATAAATACTCTTGGGCTGATTCAGTTTAATTAGGTCTCACAGCCGATTTTCAGGAAATTTACTTTTCCTTCTACTACTTCTCCCTGTTTTTATAAAATCAGAGGTGATTCTGTTCATGATCTTCCACCATCTTATTTAAGGTTTTGGGAATGAATTCGTGTTCTAAATTGGTGTTGCCTTTAGTTGCCATATTTCTGTATTTGATAAGGAGATCAATCAGGTGGTGGCTGGCTAAAGCTGTTTCTAGGATGTTTTCGCCTCCTCTGTGTGGTAACATCTTTATGTTGATTAAATTTCTGCCTTTTTCTTAATCTGGTTCCTACTTTTCACCACTGTTAACTTATTTGAATGGGTCAAGTGCAAGCTGTTTTAATTGCATGCCATCTTATGTTTTTCTCTAATTTGGGGGTTTTGACCTTCACTTTAACAAGATGATTTGACTGCAAAGCTTATTCAGAAATGATCCCCACATCAATAACCAATCACTTCTTATCCATTAAGATGCAATTTCATTTTTTGGTGAGGTTGTTTGGCATTTGCCATGTCCAGTGACTTCCAACTCTCATTTTTTTTTCATACTAATGAAAATTCACCTTTTCTGTCTTCCATCTCTCTTCTACTAAAAAAAAAATTGTAATAAACCTGTAGAATTCAAACTCCTGCATTTAAATTTTTTCAATTCTTCTAACTCTTCTCAAAAGAAGCATTTATGCTATATAGACAATCGAACTCTTTCCTAATCCTAGGTTACACTTTCTAATGTATTTTTTGTCATTCTCTCTGCCCACCTTTGCATTGAAATCACCAAATGTCACCTTAGTATATATTGACTTCATCTAGAGAAACCAGTTGAATTTTTCATAGAATTTCTGAACCTCGTCTTCTGCTCAGATGTTGACTCCAAAGCCACAAGGATGTTTTGGGGGCTCCTTTGCTTGTGTTTCTAATGAGCTGTGTAAAGCAAGAAGGCTGAATTACCTGAGTCACTGCTTGTTTTGTAGGCCCAATGATATCAATCCCTCTTTTTACTTGTCAAAAAAAACTTGTGAGTCATCCTTGCATTTCCTGCTGTCTGTGGTTTCATTTATAGCAAGAATGTCAATATTGATACACATCCTATCCTTCCATAGAATGCTGAATAAGAATCTCTGGATAAGGATCTCGCATTTAGGGGAGCACAGTTAAATTAAGGTTCAAACTATGCCCAAAGGGCTATAAAACTGTATACCCTTTGACCCAGCCACTACTAGGTCTGTATCCCAAGATCAGAAAAAAGGGGAAAGGACCCACATGTACAAAAAAATTGATAGCAGCTCTTTACGTGGTGGCAAAGAATCGGAAATTGAGGGGATGCCCATCCATTAGGGAATGGCTGAACAAGTTGTGGAATATGAATGTAATGGAATGCTGTTGTTCCATGAGGAATGATGAGCAGGAGGACTTCAGAAAAACCTGGAAAGACTTACATGAACTGATGCTGATTGAAGTGAGCAGAACCAGGAGAACATTGCACACAGTGACAGCCACATTGTGTGATGACTGACTTCAGTGCACTTATCCCTTCTCAGCAATGCAAGGATCTTAGACAACTCCAAAAGACTCATGATAGAAAATGCTATCCACATGCAGAGAAAGAACTATGGAGTCTGAATGCAGATTGAGGCATACTGTTTTCTCTTTTTGATTTTTT
>CM053622.1:818566283-818625769 GCA_028646595.1 Phalanger gymnotis
GCTTCCCTCTGCCCCTTTGTGGGTTCTGTAGTTCTAGAATTGGTTCAGAGCCATTTTTTCATAGGTTTTTGGAGGGACTTGGAGGGGAGCTCACGCCAGTTACTGCTTTCCAGTCGCCATCTTGGCTCCGCCCCCCTTGATCAACATCTTGATGTTATAATCATCGATGCTGAGAATGCTGCCTCGCACAAATACGTAGTGGAAAATGGCAGAAGTGTGTTTAGGGCCATTTCAGAAGTTGTTCAAAATTCTGTCCTAATACTAAGCTAAAATTCATTTAATGGTTTTTGAGGAAAATCAAGTTTTAAACCCGTGTTGCTTGAAACTAGGCAAATTCTTCTTGCACTTTTAATGGCAGATGACAGACATTTTTTATTTCAAATGAGTATGGCTTATGAACCCAACTTAGTTTTTTAGAATCAAAATTAGAAGGAAAGTATTTCTGAAACTGTGTCTCCAGGCACTTCAGATGAGCAATTATACTTCTTACAATTAAATCTTTGGGAATTTTCAATTATAAAATTATCTGTAGCATTAAACATTTCTAAAAAACCATTTTCTGCTCTATTCTTCCATATGTTAACTTTTTCAACAAAACTTTCAATTTTATCTTTTAACACAAATGTTACAATTTTTCCTTTGAAGTGATACATTTAAATCATTAAGTTTTTTGAAAATATTTCACAAATAATACAGTTTTGAAAGTCACGTAATTATGAAAAAAATTAACAAAATTGAATTTCTGCTCAGCCAAAAATATGACAACTTCATCTTTCAGTTTCAATAATCTGTTTAAACTTCGCCCTCTTGAGAGCCATGTGATTCGACATATTTTCTTTTTCTTGTCAAGTTAGGAGTACTACAACCTGGTGGCAAAGACTCTGCCCCATTGCCATCAGTATTTTTACCTCTTATGTCTAAATTTAGCCATGTATCCAGAGCCAAAAAATATTTTTGTCCTAAAATATAAATAAATATTGCTAATAATCTCTCAAATAAATACTAGCTTTAGTTTGTGAAATTATATTTGTGCTTAATTTAAAAAATTGATGTTCACACTTATACATACAGCGGTGATGGTGGAGGAATATTATTAAAGGGCTTTTGTCTTTACTTGCAACTAAACAAAGAAGCAGACAAAGGCAATTTTTAAAATCAAACATTCTAACACAATACAATCCAAAGCTATACTCATTTGATACTTACATGCTGAGGAATGATAGTAGGAAAATATTAAAAGTCTTTATTTTCCTTAAACTATTATGTTTTTGGAAGAACAGAAAACTTTGTACATATAATGAAAACACTGCAATTCATAACATACAATGGTCTTTAATCTTAAGCCAAGGTGTTTCTGGCAGCGTTCATTGGCGTTGCATGGGGTGACGGCACGTGCAGTGCAAAGTGCATATGTATGTTGCTTATTCAGAGCCAAGGATGCAGTGAAGTTGTGCGATGCAACATGGGCAAGCATTTCCAGAAACACCTCGGATTCATTACACATTTGATTTTGAATTAATTTTTGGTTGTTGCACATTCAGAAATCTTTTACTGTTGCCAAATTTTTCACCACTCCCCATTCAGTTATGCGACCCCATATGGGGTCAGGATACACAAGTTAAGAAGCGTTGGTCCTTCGAAGTTCCCAAAGATAAAGGATGAGGCTTTTGCCATTGCCTTACTCCTCCCCTTCGGGAGGGGTTACTGCACCTGTCCCCGCCCCACCCACCCCCACCCACCTGTGCTGCGTCCTTTCCTGTTTTCTCCTCCTCTCTTTGTTGTACTGTCATAAACGAACAAACTTCTGTAGGGACTGGGAAGCCTTTGGGTTCCACATGCATGTTCATTTCTCTTGTAATAAACCTGGTTTTCACATAAGTCTCATGACATTGTGATTGCCTGCTAACAAAAGTTTCACAAGACACATACTTTCTCATGACCCGAAGAAAGGTTAAATGCAAACAAGGAAGGGTTTGATGTAAAAATACATTAAAGTCTACAAGGAATCAAGCAGGTCCAGGAAAAGGGGGATCACAGATGCGAGGAGCCGGTGACCATGAACTAGACCAATAAGCAAACACAAGAAGATGATGGTGGAATCAAAGGAAATGCTCAGCAGCGCCTTGTCCCTCCCCTGGGGCAAGATTCCTCTCTTCTGGTGCCTTTGTCCCAGTCTTTCCTTTCACTGTCTCTGTCCGCTCCCCAACACAACTCCCTCCCACCCGGCTGATAAAGAGGAGGAGCCACTACCCTTCCTGCTACATCCCTTTGCTTGAGAAAAGTGCAGGGGGAAGCTAGGTGGTACAGTGAGTAGACCACCTGGGCTGGTGTCAGGAGGACCTGAGTTCAAATCCAGCTTCAGACACGTTTACTAGCTGTGTGACCTTGGACAAGTCATTTAACCCCAACTGCCCTACCTAACCCTCTGCAAAAGAAAAAAGAAGTGCGGCGCCCATTTTCTGTGGTTTCTGTTCCCCCCCCCCTTTTATGCAACTCCCTAAAAGTCACTGATTTACTTGGAATTGCTATGGGATTTAGTCTGGTGTCTAGGTTCAACTCTTTCGCTTTTGCTTCTGAAACTTTAAATGTCTATCCTGAAATGTTTAGTCCCTTAGATCCCTAATTCCTTTGATGATTTTTCTAGAATATAACATTCAGTTGAATTTCTAGTACACTGAGTTTGAGCAGAGGTTCTTAATCTTTTTGTCTCTTGGAATCCTTTTGGTCTGATCTGGTGAAACCTATGGGTCTCTTCTTACAATACTATTTTTAAAGGCCTAAAATATACAGAATTACAAAAGAAATCAATTATATATTATTTTTTAAATTGAAAACAAGTTTATGGGCCCCAAAGATCCTTGGGCTAGAACATTTCTATTAGTATTTGTGTGTGCACACATAAACATACAAACGTATGTGAGAGTGGGTAGAAAATTGGCCTTGGAGTCAAAAACACTTTGATTCAAAGGGTGATGTGACAGGCAGTAGTTGTGTGACCAGGGGCAAAGCCCTTAATTCTCAGAATTCCAAGCAGCTCTAAGACTAGACAAATGACTTCCTGCTCTGAATTAGTGAAGAGGAGTTTTCCATAAGAGATTCTCAGAATTAATCAGCTCACACATTGAGAGAGCAAATACACACCCTAGAATGTACAGTATGTTCAAATGGAGGTGAGATGGGTATTGAATTGGAGATAGGGATGAATCATGATTGAGAATTTCTGCATGACTTTCAATGCTACCAAGCTACTCACTGTCACGAAAGCCTACTTCCTTAATAATTCTCTGATTCCCAATATAGGGACTGTGACTTTTGGAACTCCATGATCCCAGAAGAATTAAACCTACTGGTACAGCAAGATCTCTCAATCCAAATCCCATCTCTGACATGTATCTTTGGAACCTCGGACAGCTCCCATCTTCTGGGACCTGATTTTCCTCAGTCAGAAAAAGAGGTGACTGGACAACAGGATCTCTACGTTCTTTCGTGGCTCTAACCTCGATAATTCCATGACCCTGGGAGTGTTCCTGCCCGAGAGAAAATGCAGAGAGCAGGCTGTGGCAATGCAAAGTGGAAACAACACGGGAAGTGGATAGAAACTTGTTCCAGGGATAGGCAGAGATGGGTTTGAACCCAGAATAATTTAGCAGTCGGTTTATCCCTCTCTTTTGCCAGTATAACTTCTATTAAAGGTATCTGTGAGCAAGTGACCTACCTTAGTAGGATATAAAGTCTCTTAATCCCAAGGACTACATATCATTCCATCTTTGAATCTTCAAGTGCTAAGCAAGATTTTTTGTAAAATGATGCAGAGTGAAAAACACAGAGAAAGAAAAAACATACCCAATCTTAATTTTGTGTAAACACAAAAATCATCCAGAAAACCCCATGGGAAAAATTATTTCAGAAGGCAACAAGGAAGCAAACAAATTTATTTGCTATCATCTTGTAGAACTAATTGTACATACACTTTATTTAACAAAGTAAATAAACGAGGTTACTGTTTCACATATGCTAATGTTTTTCAAAAAAAAGTATTTGTTTTGCTAACAATGAGTAATTTTGGAATAAAGAGGAAAACAAAGCAAAATTGGGAGAACCGATCTAGCATAAGAAATGTCAGTGATTTTGCCAAAATGTTTAATTAAAAAAAATCAGGCACACGATCCACAAACTTAAGAGGACCTATTGCCGCATAATGGCATCTTTGGTGTGTCACAGCAGAGACCGGCAAGGAGAGACAATCATTGCGTCGTCTCTGAGCACTCCAAAGGACGCGGCAGCTGGTGACACTGGTTATCAATTTGACTCTCCGGTATTTAATAAAAGATGACTGTGCCCCACATGATTACATCTACCCAGTTATTCTCCATCATAGGTTCTCGGATACGGGTTTAACAGCACTGTAAAACTGAGAGTCTTGGTCTTTCATTTTAACTTACTGATGTTTTCTAAGAGTTTCCCATGTTAAACGCACAAGGCTTTTCACCAGGTAGTTCATCTCGTAGGTGAGTGTCCACTAGCGCTGGGAAATTAACTGCATTGTCCTGGGAGGATACACCACGTAAGGATTAACAAGGTGTATTTTTTGACTGAAGGCGTTACCACATTCATTATATTCAAAGGGTTTCTTCTCTTTACTGTGAACTTTGTGGTGTCTTTCAAGGTGTCCCTTCGAATTAAAGGCTTCTCCACATTCATCATATCTGAAAGGTTTTTCTCTAATATGAGCTTTCTGATGACAAGCTTTTCAAGATGTCCCACCAGACTGAAGTCTTTCTCATACTCATTATAATCGAGACTTCGTTCCCAAGATGAGATACCTGCTGTTTGTTATAGTATATCTTTGGACTGAAAGCTCTCCCATACTCATTATAAATAAGCAACTTTACTCCAGTATGACTGTTGTTATTGTTTTTAAGTTGTTCAGTTGTATCTGATTCTCCATGACCCCATTTGGGGTCACCACTGGAGTGGTTTGCCATTTCCTTCTCCAGCTCATTTTACAGATGAGGAACTGAGGCAAACAGGGTTAAATGGTTGCCCAGAGTCGCACAGCTAGCAAGTGTCTGAGGCCATATTTGAACTCAGGAAGATGGGTCTCCCTGACTCAGATCCCAATACTCTATCCGTTATGCCACTTAATAGTTCCATCAGTAAGATTTATCTGATGTTAATAAAGTTTACCTTTCTACTTAAGGTTTCACCACATTCATTAGACTTAAGGGGATTCACCACAGTATTAGTTCTTTGATGTATAATAAAGGGTCTTTTCTCCCTGATGGTTTTCTTATATTTATAACCTTCAAAGCATTTCATTCCTGTATGAGTTCTCTGATGTTTATACAAGGCTGTATATTGTCACCTTATTTATTTAACTTCTATTCAGGGTAGGTCATGTGAAATGCCAGGCTGGATGAATCAAAAGCTGGAATTAAGGTTGCGGGGGAAAATATCAACAATCTCAGATATGTAGATGATACCACTCTTTTAGCAAAAAGCAAAAAAGAATTAAGCCTCCCAAGGAGAGAAAAAGCAGAGCGTAAAAGCTGACTTGAAGCTTAACATAAATAAACTAGGATCTTGGCAACTGCTTCCATCATTTCCTGGCAAAGAGTAGGAGAAGAAATGGGAGCAGTGTCAGATTTTATACTCAGGCTCAAAGGTCACTGCAGATGGTGACTGCAGCTATGAAATAAAAAGACATTTGCCCCTTGGAAGGAAAGCTATGGTAAATCTGGACAGCAGAGATATCACCTAGTTGACAAAGGTCGATATAGTTAAAGCTATGGTTTTTCCAGTAGCAATGTATGGCTATGAGAGTTGGAGTATAAAGAAAGCTGAACACCACAGAATGGATGCTTTCAAATCGTGGTATTGGAGAAGACTTTTGAAAGTCCCTTGGACAGCAAGGAGATCAAATCAGTTAACATTTAAAGAAATTAATTCAGACTGTTCACTGGAAGGCGAAGTACTGAAGATGAAATACTTTGGCCACATAATGAGAAGGCAGAACTCATTGGAAAAGAGCCTAATTGTTGAGAAAGATTGAAGACAAAAGAGAAGGGGACGGGAGGGGATGAGATGGATAGATAGTGTCATGGAAACAACAAACATGAACTTGGACAGACTTCAAGAGATGGTGGAAGATAGAAGAACCTGGTGTGCCACGGTCCACCAGGTCATGAAGAGTGGGACATGACTGAAAGACTGAACAGCAACATGGGGGATCAAAGAAAAGAAAGGACCTTTGTTTGGGGTGAGATAGAATGATAGAGACTGACAAAAGACAGAAGACAGAGCTGCTGCTTAATCTTAATTTTCTTGACAAAGATACTGGAGTGGTTTGCCATTTTCTTCTCCAGCTCAATTGACAGATGAGGAAACAGGGGCAAACAAGGTTAAGCGGATTTGGAAACTAACTACATAATTTGTACTTTTTGTTAGTCAGATGTGCCATTAAAATCATATTATAAACAATGAAGGTTTTCAGTTTTCTGTGTGGTCATTTTATAATCTTATTTGTATATCTGAATATTTATCTTTATGGTTATGAAATTTTAGTAAAAAGAAAAATAAATTGAAATTACTAACACCTCTTTCTTCACAATTGGAAACTATGATGTCTGAGATACATAAGGGGATAGTGACTTATCAAAGTGAAAGATGGCATAGTGAATAGAGATTTGGACCTGGACTCAGGAAGAACTGAGTTCAAATCCAGACACTTCCTAGCTGTATGACCCTGCAAAGGTCGCTTCACCTCTGTTTGCCTCAGTTTCCTCATCTGTAAAGTGGGGACAATAATAGCATCTGGGTAATCATGGGGCTAAAATGAGATGTTTGTGCAGTGCCTTGTAAACCTTAGGGCAGTCTGTGACTGCTAGCTGTCATCACCATCATCATTGCTGTTACTATAGAAGCGCACTCAGCAAGGCAGCCCCGATTCTTCACCAGAGGCCTGCGATGTTTAAGTCTCACTCTCTCCAACCCTTCAAGGCTGCTCCCCACTGACCAGCTGAGTGGTGCCTGCTTGGACTCCTTCCCTCAACTGGACAGGGCTTCTTAAGCCTTCTCCCTCTGGCCTCCATAAGGGAGGCTGCATTGAGTTTACAAACAGGAAGCCCCATTCGTGGACACAGAATTGGGGAAGTTCTGGGAACAGAAGGACAGCTTAGAATTCAAACACCGGGCAAGAGAACATGACAGTGAAGGGGCAGTCTTTAGAGGGAATGTTTGCCCTGAGGGTCTGGGCAGTGAGGACCCTCCTGCATTCAGCACAAGGAAGCTATGGGATCTCCCCCTGTAAGCAGCAGGGCTCACCCCTGGGAACAGGCAGCAAAGACATGCCATCCGTATGCTGCAACAGATTTGGAGACCTCCCACTGTTATTAACCTCAGATCTGCCCTTCATAACTCACACGCAGGGCATGTATCAGGCACATGTGAAAAGAACACTAGGTGTTATTATCAACAGTAACCACCTTCTGTATCTGGTAGGAAGCCACCACACCCAGAAAGACCAGGTTCTCCCTCAAAGTTCTTGGGCATCACCTTTCTCCAAAGGACCCTCTAAGCAGGGTTCACAGACTCCCCTCCTTCCCACTGGAGTGCACTGCCACATCCTGGGATGTCACTGATTCCTACAGCATCAAACACATCCCTGCTCATCCAAGGACCATCCATGTGTGGATTATGGGGAAGACACGCCAGGGGCATAGGGAGGGGTCCATGCATCTTGCCTGTATCTTCCCACTTTGCAGCTTACAGAGATTTTCTCTACTGTTTAAGCTCACCCCGACACATTGTCTCTCAAGGCCTCCACCAAACAAATTCCAAACCATTCAATACAATCAACAGCAGCCCCATTGGCACAGTGCAGAGTGTGCTGGAGATGGAATCAGGAAGATCTAGTTTGAATTCTGCCTCAGACATGCTCTAGCTGGGTGGACTTGGGTAAGTTCTGTGACCCGTTTGGGCCCTGGTTCCTCATCTATAAAATGAGAAGCCTGGACTTGATGGCTTCTAAGTTTCCTTCCAGGTCCAGCTCTATGATCCTGCCATTCACAAAGTTCCAGATGTTCCTTTCAAACTCACTGTATCACCACTGCATGGGCGATCACCACCTCTGAAGGTGATTCACAGAGATGGAATCCGGAAATGGGAGCTCTGCCCTTTGCTGACCCACAATACAACCCCTTTTGCTCTTGTAAGGCCAGAAAAAAATATCCCCCAGTTATTTCAACAAACATTTATTTGTTACTACTGTGTAGTCAACAAGCATTTATTGAGCACCTACTATATGCCAAACACTGTGCTGGGTGCTGGGGATATGAAGAAGAGTAAAAGAGAGATCCTGCCCTCAAGGAGCTCACAGTTTAATGGGGGGGGGGGAGAGATGACATGCAAACAATTCTGCATGGTTGGGTGCTAGGGGAGATACCAAGAAAATCTGGTCCCTACCCTCCTGCAGAACAGCTAGGTCATGCAGTGGATAGATTACCAAGCCTGGAGTCAGGAAGACCTGAGTTCAAATCCAGCCTCAGATACTTCCTAGCTGTGTGGCCCTGGGCATGTTGCCTAACTGCTGTCCACCTCAGTTTCGTCGTCTGTAAAATAAGTGTGATAGTAGCACCTCTCTCCCAGGGCTACTGTGAGAATCCAAAGAGATATGTGGGATGGAAAAGTGACACAGGACTTGCGATAGCCAGACTTCCTCCAGAGCCTCTTTCTCCAAATCAGAGCATCAAATGAGCTCTTGACTTCCCTTAGTTTCATCTTCCAAAACAAGGAGGAACCAATGAGGGCACATTCTTTTCTGGATCTCATTTTCATTTGTAGCTGAGGGCAAGGGACCACTCCATTCTAGAGTTTATGACAGAAAGGCTGAGAAACCACGGGGGTGCTAAGCTCAGAACAAGCAAGGGCTAATGGAGGAACCAAATGATAACAGAAGGGGTGGAATTTTTAACCCTATGGGGGAGGGGGGAGAGGATCAGAAAGGGCTCTAATTCAACCTATCCTAGATAGTGATTTGTTGGGTATGGTGTGTGGAGGTGTGTGTATGTTTATGTGTGTGACTGGAGGAGGGGGAGGGTGGGGGGTCTTGGTCAAGTATGGGTAGGACTGAAGACCCTGTGATGTCCCTCATATCCCTGGAATGCTGAGTTATTCATTCATCTGAGTTTGAAAATGTACACTTATAAACCCTATTTTGCCTTCGCTTCCATTGACAAGCCATTCAGATATCTAAACAAGAGCAAAGGAAAAGATGAGCACAAGATTAAACCAAAGAGTAGACTTTAACAACTCTCCATGAGTCTGTACCTTTCTGTTATTTGCTAATTCTTGACCCTAATTATCCCCACCCCCAAAAGAGTCTATTGGTATGACCACAGCAGTATCCAGCTCGTCTTGACTTCTAGGGGGGAAGTGAGGAGCATGAGTGAATGGGCTGTGGGCTGTACCTTTGGAGGACACAACAGAGATGTCAGATCCACTGAGTTAAGTCTTTTTGTTTGTTTCTTTGTTTAAAAAAAAACAAAAAAAACAAACAAACAAACAAAAAAAACAGCAAAAGCCCCAAAGTGACAAGGGGCCGCTAGGTGGCACCATAGTGCACAGAGCTCCAGGCCTGGAGTCAGCAAGACTTCTATTCCTGAGTTCAAATCCAGTCTCAAATACTTACTAGCTGTGTGACCTGCGCAGGTCACTTCACCTTGTTTGCCTCAGTTTTCTCTTCTGTAACATGACCTGGAGAAGGAAATGACAAACCACTCCAGTATTTTTTGCCAAGAAAACCTCAAACTGAAGTCATGAAGAGTCGGTCACAACTGCAATGACTGAAGAACAGTAAAGTGGCAGAACTGAAGAAAGACCTGAAAAGGAAAACAGGACAAACATATTTCTGTCTGTCCACTTACTATTTGCTTGGTTCTATTTTGTTCAAGGCTGAGAGTTCTGGGTAAGATCTCCTCCCTTACTTGGTATATTTTGGATAACTTGTTTTTGATGCTGATTGTTAACTGAACAAAAATTTTTTAAATGAAAAAACCAAAAAGAATGGCCACATACACGTGAAAGATCTATGGTTTTAGCAGAGCAGGGAACTCCCAGGATGGAAAAAAACATTCTACCAACACAGATCAATATACATTTATGACTTAGTGGATAAGTCCTAGGGTTGGAGAAGGGGGGAGTGCATTGCATGAGGCATATAGAGACTAAAAGACCTCTCCACAGTCACAAAACCACCAAGCAGCAGGAGGCAGGACTTGAATCCAGGTCATTTTGACCCCAAGTCCAGCACTTTATCTAGTGGGCCTCACTGTCTCCACTCAGAGTGTAATGAAGGAGAAAAAAAAATGATTGTAAGAGATTTAACCCTCCAGACTAAGGTACCATTTAATTGATAACTTGTTTTTATATAATATTCCTTTCTGAATATAGCCCTTCCTTGCTTCTACCTGGTGAAAAGTTCCTTCTAATAAAGGAAATAAAGAAAGGAAAGGGAGAGAAAGAAGGAAAAGAAAGGAAGAGAAAGAAAAAGGAAAGAAAAAAGAAAGGAAAAGAGGGAAGGATGGAAAGAAAGGGAGGGAGGGAGGAAAGAAAGAAGAAAAGGAAGAGAAAGAAAGGAAAGGAAAGAAGGAAGAAAAAGAAAGGAAAGGAAGGATGGAAAAAAGAAGAAAAGAGGGAGGGAGGGAAGGAAGAAAAGAAGGAAGAAACAAAGAAAGAGAGAGGGAGGGAAGAAGAGAAGTAAAGGAAAAGAGAAAGAAAGGAAGAAAAAGAAAGAGAAAGAAAGGAGGGAGGGAGGGAGGGAGAGAGAGAGAGAGAAAGAAAGAAAGAAAGAAAGAAAGAAAGAAAGAAAGAAAGAAAGAAAGAAGGAAAGAAGGAAGGAAAGAAAGAAGGAAGGAAGGAAGGGAACAGTTTTAACACCTCAACAGAGCCTTGTAATGCTCTATACCCATCATTCCCAACATAGAAAGAAGGATGGTGCGTTTCCTCATAAGCCACAGTTCTAAAAATAGAGGACCCACACAATGGCCTAAAGAGATTCCTAGAAGAGCTTTGAGGCCGTAAGGGCAAACACCTCACAAGCCTGCTGAAATGTGATAAGGGAGAGGGCAGCTTCTCATTTAATTGGAAAAGGCTAATTAGGGGGAAAATTTGCTTTGGATCCATATTCCATAGGAAAGTCACAGTCAATTCCAGCTAGATGAATGCGATGTGTGTGTGTGTGTATGCATACATGTGCACTTGGTATGTAAACCTGGAAGATAAGGGAATATTTTCATTATTCTAAATATGGAGAAGAAATATTTCTTTCTTCTACTGCTTCAGTATTCTAGAAGCTCTTGGGGAAAAGATTGGTGAATTCAATGATGTAAAAGTAATAAACTCCACAGTGAAAGCAAAAAACCCTCTTACTAAAAAAGAAAAATAGTAGAAAAGTTGTTTTCTTATAAATAGGCAAAAGCTTGACAAGCAAAATGTAAAGGCTTTTAACTTTTTAAAAAATTAACATTTTCTCTTTTTCCCAGCATCCCCCGTGGGGGAAAAAAGCCCTCATGACAAATATGCAATAATCAATTCCCTCATTAGCCTCAGTTAAAAAAATCAAGAAAAGGTATATGTCAACGTGGAGAAGACAGAGAGATGTCCAGGGAGATGGTCAGGAGGTTGAGAGCTCTCTTCATCATTAGTCTTCTGCATCCAGGCTTTTCACAGAATTTGGGATGGGTTGCTTGGGTTTTTGTTTTTAGCTACATTGGGATAAAGAGGAAGACTGAAGAAGGGATAAGCCTACTGCTCTGGGGTGATGGAACCACGATAATAATGATAATAAAAGTAATAGCTAGCATTGACACAGCATTTCGAGGTCTGCATTACGCACAGAATCTCACGTGATGCTGGGGGCCATCTGCAGTCACCCTGATGAATATCTGGTTACTAGACCCAGATGGCTGTGGAGGAGAAAGTGAGGCTGGTGACCTCGCACAGCCCTCCCTCACTCCAATCCAGTTCACTTGCATGTCACGGTCCTCTTCGAGAACAAAGGACAAACAACAACGACAACCCTGTGAAGTAGAGGCTATTAGTATCCCCATTTTACACATGAGGAAACTGAAGCAGAACACGCTTAAATGACTTCCCCAGGAATCATACAGCTGATGTATCTGAGGAGGGATTTGAACTCAGGTCTTCCTGACTCAATCACTGGGCCACCTCCCTTGGCACTTAAATAAGATGACTAAAAGAAGGCAGAACTGCACAGTTGTCATTTTGCTTCCATTTTCTCGGCCAAGGACAGGAGAACAGTCATTGGATCAGGAGAGAAAGAACCAAAATGGTCAGTCGACAAGCATTTATTAAGCTACTACTGTGTGTTGGACACTGTGCTAAGCACTTGGGGTACAAAGACAGATCTAAGAAAGTCCCTGCTCTCAAGGAGCTCAACCTAATGAATCCAAACCCAGGATTGGCAGGGATGAGATTAAGGAAGAGTTCAAGTTGCCTGCTCGGAGGCATAACAACCCTGGGTTCTGACAGAATGTGAACACTCAGCCTGTCTGTTGACTTCTAAAAGACTCCTAGGAATGGGACCAGAGAAAAGGAAATGTCCTAATCCCCACAGGCAATAAAGTGTTAGCTCTAATGCCTGGCACATAATAAGCACTTCATGAATGCTGATTGGCTAATCGCCTGTTGTTGATAAATAAGATGAATTATAACAGAGTCAATGTAAAGTCTTGTATTTGGATTTTGAAAATCAGTTTCACAAGGGTAACATGGGAAGGACATGGCTAGACAGCAGCTGATCTGAAAAAGATATGGGAGTTTTAGTGCCCCTCCAGCTCCATGAGTCAGTGTTATGGCATGGCCCCAACAAAGCGAAGGTGATCAATCATGGGTGGCCACAAGAGAGGCATCATGTCCAGAATGAAGAAGGTCTGCTGTGATCCAGACAACTGTGCTCAGTTCTAGGCACCACAGTTTAAGGGCAGTGAAAACCAGACAGCAACCAAAGGAGAGCAACCAAGATGGCGGAAGGCCTTGGGCCCGTGCCAGATGAGGATCAGTGGAAAGGCCTTGAGAAGTTTAGTTTGGAGAGAGAAGACCCAGGGGGAACATGCCCACTTTCATTCTATTTGAAGGACTTGTGCATGGAAGGCAGCCCAGATTTGTCCTACTTCAACCAGAGGACAATGTCAACGGGGAGGTGACAGAAAGGCCAATTAGGCTGGAGGTTGGGAAGAACAGACTCTTTGGTTATTTGTCAAATGCAGGTCCTTGTATCAGACCTGGGTAGGCAGAAGTCATAGAAGACAAGAAAGTGGGCATTTCAGGAGAGAGAAAGAACCTTGACTCACCTGAGATTTGGCTGCCAAGATCTCTGATGTGATTCCTGTCTCCTCTTTGATGTTCCAGCTTTGGCAAGGACTCAGCATTGAGAAGCAGAGCTGTCTGCTCATAAGGGAGTCCAACCCTGCCAGACTCTCCCCAGAGTCATAGAGGTCAGAACTTCCCATGCACCATGTGGGTCTGAAGCCTACAATCTCTGGGATTGGAGCAGGAGCTCCCAGGACCCTCAGAGGTATTTCATGACCCAATCCAAAATCAGAGGAAAGGGATGGGAACATGAATGCCTGAGGCTTTGAGTCTGCCCCAGGGGTCATGGCTTCTTCCACGGGCCAGAATTCTGCTGTGGGCATTAGGACACACACCTCCTGTTACCAAGGTTCATTGTACCCTCCACCTTCCTTCTCTCCACTCACAGGGCCTCTGCTGGAGCCTCATCCCCCTCTCTAGACTATGACAACAGCCTCTATCCTGGCTGGTCTCCCTGCTTCCAAGGTCTCTCCTCTCCAGTCCACCCTTCGTATGGTAGCTGATGAACAGTGTTGACATTCCCTAGACACAGGCCCAATCATGCCACTCCCCAACCCAAAAATCTTTAGGAGCTTCCTAATTCCTTGAGGGGGGAAAGAGAAAAGCTCAGAGTGAGCTCTAAAGGTCTCCACAGTCCAGCGGAGTACCCCAGGGATCTATGCTTGGCCGTCTGCTTTCTAACATTTTTATCGATGACTTGGATAAAGACATAGATGACACACTCATCAGATTTGCAAAGGACACCAAGCTGGGAAGGGTAGCTAACACACTGGATGACAATCAGGATGCCAAAGGATCTGAACAGATTTAGACCATTGGGCTGACTCAAATTGAATGAAATTCAACAGAAACAAAGATAAAGTTTCACACTGGGGTTCAAAAATCAATACAAAAATATAAGAAGGAGGAGGCCTAGAGAGAAACTCATCTGAAAAGGATCTTGGGGTCAAAGAAGACTACAGAACATCAGTATCAGCCAATGGTGATAGGGTAACCAAAAGCCAATTCAGTTCTAGGCTTCATTAAGAGAGGAAGACAAATGAATCAAGAACACCTTTCTCAGAAAAACTGAGTATAGTCCTACAGGGAAAAGATGAATCTTAAATGAAATAGAAGACTCCCAAACATTCCTGATGAAGACACCAGAGCAGAATAGATCATCTGAAATGCAAACACAGGAATTAAGAAATTGAAATGATGGAAAAACAAACGATGCCAATTTTTTTAAAAGAGGAAAAGTGCTCCTCTCCTTTGACCGCTTGCTGGGGGCACACAACATTTTAGGAAGGACCCTGACAAGCTAAAGATCATCTGGGGAGGGCAGCCAGGGTAAGGATAGCTAGCATTCCTCTAGCATTTGAAGGTTTGCAAAATGCTTTACAAATATTATTTCATTTGATCCTCACGATAGCCCTGGGGACAGCCATTCCCAGGGTGACCCAAAAGCATGCGTTCAGCAGAAAGAACTGGGGATGTCTCCTAGGGAGAAGAGAAGACCTGGGAGCTGTCACGGCAGAGTCTTCAGCTATTGGAAAGCCTGATGTGTGGAAGAAGAATTAGGCTGGTCCTGATGACGCTCAGGGGAATGAACCAGGCATAAAAGGCAGACGTGGAGTCAAACTTGGATTTGACATAAGAAAAGTTTCCTAACATTCAGAACTTTCCAAAAGCAAAAGAGGCTGGTTTGTGGGGTTGTGGTTGGCCCTTCTCTGGAGGTCTTCAAGCAAAGGCTACATTATCTCCTGTCAAGAAAGTCATTGCTCAAGTTTATTTCTCAAGTCGAGGTGAGTCACCTCAGGTCAACAAGAATTTATTTAGTGTCTACTGTGTGTGCACTAAGCACTGGGCACACCAAGAAAGGTAAAAGACAGTCTACTCTCAAGCAACTTACAGGCTAGTGGGGGCCTAATCATGTGGGAGGTAAGGCCAGTTGATTTTAGAAGGTGGTTTCCCAAGCTACCTTCTACTCTGTCTTCAAAGCTCAGCTCACACATCCCTCCTCCAGAAAGCCTTCCCAGGCTGCCCAGCCTTCATGGAATTCCTAGAGAACTGAGGAATCCTCCAGTGCTGACCACTTAGCATCTGCTACCTTTTTTGGTTTTATAATTAATGTTGATCGGTCAATATATGTTTATTAAGCATCTACTATGCACCAACTCACACATGTGGCTCCAAGAAGCTGTAGCAGCACCCACACCCTGGGAACACCATCTCAGCAGATGGGCTAAACCAGGTTGAGGGTAACCAACAGGCCTCAAACCCATCAGTCAGTCTACCCCAAGTATGTGAAGACTTTCCCCATGGAATGGGTGGATGAGAACACTTTATTCCAATGGCCATGAAAGCAGCTGAAGAAGGCACTGTGGAGTGCTTGGGGCTTGGTCAGGCATCAAAGACACCAAAGTTATCCACTGCTTCCAGGACCATCACCAATTGTCCTGCCTTGTGTCCTGCCACTGGACTTTGATGCCTATGGAAGAAACAGTGAGGTTGATGACTTTGCACAGTTCTGCCTCACTTAAATCCAATTTATACACAAGTCAAGACATCGCCCATGATGTCATAGATCCTCTTTGAAAAATGAAGGACAAACAATATTAAGCACCTACTATGCACCTGGCACTGTGCTAAGTGCCAGGGACACAAAAAGAGGCAAAGGACAGTCCCTGCCCTCAAAGAGCTCAGTCTAGAGTGAGGGAGAGGGAAGAGATGATATGCAAATATCTATGTACAAACAAGTGCTATACAAGATAAACTGGAAATAATCAGTAGACACAAGGCACTGGAGCTAAGGGGGGTTGAGCTTTTCCTCGAGGCCCAACGAGAGTGTCAGCTTCCTGAAAGCAGGATGCTTGTCCCCTTACCTCTTTAGGCCACTTCTCACATCAGGCACTAAGTGATTATACAATGATGGTGATGGTCAGGTGATGTTGGTAACTCTCAGATGCTTCACTCCAATCCCCTAATGGCTTCTGTTGTTTGATAAGGCGATTTGCCAACTCTACCATCTAAGTCAGCCTTTTTAAGTTTATCTCTTAAAGTACATTAGCACTAAGAAGTGTTCTGTCGAGAACCCTTCTGGTCATTCAGGTCCACAGCCTCAGTGTCATCCTGGGCTCCTCTTTCTCCCTCACTCCATATACCTAATCATGTGATCACAGAATCATAGATTCACAATTGGAAGGAACCTTAAAGGTCATTAGGTACAGCCCCCTAATTTTAAAGATGAGGCTCAGGGACAGAGTCATACACCTAGTAAGCAAGTGTCTAAGGTGAATTCTGATCCCATGCTTCCTTGACTCCAAATCCAACTCTCAGTCCTCTCAAATCAGTTTCCCCATTGTGTTATTTCCTTTTTGAATAGGACTGTTTCCCACCTGATTAATCTTGAGCCTGGCTATGATACCCTGTGAATAGTGTGGATTTTTGCTATATGATTAGATGTTCCAAAAGATTAATTACTTGAAATAAAAGAGAACTTTCACTATTAGGAAAACTATCAGCATAATTAGTCACATCAACAACAAAACTATCAGAAACTATATGATAATCTCAATAGATGCAGAAAAAGTTTTGACAAAATACATCTATTCCTACTAAAAACACTAGAAAACATAGGAATAAATGGAGTCTTCCTTAAAATTATAAGTAGCATCTACCTAAAACCATCAGCAAGTATTATATGAAAGGGGGATAAGCTAGATGCATTCCCAATAAGATCAGGGGTGAAACAAGGATGTCCATTTGTGCCAGTAAAGCAAAATGGGCTTAGTTTAATGGGGGGCCCTTGAGGAGTTTGGCTTTTGTTTATTTTGAAAGTACTTTCAGCTGTTAAGTGCTAAGCCCCAGGCCCAAAGCCCTATCAGGTGTGAAACCTGTGTGGGCTAGATTAATGACTTAAGAGGGGCCAACTCGGGAACCAAGGGTCTCTGGTCTCTGGTCATTGAGGCAGGGCTTGAGAACGCCAGAGGCTTGGCTGCGAGAAGAGGCGAGAAACTACAGCTGAAGTCAAAGCAGAGCCCACTCGTGTGTGGACCCAGGAGTTCGAGTGAGGACTTGAGGCCAGTGAATATGATTTATGCCATCTTATTTTTCTGTGGCCTCCTGGTTACTCTTGTGAGGCAGGCTTACTGGGCCTGGAGGCTTGTGATCACAATATTGGAATGGGGAGGTTGGTTCGCTAATTTGTTGCTGTGGGCCCTGAATAAATTTTTTGATGTCTTCTACTTAGAGAATTCTATATACCTTGCGATTTTGAACCATTCAAATATATATATGATCTTTTTTGAGATCATAAATTCAGCTTTCCTACTACACCATTATCTCTCCTATTATTCAATTTGGTATTAGAAATGTTAGCTCTAGCAATAAGAGAAGAAAAAGAAATTAAAGGAATTAGAATAGGCAAAGAAGAAACTAAGTTATCACTCTTTGCAGATGATATGATGATTTACTTAGAGAATCAAGTAAAAAACTACTTGAAATAATAAAAAAGTTTAGCAAAGTTGCAAGATATAAAATAAACCCACATGAATCCTCAGCATTCCTATATATTACTAACAAAGCCCAAGAGCAAGAGATGGAAAGAGAAATTCCATTTAAAATTACTGCAGACACTGAAAACATTTGGAAGTCTACCTGCCAAGATAAACCCAGGGCCTATAAGATCACAATTACGAAACACTTTTCACACAGATAGTCAGATTTAAACAAGTGGAAAAACTTCAGTTGCTCATGGTAGGCTGAGCTAATATGATAAAAATGACAATTTTACCTAAATTAATTTGCTTATTCAGTGCCATACCAATTGAACTACCAAAAATTATTTTCCAGAACTGGATAAAATAATAACAAAATTCATCTGGAAGAACAAAAGGTCTAGAACATCAAGGGAATTAATGAAAAGAAATGCTAGGGAAGGTGGCCTAACCATACCAGATATTAAACTGTACTATAAAGCAGCAGTCATCAAAACTATTTGGTACTGGCTAAGAAGCAGAGTGGTGGATCAGTGGAATGGGTTAGGTACACAAGTTGCAATAGTTAGTCAACAACTATAGCAATCTAATCTTTGATAAATCCAAAGAATCCAGCCTCTGGGCTAAGAACTCACTATTTCACAAAAACTGCTGGAAAAATTGGAAAGTGGTATGGCAGAAACTGGGCATAGACTAATATCTTACACCATATACCAAAATAAAGTCAAAATGAGTTCATGATTTAGGAATAAAGGCTGATACTATAAGCAATTTGGGAGACCAAGGAATAGTTTACCTGCCAGATTTATGGGAAAGGGAAGAATTCATGACCCAAAAAGAGAGAGCATTACAAAATGCAAAATGAATAATTTTGATTATGTTAAATTGAAAAGTTCTGTATAAACAAAGCCAATGCAACAAAGATCAGGCAGGAAGCAGAAAATTGGGAGAAAATCTTTACAAGTAGTGTCTCTGATAAAGGCCTCATATCTAAAATACACAGGGAACTGAGCCAAATTTATAGAAATACAAGTCATTCCCCAGTTGAGAAATGGTCAAAGGATACGAGCAGGCAGTTTTCAGAGGAAGAAATTGAAGATATCTATGGGCATATGAAAAAATGTTCGAAATCACTATTGATTAGAGAAATGCATATCAAACCAACTCTGAGGTACCACATCTCTCCTGTCAGATTGGCTAACGTGACAAAACAGGAAAATGATAAATGCTGGAGAGGATGTGGGAAAGTTGGAACATTGTTACATTGTTGGTGGAGTTCTGAACGGATCCGGCCATTCTGGAGAGCAATTTGGAACTTCGCCCAAAGGGCTATAAAAATGTGCATACTCTTTGACCCAGCAATACCATTTCTAGGGCTGTATCCTAAAGAGATCACACAAGTGGAAAAGGGACCATATGTACAAAAATATTTATAGCGGCTCTTTTTATGGTAGCAAAGAATTCAAAATCAAGGGGATGCCCATCAATTGGGGAATGGCTGAACAAGCTGTGGTATATGAACGTAATGGAATACTATTGTGCTATGAGAAATGGGGAAGATACAGACTTCATAATAACCTGGAAGAACTACATGATACGATGCTGAGTGAGAGGAGCAGAACCAGGAGAACATAGTACACGACTGTTAGGGCCCTCTTAGAAGAAAGAACTTCTAAAGGGTTAACAGTGCTGTTCATTCCTCTGGTATGGTTGGACCCCCGTAGCCCTTGGAGGTATGTCAAGGGTAAGGGAAAGGAATCATGGCCGTGAGAGAAAGAAAGCGCTGAAAGTACACCTGTTATAAACAAGATAAACTAGACAAACAGTGACCATCTGGCGACATGAGACCCCAGAGAGAAGAGGGTTCCCAGAGAAAAAGAGGTTTTCACTAGAGACTAAACATTCTTGTTATTCTACATTCTTAAGATCAAAGCTGTCACTGAATGATGTATTCACTTGTAGATTGTAGACAATGTTTAGGGGATCGAGGGTATATAAGTCTTGGCCGGGCTAAAAATAAACGAAGTTAATACACTTTTTGACTTCTGCCCCGTTTTTCCCTTTTAGCTGGTCTAATTGGGGTCAGGGGGTCCCTGAGGGTTTTGGGGGGATCCTTACGCACGACCACAGATATATGGATTCTGTGATGGTTAACCTTGATAGACTTGGCGCTCCTCAGCAATACAAGGTTCAAAGACAGCCCCAAAGACTCATGATGGAAAGAGCTATCTACATCCAGATAAAGAACTATGGAGTCTGAATGACGATTGAAGGAAACTATCTGCTCTTTTTTTTTCTATATCTGTTTTTTTGTTTTGTTTCTTCTTTCTCGTGATTCATTCCATTTATCATGGCTCTTCTTTACAACTTGACTATTGTGTAAATATGTTTAATGCAAAGCTATATGTAGAACATATATAGAATTCCATGCTGTCTTGGGGGGGGGAAGAAAATTTGGAATTCAAAAACCTGTGGAACTGAGTGTTGTAAACTAAAACTAAAGAAATCTTTAAAAAAAAGAAATAAAAGAGATCTAAGGATGATATATCCTATTATACCTATGCTAAGTCATTCTATGCCCTTGGGCTTAGGCCTGGAAGACCCATCTTGATGCCGTTTTAACCACGTCCTTGCTTCATCCTTTCATAGCAAATCTCTCTAACCATGGGAGGTAAGTTGTAATTTTAAAAAATATAGTAAATCTTGTTGCTCCAATACTCCAGCAGCTCCGTACAACCACATAAGATTCAAGAATGAAAGATCTTTCTGTTTTCAATCCAAATTAGTAGTCAAATCCATACCCTAAGCAACTAAGTAAATGAGTTTTTGGATGTGCTAATAGTTATATATTTGTAAATAAAATTAAGTCATTGATATACCTTATTCTTTCAGGTTGATATGGGAATAATATCCTCCTAAGGGAGGAATTAAGACAAAGATGAAAAAAAGATGAGAAAATTTTCTAATAAGACAAAGCTATAAAAGCTTTCTAATTAAATGGAATAGTAAATGTAGAGAAAATAACAGGACCAGAGTGTTTCCTCTAAGAATTCAGATCAATATGCATGAATTTGGCTTCCAAATGTTTCTAATGGGATATATAAACTTTGAGTATGTTTTAGTAATGAGTTTTCAAAATTAGATCAGGGATTTTACATATAAAATTGCATTGATAATTGTAAAGAAATTTTAAATCATCTTTTTTCCCATTTGAAGTATCTATCTGATTATTTTGAGAAAGAGATGCGCCCATTTTATAAGTCAGGCCCTCACAGATTCTTTTTAAGATTCTTCCTTCAGCCTGTTGTAGGCAGTGTCTATATCAGGTACAGGGTTTAGGTAAAGATAGAAACAAGAAGTGGTATGTAATAGCTGAAATTCTCTTAAGTTTTAGGTGAATTATGGATTCTTAATCTGCTGTTCTTCTTATCGCTTTACAGTTAATAAGTTCAGATCCACAAGGCTTGAGCTGGTTTTTACCACATGAGCTAGTTATTGGAAAAGCAAATTTAGAAGGTTGCACTAAATCGTATTGAGTAATCTTTGCACGTCACTTGGAACTGGAGAAGCAGATCCTCAAGGAGGAGCTCCCTTCAGAGATGCCCTGAGAACGACACCTATTCCAGAATGTCTGAGAGATGTTTCCAGGGACCAGACCACTGCATGGGACACCTGGGATCCAAGACAAAACATGCTGATCAGAAGGACACTGAGAGCGGGTTATTAGGATAGGAGGTGACTTGATTGATGTCTTTTAATAGAGATGATCATCATTGCATTACTTTGGCCTTTTGTTTATGGTATTTACATGCTGACTGAATTTTCTTGGTTAATTTGGTGACATATAAATGTCCCCTCCAAAATTAGTATATGATTTTACATATTCTTACTATAGCTTATGGTATGATTAGTCAATCTTGTTCTTATATTAACGAGTTAGTAGAAATTGTTATCAGCCTCCAAGAAATTCAACAAGTTATATCAGAAACATAACTATGTCCCCCAGGGGACCCACGGTTGAATTTGTCTTCTTGGTTCACTTGGCTACAAGGAAATGACTTATTAGGCACCCTTGGTAAATGGGCCTTATTGCTCTCTGCCTTATAATCCTGCTTAGCCTTTGTATGAGTTGCTGAGTTAAAGCCTGTTCCAAACTTCACCAGAACAGCTAATGTTACTAATAGCTAACAGCTACTATTGACTACATTTAAAAAATCTTTTACAATTAGCTTGTAGGTAAGTGATCTATGGGAGACCAATGATCAAAGAGAGGAATTGAAAATTGAGAAAATCAAGTTGATTCAATTCTATAATTGATTTAATTTTGTAGCACTACTGACATTTTAACCAAAGTTACATTTCACTTATTTCTGAGCTAAGTTTGAAAGCTCAGCTTTCCTATGAATCACACATTGTCACTGAGTTAAGTTTAAAAGTTTACTTTTCCTGCTAATCACTATTTTGTTCTTGTCTCAAGGAAATCTGTTATCTTTGAAGGATGCAAGTGGACATCCTTGGTCTCTGCCACACTGGTTGTCCTTCAAATAAGTCTGCTCTAGTATCACTCTGACTCTAACTAGCCATGCAGGGAGACACCACCAAGGAGCTTTCCATAGTGACAAGATGGAAGGGGGGTTGTTGCTAGTTCTGCACTCCAAATTTCCAGCCAATTATATCCCCCTAGATCTATGTTGCTCCTGACTTTATAACCAATTGTATGCCTTCCCCACCTATGATGCTGCATCTAGTTTTTGGGTGCTCCTCCTTTTGTCCACAAAATAATGTGAGCCTTCAATCAGTCTTTTGGCTTTCTGAGGAGCTGAGAGATCCTTTTTATTGGTAACTGCCAGCCTTACCAAGCAATTGATTGTGCTCAGGGCTTTGTGCCTCAGTTTATTTTAATTTCAATCGTGACAATATCAAGCATGTTAATATTGGGATACAATTTGTGCCCGGAAAGCACCAAATGATGAACTGTGGAAACAAAATCCTGGGCTCTCAACTCTGTAGAGAAATGAAAATGAATGCAGAAGGCTTAGCTAGAAACTTGCTAGATTTCTAAATTTATAAAGTATTCATTGATAAGGGATGGAGACTGGTCTTGTGACTTCACTGGCCGGGAGAAACCCAGGATGAGGAAACTCCCTTTGCCAATGTGAGCTGGCATCTTCTACATGATGGTGATTGCTGCGTCAGCACTGGCAGATAAAGGATAGAGGCCAAGGTCCATGGCGGGGGCTGGAGCCCAAATCTTCTGTGCTGTAGGGCCAGCTCTCTATCCCTGGGCCCTGCTCTGTGCCTCTCATTGGTAATCTAAGCTAAATAACCCAAGTACAAATGCTAGAAATCAGAAAACAGTAAAATTTTTACATGTGTGATAAGATAGAATTTTGTTTAATCTAATTAAACTTGTATTGTTTGTCTCTTTTCTCTTGCACTCACTCTAGATGCCCCTGAAGCAGAACAATCCTTTCTCTTAGGGGTTGACAGTACAGGATGTAACCTGCTAGATAAATATCCTGTTCCCCAGTTGTAACTCCAATAAAAAACTTAACAGTGAGACAATTTCTAGAACTTTCCAGAACTTCCATAAAGACTCCCCTTCTCCCCTCCAGGAGTACATTAGACCGAGTCTCCTTGTGTCAAACTGGGACATTTGGCTGGCAGAAGGATCTCCATCAGACCATTATCCTCCAAATAGCTGTTTTAATATTTTCTAATATTAAAAATGTTGCTAGTAGATCCAATCACTAAACCCAGTGTATTTGCTTTAATAACTATAAGCCAGGGATTCCCGAATCCCACAGCAGCCCTGAATCTATTATCAAGGCCAAGGGTGTGTCCTTTCTTTGGATCATCTATAAATCTGGGAAGGCTGCTATCTATGCTCACATCCAAGTCATTGATAAAAACGTAGAATGTCGTATAATGAAGCCCAGAGCCCTGCTCTAATTTCATTTTCTTCCCTTCCCAATCCCAACCCCACAGCTAATCAGTTCACCTGCTCAAACTGTCAGATCCCTCATCCCCTCACCTCTCAGCCTTGGTCAGACATCACACCCTAGATTATTCCTACCATAGGTCTCCTCCACTCAGACTGAATGAGTCTGGAAGAGTTCACACAGCCATCTAGCTTACTGAGTACTGTCAACCTGAATTAAAGAGAAGGTAGCCAACATAGCAAAATTAAGGTCTTTAGTCAAGACAAGCGAGTTGCCACTTGGGGTGCTAAGCGGCAAGTGCCGGGGTATTCCACGAAGGGGCTAGATGTGGGGCTCTTTGGGCCCAGTGGAGAGGGGCTGCAGGGGCAAGGGGATTGGGACATTCCCTGGTTTCACCTGGTTTTGCATAACTACTGAAAGTGCATAGAGAAAGCTTGGGAATCCTGGAGAGGAGAGTTTGGGACTCCTATGGAATAATCAGAGGCTGCAAGTGATAATGTCTGGTCAGTCTCAGACAATTCATAGGTCCGGGAATTCAGACAAGGTCAACTTCAGTCAGCTGAGTTTGACGGTGCTCAAGAAATTCGAGTTATCCAACCTCAACTAGGCTCTGAAAGCAACAAGGTCAGCCATTTGTCCCTCTCTAATTGATTCCCTACCTCTCTCCCCGTAGAAACTATTCTAAAGCTTTTCTTCTCTCCTCAAGCCCCGCATACCTTCTCATCTCCACTCTCTCACCTGAGGACTCTTCCTTCCCTGGTGGAACTGAGGCCATTCACTACGAACAATCCCTTGAGATCCCCCCACCCCCACTCCACCAGCCCTCCTCCTTCTCTTCAGTCTCTAACAATCAGGGGGTCCTCCTGGCCCAGAGGTGACCTGTCTTCAAGTGTCATGATCAAAACCCTTCTCATCTCCAGACTGCAATGGCAAACTCAAATCATCCTTTCTCTGTCTCTCTCCCCGCCACCATTCCTTCCTATCTCATCTTTCTTTCTTCTTTTCTTCCTTCCTTCCTGCTTCTTTGTTTCTCCCTCTCTTTTTCTCTCCTCTTCAATATCTCCTTATGGAGTAGCTCTCCGTTAGTTTCCAGCATGTCCAACACTCCCCCTTTCCTAAAAAGCCTTTGCTTGACCTTACAATGCCCTCAGTACCATAGACCTCCAACTATCCTCCCCAAAGCCTAGAAAGAGCTGTCCACCCCGTGACCCCCCTTTCCCCTCATCTCCCTCATCAGCCCCTTGTTATCAGGTTGGTGACCTCATCACTCCAATGAAAACTTACTCCAAAGTTACCAGTGCTCTCTTACCTGGCCAACGTGGAGGTCTTCCCTTGGTCTAGATTCTCTGCTGCCCCCTCTGAATGCCTTTTTCCCCTCAGGCTTCTTCAGATACTCTTTTCCCTGTTCTCCCCCTACCTGCCCCTCTTCCATCTTCTTGGCTGGTACCTCACCCACATTACTGCCCCTACCTTGACATGGGGAGAGTCCCCCAGGGCTCCATCTGGGTCTCTTCTTTCTCCAGTTCCCTCGGGTGGACCTAATGTACTCCTGTGGGTTTCTGTTTTCTGTGTAAATGACTCACAGATTTACAGATGCTGACCCTGGGTCTCCCCATCACAGCTGCCTACATCCTGTAGGCATCTCACTGTCCCTATATCCCAAACAGAATTCATTCATGATCTTTTCCTCCATGTCTCTTGCCAATGTCCTTGTTTTTCCCAGTTATCACCGTTCTTCCATTGTCCCAGGTTAGTAAACTCAGAGCAGTCCTCCGCTGCTCCCTCTCCCTTAACCTCCAGGTCTCACCATGGCTTCATCTTCCCTCTGCTGGCACGCCAGCTGTTCAATTGGTCTCTGGGCCTCGAGGCTCTCCACCCTCCAATGGACTGGGTCAAAGCGATTTCATTCAGCACAAATCTAACCAAGCGACTCCCCCACTCAATAAACCCCATTGGTTCTGTGTGGTCCCAGAAGCCCCCCCGGCTTTTAAGCCAGCTTGACAATCCCAGTAGCTGGCTTTCTCTCTGCTCCTCACACGTGTCCTGTGCCCCACCTGCCTGCCTTCCCAAGTCCAGAGGCCTCTGTGCCCCCTCATTATGTGCGGACGCAGCCCCCTGGGTCTGGCTGTGCTCCCCACCCACATGATCAAACCCTCCGTTGGGATATGTCGGGGTTCAGGTCATTCCAGGTTTTTGTTATTATAAATAATGCTGACACTTAAAAGGAATGACTGCGCTGAGCGGTTCTCCATCTGGGGTGTGGGGCTCCAAAGGTGATGGACCCTTCAGGAGCCTCTGATTCTAGGAAGCCACTGAACTGATAGTCCGCCTTTAAAAACAGCTTCCGAGGCAGCTGGGCGGTGCCCGGGGAGAGCTTGGCCTCCGACCCTTGCCAGCAGGGTGACCCTGGCCAAGTCACTTGGCGTCTGCCTGCCTCAGTCTCCTCATCTGTCAAGCACGTCCTGGTGCAGCACCTCCTGGCCAGGATTGTGGTGAGGGTCCATTTGGGAGGTTGTAAAGCCCCTCGCCTCCTTAAAGCGCAACATAAATGCGGGCTATGGCGGGTATCGATGGGAGACTTTCTTTGGACAAATTCGGAAAAGTCCAGTTTCCTCTTAATTCTGTGAACTAGCTTGGCAGGGGAATTCCGCAGGCAGAGCAGTGCCAGGCTCGGGCTAGTCCCCTGGCCGACACCGGGAAGCCCCTAGCTCTCTCTGGACCTCGATCGACCTCTGGGAACGAAGGCCCCGGGGGACCCCGCCCCCCATGTGTAGGATCTCGGGCTTCCCTCGTGGCTACGCAGCAGGGGGTCTGCGTGCACTGCGAGCTCGGGGAGCCAGCAGAACCTGGGAGACCCAGGCCCGGGGCCTTGGTTTCCACTAACGCGGAGGGAGGGGGCGGCGAGGCGCGCCCCTCCCTCCCCGCTCGGGAGAGATTCCGTGCGCAGGCGCATGCAAGACAGGGACGGCCCCGGACTGTGAACTTGAACCGTGGGGGCATGATGGGAGTTGTAGTTCGGGAGCCTCTGGCGCGCAGGCGCAGTGCGCCTCCGGGCTGGGCGTTCTGGCCTTTGTCCGCAGGGCTGCGGAAGGTGAAGCCCAAGACGGAGCGAGCGTGGGTGTGGGGGCGGGGGCAGGTGCAGGTGGGGCCCCTAGCGTGCGGCTGCTGGACCACGGAGGCGTGGGTGAGTGGATGTGCTGGAGGAGTTCGGAGTACGCTGGTTCGTGGCCGCTGTTGTGCGTGAGTGTGCATGCGCGTGATTGCACTCGTGCGTGGCCGTGCACACGTGCACTTGCCTGTCTGCCCTTGGGCACGTGTGTGAGTGTGCGTGGGTTGCACCGGTGAGTGCCTGTGCACCAGTGCGTGTGCGTAGTATCCCCATCGCACTTGGGGGGGTGAGTGTCCGTGCGGGCTTAAGGGTGAGCGAGTGTGCAAGGAGGCTCTCCCGTGAATGTGTGTGAGCCACGGAGGGAGCTTGAGCATCCTTTGGGAGCAGCCCCAGGCCGTGCCCCCTCGTAGTCGGGGGGCTTACAATGAAATTTGTTCCAGCTCTGCCTTAAGACCGACCTCACCATACGGTCTCTCCTCCAGACCCCCGCCCCCCAGGCCCAGGCTGAGCTTTGACAGTCTCCCCTTCTTCCTCCCACCCCCGGGATCTTCACCCGGCCGGGTGGCTCATCTGGGTAGCGCCCAGCAGCTGGCGGGGATGGGGAGAGGGGAAGGTGGTGGCCTGACCTCCAGGGGTCTGGAGCTCAGATCTGCCGCTGGGGCGGGGTGGGGTTGGGGGATTGGGGTGGGGCCGCCCAGGTGTGGGAGGCTCGGGCTGTCTGGGGAGGAAGGGGGGGGGAGAGGAGGAGTCTGGAGCTGAGAGATCTGCCGCCGGAGCGGGAAGCCCAGGTGCGGGAATAGGGGGAGGGGGCTTGGAGCTGAGAGCCGCAGCTGGGGCGGGGGTGAGGGTGTGGGGAGCCTGGGTTGCCTGGGGAGAGGCGCCTGGGGCTAGGAGTGTGGCGGGAGGACTGGGGAGGGGGAGGTTGGTAGCTCCCACCGGAGGGAGCCTCCCAGCCGCTGCCCGCCTGGCGGGGTTAGGGGGCTATCAGAGTCTCTGGCCTTACCTTCGGGGGATCCCTGTCGTCGTTGCCCCCGGGGGACTGGCAGCCTCCTCCTCCCCGTGCCTCTAGCCTCCCCGTCTCACCCCGGCTCTTCCTTCTGAACCCTGCGCCCAGCCCTCCCCTCTGCCACTGACCTATATATTTTTTTCTTTTCTGGATCCTGGTACCGATTGTATTACCGTAGACTTCAAGTGGCCCAAGCGCCCTTTCCCTTGAGCCTCCCAAGAACCCTGGGCGATCGCTGCCTTCTTATCGCTTCTATTTTAAAGCCGAAGAAGCCGGGCCCCAGAGAGCCCAAGAGCTGGGCATTCCTGGGCAGGTTTTCCCGCCGCCCCCGGCCGCAGCTCGCCCTGCCCTCCCTCCTTCCACCCCGGGTTAAGAAGCCCTGCAGTCTAGGAGAATAGGCTAGGAGTCTTGTTCCTGCCGCTCGCTAGCATCCCTGTGTGTGGATGGGGCTTCCGGCGGCCCCAGCTCTCCTTCCAGGGAGCCCAGCGGAGGGGATCCGTTCTCCCCTAGCACTGAAGGATGGGTCTGTTTTCTCCAGACGCCCTCCCACGTTTTGATTAGAAGGATCTCCAGGATGTGCAGCTGCCGGGGCAGCCCTTCCCCCTTGTTTCCTGCAGTCGGGCCCACAGTGGGTTTTCACTACGTCTTTTTCTAATGAAGGAAACTCTTTTGGGGCCGCTTTGTTTGCCCTGGGCCCCTGGCGTCTGACTGGAGCTTCGGGGCCCTCCTGTTGCCCCTGCCCCCTGTCTGGGGCCCTTTTCTTCCGTGGAGGCAGTGATCTGAGCCCGGGAGCAGAGGGAGGCCCCATCCCAAGTGACCTTGCTTTGGTACCCCCAGGTCCCCGCTCTGCAGCAAGAAGGGAGCAAAGACGGCTGCCTCTGACCCCCTGCCCAGAGCTCCAGGCTCGAGGAAGGGAGCCACGGACCATCCTGGCTGGGGGTTCTGGCCAAGGAGCAGGCGAGCATGGATCGCTTCTTCCTGATGCTTGAGGGGAGAGGTGAGAGCCTGAGACCCAGGGCTGGCAAGGGAGGTCGGGGCAGGGGAGAGAGGTAAGGAAAAACCCCGGGAAAGAGTCCTCTCTCTAAAGTCTGTGTCTTTTTCTTTTCTTTCAACTCCTGGCTCAGTGAACATTTATGAAGCATCTACTGCGTGCTCAACGCTGTGCTAGGCCCTGGGGGTACAAAAATGAAGGTGACCGCTCCCTGCCCTCAAGGGGCTTCCCTTCTGCTGGGGAGGGGCCAGCCCTGGTTCAGATCCAGGATAGAGCTGCCTGTGGGAAAGACGTTGGCAGATTTCTGCCCATCTCTCTGTGCTCAAGGAACCTGAGCCCAGCTCCCCACCCTCTCGCTTGTACTGTATGTATTTGGGGAATCCCCAGCTCACATATGGCAATCCCCTGCACCCACCCAGTACCTGGACCACAGTGGACATGTCACAGATGCTTCAGGGATCCCGAGTGGTCCTGCCCAAGGGATGGAAATGTTCTTGTCCGCTATCTGTGGGAAGGAGAGCTTCAAGGAAGCCTCATTTCGCTGGTGCCGGTGGTGGAGAGAGTGGCTATATGCATTACAGGATGGAGCAGCAGGATATGGGACAGCCAGGGAGGAGTCAGGGGCCCAGCAGGACAGAACACTTAATAAATTCTCAGAGACTGCTCTCTTGATTGGATGGGAAACGTGGCACCCTCTAGACCAGCCCAGTGTCCTGGTCGGTCCACACACCTGGAGAGTTGGTCTGGGTGCCATAGCTTAGAAGGGAGGTCGATAGGTATAATAGGGGCAGCCAGGATGGACAGCGGGAGCCTTGGTGAGCACATGATTGGAAGAACTATTGGGGAAAATGGGAGTTTTGGTCTGGAGAAGAGAGGACTGTAGAGAGACATAGGCTACTTGGCTTCATGTATTTGAAAGTGAGTCCCACGGAAGACGGGTTTTGCTAATTCTGCTTGGGCCCCACCCAGGGCTCCTGCCTTTGCCTCCGGCCTGCCTCATCTCCCCTCTCAGGCTCCTCGAGGGCAGGGGAGTTTTCATTCTTTGTACCGGAATCCTGAACGCCTTGTCCAGTGCTGGGCACAGAGCCGCTCCTCGATAAACGTTTACTGATGCGTTGATAGAGCAGTGGGTACACGCTAAGTCTTGGTGTGAGGCAGACTGGCCTCTCCAAGAAGGATGGTCCACAGGTGGGGCTGGCCCATGGTGGGGACCAGGTTCTCCCAGGGCGAATGACTTCGGGCGGCTTGTAGAGGACAATCTTCTTCATGTACTGGTGGGGTCACGGGTTCGAGGCTTGTGTGAACTTAGAAAGAGGTCTGCAGTGCAGGGCCTCAGAGATCCAGGTCTCTGTTCACTGATCCTTCCACAGCTTGGATGAAGGCATTGTGGCGGGCCTGTCAGTTTTGTATACGGCAGAGCTAACATAGCAGATGACAGTTGGGATCGAGAAGCCAGTCAGTCAGCAAGCATTTCTTAAGCACCTACTGTGTGCTAGCCCTGTACTAAGTGGGGGGGGGGGGCATACAAAGACTGACTGAGGACAGCTCCTGCCCTCATGGGATTTACAGTCTAATGGGGAGATTACCTAGGGACAGATAAGAGCAAATGGTGTCATGGGGAGGAGAATGGGAGAAGGGGGGTTGATTATCGGGTCAGCAAACATTTCATAAGTACTTAGTGCCAGATTTGAGTTAAGTGCAGAAGGGAAGCTGGCGGGTGGCCTTCCAGGCCGGGGAGCAGCTGGTGAAAATGCCTGGAGTGGAGGTGGAGGGTGCGTCGTGTTGGGGACTAAGACGTAAGAAACTGGGGGGATGGGCACTGGGTCCTGAAGGGCTTAGAATGCCCAGCAGGATTTAGTCTGTGGTGCTGGAGTGTCTTGAGTGGGGGAGTGACGGGGCTGGACCTGTTAGGAAGGCCGCTTTGATTGCTTAGTGGAGGACAGAATGCAATGAGGAGGGATTTGAGGCAGGGAGGACCGCCCCCCACCCCAAAACTGTTGCCATGGTCTAGGGGTCAGGTGATGAGGGCCGAGTCAGAGGCAACAGGGGAGAACATGAGATGTGCTCTGTTTGGAAGGTCCAATCAACAGGCTTGGCCACAGCTCAGACATGGGGGGTGAGGGAGAGGGAGACTTGAGATGAAGTCTGAGTGGCAAGCCCAGGGCACTGGCGCCTTGGCTTTAACAGGGAATCAGGGAGAGTTTGGGACGGAGGACAGATACCGCGATCCTTTCTGGCCACAGTGTTCACTAATAGGTCACTGCAGACATAACACTAGCTAGTGGTCTTGTGGGCCTAGAAGTACCTTAGGGACCCCTCCTCAAAATATTGTTTTTAATGCAAAAGGTGCACAGGATTGCAAAGGAAACCAATCATATATTGACATACAGTTACCAGATTTTGTTTTACCAAGTTTACCCCTGGGCTCTGTGGTCCCTTCCACCTGTGAGCTGTCATTCAGACAGGCAGAGATGAGTCGGGATGGAGTCCTGGTATGGGGGACAGGAGGTAGAAAAAGGGGTACTGATGTCTTCTGCGGATTTTCCAAGCCCACCAACTGCACCTTTAATTTGATTAAAATGTGCCACAGCCATTAGCGACCACGCACTCTGGGTCGGGCTGTGCCCCTGCACCATCTGCTAGTCCTCGTCGCTCCCTCTCCCTGAGCTTTGTCAATGGCTTTGCTGAAGTCCAGGTAACTCTGCCTAGCACGATGCCTGGATTTACCTGCCTGGGAAGCATGCCGAGGAGGAGGAAGATGTGATTAGCTCATCCTGACCTGTTTTTGATGACACTGCATCAGCTTCTGCCGTTTCCTCTGCTAACCACCAGCCCTCCCTCAGGGGTTCTCAGGCCAGCCCGCACACCTGTCATTTGTAGACTTGCCTCCTCTCTTCAAAGACAGTCTCACCAGTATTTGCTTTCTCCCATCCTGCCATTCCCTGCCTCCATCCCCCAGAGCCCAGACAGTAGTTCAGCTTTGGTACCCGGGGATGGATCCCATCTGGGCCTGCATTCTGGGACTCCACCAGGACACTGAGTTGCTCTCGCAGTTTCTCCCCATTGATTGGGGGGGGGGGTTCTCTGTTGTCTCTGGTCTGCCTCTTACACACTTTGAGTGGTCAGGAGGTTAAGGGATTCTGAGCGGGACGCGCTCTCAGAGGCCGTCGGGCCCAGCCCCGTCATTGTACAGATGAGGAAGCTGAGGCCCGGGAGGTCACAGGATCACGGGATCTTGAGCTGGACGCACTCTCAGAGGCCCAGGAGGTCACAGGATCATGGGATCCTGAGCTGGACATACTCTCAGAGGTCCAGGAGGTCACAGGATCATGGGATTCTGAGCTGGACGCGCTCTCAGAGGCCATCGGGCCCAGCCTTGTCATTGTACGGATGAGGAAGCTGAGGCCTGGGAGGTCACAGGATCACGGGATCCTGAGCTGGACGCACTCTCAGAGGCCCAGGAGGTCACAGGATCATGGGATCCTGAGCTGGATGCACTCTCAGAGGCCCAGGAGCTCACAGGATCATGGGATCCTGAGCTGGATGCGCTCTGAGAGGCCATCGGGCCCAGCCTTGTCATTGTACGGATGAGGAAGCTGAGGCCCAGGAGGTCACAGGATCACGGGATCCTGAGCTGGACACACTCTCAGAGGCCCAGGAGGTCACAGGATCACGGGATCCTGAGCTGGATGCGCTCTCAGAGGCCCAGGAGCTCACAGGATCACGGGATCCTGAGCCGGACACACTCTCAGAGGCCCAGGAGCTCACAGGATCACGGGATCCTGAGCTGGACGCGCTCTCAGAGGCCCAGGAGCTCACAGGATCACGGGATCCTGAGCTGGACGCGCTCTCAGAGGCCGTCGGGCCCAGTACAGTCACAGCATTTTGAGCCTTTGGTGAATCATGCATCCGAACCCAGATTTCCCCCTCTCGCCCTCCTGGCTGTGCCCTCTGAAGCCTGGACGGGAGTTGGGGGGCTGTGGGCAGATGTTCTCTCTTGTGACTTGTCTCTCTTTCCTCAGGCCTGCCTTCCCAAGAGTTTGCCCTTTCCAAAGAATGGAGGATAGAGGAGGAGGAGGAGGAAGAAGAGGAAGGAATGGCCTCGAGACTCCCGGCAGCCGTGGCCCGGGTGAGTCAAGGGTCCTTCTTTCAAACCTCACTGTGTCCAGTGATGAGCTCCAGGCTTTGCTTCTTTTGGGGCCTGGGGCGATGCTGGGGGCCTTCAGAAGCAGGCAAGGCCCGCTGGCAACAGGCAAGACTGTGTGTGTGTGTGTGAATGTATGTATGTGTAGTGTGCATGTGCAGACCTGTGATTTCATCCAGAAAGGGGGCTCCCTCTGAGCTCAGGTACACACACCGATAACTCTCCTGCTCCTTAGAGAGTAGCCCGGGGCCCCGTGTGAGCACAAGTGACTTGCCCTAGGCCATGCAGCCAGGATGCGTCAGAGGCGAGGTTTGGGCCCCCTGCGTTTGGCTCTGCGGACACCACCCTGCGCTTAGGTTTGATCAAACCTGAAAACCGCTTCTTTCCTTAGAAAGGGGAGGGCTCCCTGTCCCCTCCCACACACTGCCAGGTTTGGAGTTGCCCGTGGTTTCATTGGTGCAGGCTTAGCTGGGATGGCAGGGACTGTTGGCTTTTTGCTTCTGTAGCCAGGCCCCTGACAGAGGGCCTGGCACACAGCAGGTGCCTAATGAATGCTGTGCTGAATTAAATTCACTTCTCTTGGTGTGACACAGAACGCCCTTAGCCTTGCCTTAGGATGGACACTCCGCCAAACCTAGTCCAGGAATGCTGGGCCCGTCAAAGCAGGCGAGCCCCGTTAAGGCAGCCCTTCAGCCCCCCTTCTTTGGGAGCTGAAGCATCTGGTCTCTCCTTAGCTAGTTGTAAGAAGGAAGGCCGGCCCAGGGGTCCAGATTTCTTTCCAAAAAGATTGTGACTTTGTGACTTCTCCAGCCATGGATGAGAATGCGTGTTTTTGTACCACCCCACCAATGTTGACTTTTGTTGCTGTTCGTTATATTTGCCAGTTGGACGTCTGTGGGGTGGTACCCTCATATTTTTTTAATTTGCGCCTCTGGTTTTTAGTGATAGAGTATTTCTTCCGGGTGATTATAAATGATCTATATTTAAATTATTCATCTTTTTTGACCATTTTTCCAATATGGACTGGGAGGTATCACTGGGCCATTTTAAATCGTCTTTATTGTTGGCTTTTGTTTTTACATTACAGTTTTTTGGGAGGAAAAAACCAACCAAATACCTTTGCCTTCGTAGATTTGATATATATGAAAGGTTTTTAATTTTATAAAAATAGTCAAAATTGTTTTATTCTTCGTGTTCTCCTCTATCCCTTGTTTAGAATTCTCCCATTGCCGTGATTGTGAAAGGGAGGTGAGTGCGTTCTCTTCTCACTTTCAGGAAATTCAGGACGCTTACCCATTCGGAGTTTACTGGTCTCTAACTGAAGCTCGTCAGCAGTTTCTGTGCCGTCAAACGTCAAGTTTTTGTTGTGCTTGTTGCTCAGTAGCCAAGCTTGGTCATAAGAACGGAGCCTTGGAGGCTTCGCGGTGGTTTTTCGTTTTTCGTGTTGCTGCTGTTTGACATTGTATGTACTGTTTTCTTGGTTCTGCTTACTTAATTTGCATCAGTTCACATAAGTCGTCCATGCTTCTTGAGTTTCTCCATCGGGAGTTCCCTCTGGGGATGAAATCCTGGGTCCAAACAAAAAACAGTCTCCTGAGCCATGAGCAAGAGCCCCCTTGATTCAGGTCTTACTCTTGCAGTAAAGTTTGGTCTGTCACCTTCAGGTGTCTGGTGTTAAATGGAAGCCCAAATGCTGGATGCGGTCAGTATGCTGCTTCTGGCAATGGGAGTCTATTCTGTGTCTTCCAGCATGCCTGTCTGATATATGAGGGGTGGGTAAGGGAGGGGGAGGGAACAAGCATTTATAGAGCTCCTACTGTGTGCCAGCCACCATGCTAAATGCTTTACAGATATCACCTCATGTGATCCTCCCATGCGCCCTGCAAGGTTGGGGTGATTATTATAGATTATACTATTATCATTAATAATATCATTACAGTTGAGGAAACTAAGACAGAGGTTAAGTGACTCATTCAGGGTCACACATCAGGGCCAGTAAGTGTCTGAGGCTGGATTCAATACAGCATTGCCAGTACTTTGTGGAAGAGAAGTCATGATAAGTGGGTATTTTTGTTTTCTTGCCATTTTTAGTGGGAATCCCTCTAGCGTTTCTCAGAACACATAATGTTGCTTTTATTTTCACATGGATGCTCCTTATCACATTGAATCCCTTCTGTTAATTCTTTTGTTTTTAAATATTTTATTATTATAAATTTAATAATACTAATGAGAAATGTAAATAATTAAAACAGGGAATCTCGTTTTTTAAAAATCTAGGCCTGTGATTTCATTTGTACGAAGAACTTCCAGTACAGAAATGCCTTCTACCAACTGGGATCAGTAATTCACTCATACGTAATTTAGAGTCTTAGAGAGTTAACTCCCTGGGACCCTGAGAGATGAGGTGAAGGAACCTGCCCTGGGTGACTCTAGCAACGTGTGTCAGAGGCAGTACTTGAATCCGAGCCTTCCAGACTCCAAGGCTGGCCCTCAGGTCTGCTACCCATCCCCACCCCGCCCCCCCAGCCTCAGATCTCCAAAACAAAATCTTAAAATGCAAACTGCCTTTTTATTGGAAAAATGATGACAGGGAAAAAACGTGAAAATAGAGAACGGAGGATAAGGAGTGACAGCCAGTTTGATCCATTGGTCTCAGGTGTAGAAGGTCCCCAGCACATTGGCTGGATTGTTTGTGGAGACTTTAGGAGAGGGAAGGGACAAGGGACAAGTTCAGAGGACCCAGATAGGTTGCAGTCTGCACTGTTGGAGTGAATGCCCACAGAAATCATAGATCCTTAAGTATCAAGGACTGTATTTATTCTTCATTGTTCCCTTCTGGTTCTCTGTGTGTATTTATAAAGGTCTGTTTGTTTTGCTTGGGCTTCTGCAGGTTTAGTGTCAGTATGAGTTTTTCCATTTTTTTTGTTTTTTATGTAATATAGTTTTTGTAGCTAATCTTAACAATTACAGAGCCCTTGTGTAGTAAATGCCTTGGGAATACATAGGGGTATCATGATGTAGGGTGTGAGAAATGCCTCACACCAAACTTCTACCCGCCACTGGCTTGTCACCTTATTAATTCTATCACCAGGCACCAAGGTTATCAAGGTATGTTTTAATATTATATCATAAATTCCTAAAATGTGAAACCTGTAATTAATACTTAGCTTTGAGCCCCCACCCAGTAAAACCTCTTCCCATAAGCTTCTTTCCCTTTCTTCATTTCAAACCCTGATCCCACAGTCTTAGACAAACATCAGTGTTAACTGCCTGTATAATTTGTTAGCAGCCACAATCAATATAAAGACATAGATAAATATTAATTCTGTGTATTGACTCTGAGAAGGGTCGACCAGAATCACCCCTGTGCTCTTGAAAAGCAGAGAAAAAAGTGGTTATTGTCCACTAGAATTTTCTCACCCCTGCCTGGCTTGCAACTGCTGACTCCCCCAAGGTACTGGAACTTACGGCCATCATTTCAGCCCCCTTGGGATGGTGGTTAAAATCTCCCAGTAGTTCTACATAGAATGGCTCCTCCACAGAGTTAGTGTTAAAAACTCAGTTCTCTCTGAAGGTCTCTCAGACTCTCCAACAAGACAACTCCAACTCTCAAGTGTCCTCGAGAAAGAAGATCTTCCCCATCTCTCATGGATGCTCTCAAAGATGACTAGTAACTCCCCAGCACTTGTTCTGTCCTGACGGGTAACTGTGGTCTCTCATAGACAGTTCATGACTCTCAAAGACGCCCTTGAAGATCAGGCTCCAAGATTCTAATGGTGGTTGTTTGTTGTTTATCTCTTAAAGATAAGGTCATCATAACCCGAGGCTCAGTGAGCATTTACTTAAGCTGGGGTCCTGTTTAGACTCCCTCTGATTTTGGTCTGTGCTTTTGATCTGGGCAAGATGCTCGCAGGAAGAAAACTCTCCGCTGATCAGGTGACTGTCAGTAAGAGGTTCTGGGCTTTGTCCGTGGTCACGCGGCCACCATAGGTCACAGGCAGAGCTTGACCTTGGGTCTTCCTGACTCTGGGCTGGAGACCTTTCTTTTTATCCAAGCAGCGACTAAGCCTTGCAGGCGATCAGGCCTTTTTTAATTTTAATTGCCTCCTTAGGCTAGAATCTCTAGGTGAGGCTCTCTGCTGCAAAGGACTTAATCAGTCTTGTGATCGTTGACCAGGCCTCTTATTGGATTTCCCTCTGAGGTTGGGCCAGCTCACCTTAAGCATATGGGCCTGGGCCTGGGCCACGGCCACACTGCCTAAATGGAGCTTTATCACTTGGGCCTGTTTTTGCCAAGTCGAGGGGAGTAAATTATCATCTTAAATTAGAGTGCTTTCATTTCTATTTCCCTGATTATTAGATCGTTTGGACGGAGGTATTTATTCGTCATCTGTATTTGAAGTGAAATGACTAAAAGCCAGAGGGAACCCTGGAGATGTCTGGTCTAGGTCTGGTCCCTAGACCCATTGGACAGTCTGGGGAAGTGCAGGGCTAGACTCCTGCTCAGAACCACATCTTTAAATGCAGAAAATAAAACACAAAGAATTACAAAGGAAACCAGGAATATTGCTATAAAGATGTGATTTCCCCCTCCTCTCCATGGATTTCCTGAATTCTATCTACAAACCTTAGATCCAGAACCCCAATCTAGTGTACACACACATGCACACACGTACACACAGGTACGTACACATATACGCACACACATGCATACACATCCCTCGTTTCACCGGCAGGACAAAGGAAGCGCGTTGAGTTGAAGTGACTTTTCCTAAGGTCACGTGGGTCGTAAGGAGCCAAGCTGGGCTTCAGCCTTAAATCCTGTGAGTGAGCTCAGTTCTCCAAATTCAGCGTGTTCTGTTTATCATTGCGGCTGTTTTCCTAATGAGGCAGCACATGTGAAGTTCCTTGCAAACCTTCGGGTGCTGGGGAGGTGGTTATGTTTGCGTGTGTTCATCCCTGCCCCCGTCGGGTCTCTGTTCTGGTGCCTTCCTGCGCAGTTGGATGCCTTGGCCTCAGCCTCTTCTACCCCAGGCAGCTCAGCCAGATAAAGGTGGCTTTTCTTCATGAAGCTCGGTTGTTCGTTAGTCAATGTGTAAATGAGATCCCTGAGAGTCTCATTTTGGACAATAATTTTAAATAGATTTTTTTTTGTGTTTGTTCCTAGAATCCTACAGTCATAGATCTAGGGTCTCATTTTACAGATGAGGAAACCGAGGCCCACAGAGGCATCACAGTACATGGATCATAGTCAGGGGACCCGAGTTCACACCCCAGCTTGCTTGCTGTGCGACCCTGGGCCAGTCTGTGTGTCTCAGTCTCCTCACCTGTAAAATGAAGCAGTTGGGATACATGGTCTCTGGAGTCCTGTGATCAGTGACTGGTCCAGGGTCACCCAGAGAGTAAGTAGGACTCTGACTCCAAAGGGGAGGGGGCGCTCTCTGCCTTTGGTGGGCCCTTTCTTAAACCTTCACGTTTCAGTTCACAACCCTGCATGGCAGCTGGGGGACCTCAGGGGCCACCGAGTCTAAGGAGGTGGAGAGACTTGCCCAGGACAGGATTTGAACCCAGGTCTTCCCGCCTGCCGTGCCTTTTCCCTGCCCCCACACGGCCTCTCTGTCTTCTCTGGTGTCTGACATAATCTGTGCTGCCACAGCCTCGCCTCTCAGAGGCATCCTCACTTACACGAGGTTCGTGTTGACATCGTTGGTTACAGAAGGGATGAATGAAACCCTTTGGACGTGTTGTGGCAGTCGGGTCTCGCTGTGGTGGTCGCCGTCCCTGTTAGATAGCGTTTTTCTTTCATAATTCTTTATTAAACTATGGATCGTTCTGCCAGATGCTAATAGAACACGTTTGGTTTAGTCTTTCTGTGATTGAGCCAGCTTTATCCACACCACATTCCTGTCTTCTGCTCTTAGTGGTGCAGGTTTCTTTAATCTGGCCTTGCCTTCCTGAGGATGTCGCTTTGAATAAAGGAGGGGAAACTGAGACATAGAAGCAGCCGATACTTAGGCCAGGGCCCTCCCAAGCAACGGAGCAAATCAGTGAAGGCATCATACAGCTTTCTTCCTCTGTCACATCCGTTCTCCCCTGCTACTCCTCCCCTTCTCCCCTGGCCACCCCCCAGCCTTTATCACCTTGCTTCTGGCCTGTTGCAGTAGCCTGCTGGGGTTCTCCCTGCCTCAAGTCTTTCTACCCCACGTCTAACACTATGCCCTGTACCCCGCCCCCCCCCGGCTGCCTTGTGCGTGGGGGAGTCAAGTGTGACAATAAGGTGGTGAGCTTGGGTGGCTGGGAAGGTGGTGGGTCCCGGTGGTAATGGGAAATTTGGAAGAAGGAGCTTTGAGGGGCAGGAAGACAATGGGCCTGTTTGAGAACCCACGGGACAGGAGCTCAGGAGAGAGATGAAGGCTGGACCCAGACACCTGGGAATCACCTGCATAGACATGGGGCGGAAGCAGATGAGATCACCAAGAACATAGAGCAAAGAGAAACTGGCCCAGGAGAGAGCCATGGGGGGATGCCTGCTGCTAGTGCTCGAGATATGGACGGGGAAAGGACAGAAAAGCTTGAGGAGGAACAGGGGAGGCCAGTGTCCCCAGAACCTGGCAAGTAGAAGGTGGTCATCCGCGTTTGGGGTAAGAGAGAGCTGGGTCACGTTATTGGTTGATGCTGGAGAGAACTCGCTTGAGGTGCCCCTCATGGGGTCCTGCTTTCCCAGCCCACCTGCCCACTCTGCGGTGATGGACAGCGGGCGGTGACTGCTCCGGTGTCAGCCGTTAGGAACGCGTGCCTGCGGTCACTGCTGACGCCAGCGCTGTAGCTCTAACCCCAGGACAGAAGCCGGTTGTGCTCATTGTCTGGTGTGGGGCTGTACGAGTAAAGCGTGCTGTTTGCTGAGGGCATACCCGCGCAAGTAAGCAGGGATGGCCCCCTTTACCCTGCTGGATCTGTGCAGCTGCTCTCTGAGAGACCCCCTGCCTCCTTCTACAGCCCGCTGGTCTCCCTCGTTCCTGAGATGGCTAGCGAGGGGAGCAGTCTCCGGCTGAGCAGGGATGTGCTTGATGTTTCAGCGTCCCGTGACGTTTCGGGACGTGGCCGTGCACTTCACCTGGGAGGAGTGGAACCACCTGGATCCCGCCCAGAGGGCCCTGTACAGGGAGGTGATGCTGGAGACCTTTGAGAACCTCGTGTCCCTGGGTAAGCACAGCCTGGGGAAGGCGGGGCCAGGGTGGGGAGACTGTGCACAGGAACACGAGCAGACAGGAGGTTCTGGAGTCTCAAGGCCCATAGACCTCATGGTGGCCACAGCCGCAGCAGCAGTAGTAACTAGGGTTTGTACCAAAGCCATTGCTTTTTCTCACAGCAGCCTTGGAGCTGCCTCCATTATCTCTATTTTATAGAAGAGGAAACTGAGGCAGCTCATGGGCCTCGCCCAGGGCCAGCCAGCTAAGTAAGTGCCTGAGGAAGGATCTGTACTTGCGTCTTTGGCCTGAGGTCTAGCGCCCTCTCTTCTGAGCTGCCTCTAGAATACCTCTGCTCCCTGTTCCAAGGGGAAAGATCTTTGCTTAGTGGAAAAGGATTTTCCATCTTGTCCTTGGTCCCAGGGCTGCACCACCCCACAAGTCAGCCATCCTTCCCTCGGGTCTGCAGAGCAGACCGGTGCCCCACTCTTAGCATTCTCCTCCCCCACCCTCAGAATGCAGAGCAGAGGGTCTCTCCAAGGGCTCAGGACCACCCTGAGTATCTTCGGCATGCTGTCCATTCCCTAATGAGAAAGAAGGACTTAGGATTAAACCCCGAGATGCTCCATCCTCAGCGTTGCCTTCTTTCTCTCCCCTTGCCCAGGGCTTCCAGTTTCCAAGCCTCAGGTCATCTGCCAGCTAGAGAGAGGAGAAACCCCGTGTCTGCCTGAGACAGAAGTGCCACATCCAGGTGAGTGAGTGAGCGAGCCAGCGGGCATCCCTGGCTGCGGCCACAGCTCCACGGGCCAGATGCGGGCAGGGGGCTCTCCTCAGCATCACCCCTATCCCTGTGACAAGCCCTTGCTCCCCTCCGCTGCTCCTCTCCCATCTCTCAGCCATAGACAGAGGTCTTGCCATCTGTTTGCTTTTCCCCTGAAGCGGCGTCAACACCGCTCCTAAGTACAAGTGCATCTGAGTGATCACACCTGTTACCAACTAAGTGGGCGTGTAGAACTCCAGAGCAGATTCCCTCGGCTGGCGTTCTGCTGCTGAACTTCCAGGGTTTGTCCTAGTTGTGTTGGCTTTTAGGGCATTACATCCCAGCTCGGGTGTCTTGGCTTACCTTGAGTACGTCGTCATGGGGCTGTTGGTTGTCCTTGTTATGACGAAGAGCGTTACTAGTTTCCTGACCCAGAGGATAAGGCTGTGGGACAAGATGATCTTGGAGCCCCCGTTCAGCTCTAGAGCTGGGGTCCTGCTGTTGTTATTTTGAGGCTCATAGATTTTGAGCTGGAGAGGATACGCCCCCCTCCTCTCCTCTGACATAGCCCTGCCCTCACCTGGACTGTTGCAGTGCCTGCTGGGAGTCTGCCTGCCTCAGGTCTCTCCCCACTCCAGTCTGTCCTCCATTCACCCTCCAGAGGGATTGTCCTAAAATGCACCTACTCAGCAAACTCAGGTGGCTCTGTCATCTCCAGAATCCAATCCCAAACGGTCTGCTTGGCATTGAAGGCCCTTCATCAGCTGCCTCCTCCCTTCTTCCCAGCCTTCTCCCACCTCACTCCCCGGCACATTCTCTCGGATCCAGCCTCCTGGCTGTGCCACGAAGAAGAGCCTCCATCTCTCAGCTCCGACCACCGCCGATCACCTGTTAAATCCCAGCTAGAGCCCCGCCTTCCACAGAAAAGCTTCCCCGAGCCCTTTGAATTCTAGTTCTTGCCCTCTGTTCCTCAAGGGCCTCTTCTTGTACCCCAGAGGCTGATGGTATGCACATAACGAATGTTTATTGGTTGATGGATTGACCCCAGAGGTCCCCAGAGGCCAACCCCATCATTTCACAAATGAGGAAAAGCCACCAGAGAGGTCAGGGTATTTCAAAGAAGCCTGCCCGTAGAGCCGGAGGGAGCCCTGAGGCCAGCTGATGAGGAAACGGAAGCACGCTGACGTTAAGTGACTTGGTCACACGCTAGCAAGTATCCAAGATAGAATCTAATCCAGATCTTCCCAGTGGTAAATACAGCAGTCTCTGGCGACCCTTGCAGTCTCCTCTCTGTCACGTTCTTACAGTAGAATCTCAGTCATGGCGGGGTTCTGTCTCCAGACACTGTGCTGAACGCTGGGGAGCCCAGTACGGTGAATGAAACAGTCCCTGCTCGTGAGCAGCAAACTGACAGGAAATGAGCCGCGCTGGCAGCGACAAAACCAGAAGACGGCAGGACGTTATGGCTTTGGGAAAGATAGCCTTCATCCTCTCGGGGAGACAAACTCTGGAGCCGGTGGGGCTGGCTTCACTGGGCACCCAGAGAAGCACCTTCCCATGGGAAATGGGGCACAGAGACCCTGTGAATGGCAGTGCCGCCAGGCACCGGCCCAGAGGATGGAGAGAGAGACTCACGTGAAAACCGCTCTTCCAGATCAGGCCTCCCTAGACTTTCTGGTTTTTTAATAAGTTTTTCTTGTTGCCTTTTTGTAACCAGAGTTTCCCTTTCGTTTTTATCATCAGATCAAAATGTCCCTCCTCTGTCCTCTCCCACAGACCTATCCTGTCCAAGAAACAGGATTATTTTAAAACAAAAAAGGAAAAAACCGGCATAACTATGGTACAACCTTTGTGCACCTTCCACCCCAGCAAAGGTTTGGGGGGCGGGGGGAAATCTGCGCTTATCTCTTCTTTAGAGGCAGGCTTTTTACAACATTGATTTTGTGTGTGTGCATGTGTGTGTATATTTATGAGTGTGTGCATGTGTGTGTATGTATGAGTGTGTGCATATATATATGAGTGTGTGCACTGTGTGTGTTCGTGTGTTCTTGTATGTATGTCTGTGCATGTGTGCGTGTGTGTTCATGTGTGTCTGTCAGTGTTCGTGTTTGTGTTCATGTGTGTGTACTTTCTATTTACATAGTTGGGGTCGTTGTGGATATTATTTCCTCGGCTCTGCTGACTTCACTTTGCACAAGTTCACATCGATCTTTCCCTGTTTTTCTGTATTCAACACATTGATTCTTGGTTTTTGCCTCTTGATTTATTTATTTTTTCTTTGAGCCCACGTAATGGTTAGAGTGCCTGCCTGGAGATCTGAGTTCAAATCCCGTATAGGCAGTAGGATTCTGGGCAGGGCACTTAAGCTCTAAATGTCCCAGGCAACCTTCTCACACAATAAGGTGCCAAGCTGTGCTGGCTTAGTTTCCTTATCCCAGAGTTCCCTACACTGATGAAATCACTTTGTGGTTGTTAGTCAGATGTTTTTAGTGGTGTCCGACTCTTTGTGACCCCATTTGCGGTTTTCTTGGTGGAGAATATAGAGCGGTTTGTTGTTTCCTTCTCCAGACAATTTTACAGGTGAGGAAACTGAGGCAAGCAGGCTTAAGCAACTTGCAGAGGGTCACATAGCTAGTGGCTGAGGCCAGATTGGAACTCAGGAAGATGAGTCTTCTTCATTCCAGGCCCAGCCCTCTGTGCAGGTGGCACCACCTCCAATTTTTGGTTACTATGAATGAAAAGAACTGCTATGAATATTTTTGTATCTATGGGTCCTTGTCTTCCTTCTTTGATCTCTCTGGGGCCTAAACGTAGTGTAGCTGGTAGTATAACTAGTCGTGGAAAAGCATACAAATGGTTTAGTGTCTTTTGGGACACGGTTCCAAATTTCCTTCCAGAATGGCTGGACCAACTCACAGCTCTACCCCCTTGCACTCAGGGGCCTGTTTTCCCACAACCCCTCCAACGTGTTGTTTTCCTTTTTCATCTGCTTTGCCAGTGTCGCGGACAGGAGACGAACCTCACGCTTGCTTTAATGTGTATTTCTCTAATTATTAGCGATTTGGGGCATTTTTTCAGATGCCTGTTGATCGCTTTGATTTCATTGAAAACTGTCTGTTTGATGCCCTTTGACCATTTATCTACTAGGGAATGGATTTTAGTTTTACAAATTTGAGCCAATCCCTTACATGCCTTGGATATGAGGCCTTCTCACAGAAGCTTACTACAAAGAATTTTTTTTCCCTGGTTGTCCCTTCTAGTTTTCATTACATTAATTTTGTTTGTGAAAAAACTTTTAAATTTCACGTAATCAGAATTGTCCATTTTGTCTTGTGATACTCACTTGGGAAGAACCCATCTTCTGGGGTTGGGAAGGTCATTTCTTTGTTTCTCCCCTAATTGCTTAGGATGTCCCCTTTCATGTCCAAGCTGTTCGTCCATTGGCTGCCCAGACCTAAGTTCCGCCAGGCAGCTTTCTGGTTTTTCCAGCACTTTTAGCAGAGTGACCCCTTGCCCCAGGGACTGGGGGTCTTTGGTTGTGATCAGCCCTAGGCTGTTGTGCTAGTCTGATTCTGTACATTGTGCACCTTGTCTCTTCCACTAACCAACATCTCTATTTGGGGGGAGGGAGGACAGGGCAATTGGGGATAAGTGACTTGCCCAAGGTCACACAGCTAGTACACGTGTCAAGTGTCTGAGGCCAGATTTGAACTCAGGTTCTCCTGACTCCAGGGCCGGTGCTCTACTCACTGTGCCACCTAGCTGCCCCCAATTTCTGTATTTCTTAACTAGTACCAATCATTTCAGCGATCATCACTTTGTGGTATAGTTTGAGATCTGGTATTGTTCTGCCACTTCTCTTTCTTTTTTTCATCATTTCCCTGGAATTCTTGACCTTTTATTTCTCTGGGAGAATTTTAATTTTTTTCCTAGTTCTATTAAAAAAAAAACAGCAACTGGGAAAATATGAAATTCACCTGTTTCTCCATCCCCCCACCCCCGCCACCCCAGTTCTATAAAATAGGGCAGTTAGGGGGTGCAGTGGATAGAGTGAATAGAGACTCATCTTCCTGAGTTCAAATCTGACGCTCATGGTCATGAGCTCCAAGATTCCCTTATCTGATCACTCCCCCTGGGCCTGGCATCCCCTGACCCTGCTCCTCCTCACCACAACTTCGGTCCCTCCGTTCTTTCCCGGGTCATCATTTTCTTAACACAAGCGACGTTCTCCTCCCTTCCCCAGCGTGACTCCTTGGTGAGCCACTTCACTAGATAGTCTTTTTCTCTCAAGACCCTATTCCCCCTTATGATGTTTCTGATCTTGTCTTGCCAAACCTGACCCTTAGATGACTCCCACCACCCACTGCCTTCACCCCTGTTCACATGCTGCTGAACCCTGCACTCTTGGATGCAGTGACCCCAGCCTCCTGCCTGTTCCATGAATGAGACACTTCATCTGTGAACTCCAGGCGTTTTCTCTGGCTGTCCTCCGTGTTTAGAATGCTCTCTTCTTATCTCTGTCTCATGCCTTCCCTGGCTTTTCTCAAATCCCCACTAAAATGCCATCTTCTCCAGAAAGCCTTTCTCAGTGGCCCTTCATGTTAGCCTTTCGTCTATTGATTATCTCCAGTTTATCCTGTGTATGTTATGTTTGAACATCGTCATTTATATGTTGTCTCCCCTCTTAGAAGACGGGAGCTGTCTTTTGCCTTTCTTTGTATCCCCAACACTGAGCACTGCCCAACATACACTAGGTGCTTAATAAATGTGTGCTAACTTGTCTCAACTTCCTTCTTCCTGATACAAAGAACAGTAGATATTGACTTTTCATTTCTTTCAGATTCCCTCAATTCAGGGACCAAGTATGAACTAAACAACTGGATTCCAAAGCATGGCCTTTTTATGGGAGCATCATTGAAGGAAAGACTGGCAACCAGGAATGGTCCTGGGCATTCCAAGATGGTAGAAGCTTGGGACCTTGATGTCATGGGAGAGGGGCAGAAAGGCAACCGGGAGATACAATCCAGACAGATAACAGTCACCTCCAGAAAACCTTTGAATAAAGTGAGCATCCCTGAACGCAATCCAGCCGACAGGAGTTTTAGTCTAGAGTCGATCTATGTTCCACAACAGAGGGTTTCTACAGAGAAAAGTCTTCATAAATATGATACTCTTGTTAAGAGCTTCAAGCAGTTTTCAGACTTAATTGATTGTAATAGACTCTCTTTGGGAAAGAAACTTTGTAAATATAATAAATCTAGGAATCCTTTTAGTTACCACTCAGACCTTATGCAGTTTCATAAAATATATAATGGTGAAAAGATATATGAATGTAATGAATGTGGAAAAACCTTTGGGAAAAAAGCGTACCTTACTCAGCATCAGAGAATTCATACTGGGGAAAAACCCCATAAATGTAACGTATGTGGGAAAGCCTTCAGTCATAGGGAAAATCTGACTCATCATAAGAGAATTCATACAGGAAAGAAACCCTATCAGTGTAATGAATGTGGCAAAGCCTTCAGTCAGTGGGGAACTCTAACTGCACATCAGAGAATTCATACTGGAGAGAAGCCCTATATATGTAATGAATGTGGAAAAGCCTTTTGCCAAAGAGGAACCCTTAATGTACATAAAAGAATTCACACTGGAGAGAAACACTTTGAATGCAAAGAGTGTGGGAAAGCCTTTAGCAACAATTCATGCCTTAATCTACATCAGAGAATTCATACTGGAGAAAAACCCTATAAATGTAATGAATGTGGAAAAGACTTCCGACACAGAGCATCTTTTATTTATCATAAGAGAATTCATACTGGTGAGAAACCCTTTGAATGTAATGAATGTGGGAGAGCTTTCAGCAAGAAAGGAAATTTTATTGAACATCAGAGAATTCATACTGGAGAGAAACCCTTTATATGCAGTGAATGTGGGAAAGGCTTCATCAACAACACACGTCTTAATCTACATCAGAGATTTCATACAGGAGAGAGACCCCATAAATGTAATGAATGTGGCAAAGCATTCAGGCACAGGGGAAGCCTTAGTGCCCATCGTAGAATTCATACAGGAGAGAGACCTCACAAATGTACCGAATGTTTGAAAGCATTTGGCCAGAGGGGACAACTTATTAAACATCAGAGAGTTCACGCAAGAGCGAAAGCCCACAGTTTTGATGAATTTGGAAGACCCTTCAGTCAGTGGGGAAGCCTTGCTGAACAAAAGAGGATCCCCGTAAAAAAACCCTTTGTGTGTAATGAATGTGGGAAAGCCTTTAGCCAGAACTCAAACCTTATTCTACATCAGAGAATTCATACTGGAGAAAAACCTTTTGTGTGTGAAGAATGTGGGAAAGCCTTCAACCAGAAGGGGAACCTTAATGAACATAAGAGAATTCATACTGGAGAGAAGCCTTTTATATGCAATGAATGTGGGAGAGCCTTCAGCCGGAGAGGGCACCTTACGGAACATAAGATAATTCACACCGGAGAGAAACCCTTTGAGTGTAATGAGTGTGGGAGAGCCTTCAGACGGAAGAGACATCTTACCGAACATGTGAAAATCCATACTCGAAAGTAACCCTCGGACTATGATGAGTGTGGGAAAGCCATTAGCCAGAAAAAACACCATCATGGACATGGTGAAAATTCATTTGTGGTGAGAATCTCCATCATGTATTAATGTGGAAAAGGCTTCAGGACCCTTAGGAAGCATTGCAGAACTGAAGAAAAACATGAGTAATGGCAAAATTTGGGGGAGGGGTGCCTAGTTCATCTCTCACAAGATATCAGGAACTTAGTTCCCGATTACTGCGGAGCTGAAAGGGACCTTAATGATCATCTAATCTGACATCCTCGTTTTCAGAATCGGGAAACAGTGACAGAGATAAAATGGCAGACAGCACTAGTGCTGGTGCTCTGCACCCAAAGAGCTCCCATTCTGCCCCCTGCTTGCTCCCTCCGTGACACTGGATAAAGCCCAGGGCTTCCATTTCGTCTTCTGTAAAATGAAGCCATTGGACTTTCTGGCCTCTGGAGTCCCTTCCTGCTCTCAGCATAGGATACTGTGGCCTGAACCCAGATTCTCTGATTGCAGTTTCAGGGTCTTCCCATTGCACCACATCTGATGCTAAAAGTTGTGCCATTTTTATGGGGAAAATTTCATCGCAACTTAGCATTTGTTAAATACTAGAGAGTTGAGGCTGCAGTTGGTCACCAGCTCTATTCTGGTTTGGTGCTCTGAGAGGCAGAAATACCTCCAGCCTCTTCCTGTCCCTCTTTACTCCAGAATGCATTTTCTGCCCTCAGGTGGCCTCCATCAGGGCAGCCAGTGGGGTCGGTCTGAAATAGCACCTGGACTGTAATGTTAAAGAAATAGTTTTATTTTCAGTCAAAACCACCAAAATGTTATTTATTTAGTTATTTGTACAGAATTTTCTTTCCGTTTTCCTTTTTATGCTACAGTTATTAGCCATGCACAACCAAAAAAAATCAAGCATAAAAAAATTGTTGTACATTAAATGTATATTACCTTATCGACTGTTAAATAAACCAAGCTGTACACTCGCCCACATCCACAAGATGGTGACTGAAAGACTCTGTTTCTCTGGCCCTTTTGGGCCCCCTAGTCTGGTGTATCTTTCTGAATGTTGCTGTCTTGTACTCAGTTGTAGTCTTTGAATATATATTATTGTTTCGACTGCTTTCCCTTAGTCTCTGTCAGTTTCTGTCTGCCCACGTTTTTCTGTAGTCTTGATATCTGTGACTTCTTGTGGCATTTTAATATTCACTTTAGTTCAAATGAATAGAGATAGCTAGTGGCAGAGGGGATGAAGTTCTGGACCTGGAGTCAGGAAGCCCTGAATAGACACTTAACGAGCTATGTGACTGTGGGCAAGTCGTTTAACCTGTACCTGCCTCAGCTTCCTCTACTGTAAAATGGGGACAATCATAGCACCTACCTCCTAGGGTGATTGTGAGGAGGACGTGAAGCAATATTTGTGAAAGCTCTTAGCATAGCTCCTGGCACGTAGTAGGTGCCATAAAGTGTTCCTGTTATTTCCCATTCCCATTTTAGGAAGACTGTTGAAAGGCAGTGGAGTGGATGGAGAATTGGCCACTGAGACAGGAAGACCTGGCTTCCAGTCCCACCTCTCACACATCCTTCCTGGGTGTAGGCAAGGCCCAGAACCGTCTGTGCTCTAGATGCCTCTCTGAGGGCTCAAGTTGCAAAGCAGGCTTTGATAGAGGAAACTCCCTTACAGCTTTTCTTAAGCTTTTTGCACTCAAGACACCCTTGTACTTTTAACCCACAAAGAGCTTTTGTTTCTGTGGATTATATCCACTGAGGTGCTTGCCAGTTCACCGGAGCCAATTGCTAAATTTTCAGGAATTCTTGTGAGCTGGTTTTTAAACTGCTGTTATTAAAAATGAAATTATATAAACATACATATATTAAAATAAAGGTAACAAATTCTCAAAACTCATCACTCCTAATTATTTGCTACATTTAACTGTTGTGCATTTGAGGTTATTTTCATCTATTCACGTTGTGAAGATAGCGCATAATGTGTGCTACTTAGGGTACATCTCTTCGCAGTTCCCCGTTTGGTGATGTATACAGATGCATGCTTCCCTCCTGCCTTCCAGAGAGCTGGTTGTTAAACATTTACCAGCACACCACTGGTACTATTTATCAATATCATGTTAGAAATCAAACTAATAAAATTTCAAAATACTCATTTTAAAATAAGCCCACTACACACAAAATGGTTTTTTATAAATAGTATTTTATTTTTCCCAATTACATGTAAAGATGGTTTTCAACATTCATCGTTTTATAAGATTTCAAGTTTCAAATTTTTCTCCCTCCCTCACTAAGACAGCATGCCATCTGACATAGGTTATACATGTGCGATCATAATGGCACTGTTTTATATATAATTTCCAGATCTCTTTCATGTCTGATTTAATTGAAGATTTAGCTGGCTTCTTATCTCTGCTTCTGCATTCAGTCTTATGATGCATTGTTTTGGAGCATGGAAAGAAAGTGTGACTTCACTGAGATATGTAGGTGGAAAGCAAGCAGTGTTTTAATAGGCAAATAACCTCCTAGTATTATTCTGAAAGGAGTCTTGACCTTAGGGAGGCTATTGTTTGTCCTTCGATCTTGAAGAGGATCATGACATCAGGGAGGTGAGGCCGTGACATGCAAGTGGATTCGAAGGATGCAGGGGACCCCCAGAGGTTCACTGACCCCACTTTGAGAACCTCTGCCCACTACCAGGTCCAGTCCCTACTATGTGCGGGATGCTGGGGGGGGGTGGCAGCGGGAAGGGCGCACGCATGAAACCATTTTTGCTCTAAAGGAGTCTACGTTCTACCGGGGAGGTAAAACCCATTTAGACAAGTCAATTTGTGGTGATTTGATGAGGGAGAGAATGTTACCAACTGGAAGGATCAGAATGTGAGAAACGTGGTTTTGGGGATCACTGCACTTCCCCAAATTGTGAGAAAATGCAGTTTTGGGGATCACTGGCCTTCCTCTAAGGCCAAGTGGTAGCCCCCTTAATTGGTGGGGATCACAGGGCTCCTAGGGGTCAAACCCTAAGGAGGACCCAAGTGATGGCCCCTTAGAACAGTTGTGGGGAATCACAGGACCTCCTAGGGTTGGACCCTGGGAAAGAGCCACGTGATGACCCTTAAGGAAGGCTTTGCAGACCACAGGACTCCCAGAGGAAGACCAAGTGGTAGCCCCCCTTAATCTGTGGGGATCACAGGGCCTCCTAGGGTTGGACCCTGGGAAAGAGCCACGTGATGACCCTTAAGGAAGGCTTTGAAGACCACAGGACTCCCAGAGGAAGACCAAGTGGTAGCCCCCCTTAATCTGTGGGGATCACAGGGCCTCCTAGGGGTCAGACCCTAAGGAGAACCCAAGTATACCCCTTAGAACAGCGGTAAGATCACAATGCTCCCGAGACAGGGCCGGAAGTCCCAAATGATGTTCCCTTAAGAAGGCTGTGCAGACCACAGGGTTCTCCACAGAAATCCCGAGTGGTCACCCTCTCAACACCACAGTGGAGATCACAGGACTCCCCAAGGCAGGAACAGGAAGTAAGCCTGAGACAAACTTCCACTGCTCATTGCTTTCCTTTCTTTAACTTTAGGAAAATCCATGTGATTTGCCCATTCTCACCCAAAGAACTCAGAACTAGAGTGGGTAGATGAAGGCATTTATTCAGCTCACTGGAACACTCACACTGATGTAGCTGCAGGAGCAAGGGTAACCATTCCCTCCACTCCTGCTAGTTATGGTTACTTTACAATCTTTACTTTTTAGATAGTTTTCCTAGGTTATACAGTATATATAGGTAGGATAAGAAGGATACAGAAGCTAAAGTAAAGTTAGATTTTCCTTGGCTTAGTTTAGGATTAAACTACATTCTTTTACTTCCCCTACTTTCCCTCTTTAACATATGCAAATTATGCAAATCAGGCCTAGATTCTTGACCAAGACCAGACCCTAGATAAGCTTGAACTGGTTCAAGTGGTTTGGCCTCTTAATTGCCTGTGACCTTGAGGCCTGGTTTCTGCCAAAACTGGGCTGGGGGAGGGGGAGGAAGTACACCTTTAGTTCCGTTGGAAACAAAACTCCTCCCATTTCTTACAAGAAGGACCTAGCATTGGAAGGGGCCCCTTTGCTAAACCTCAAAGAGGGAAGCCGAGGGTCCTCAGGGACAGAGAGGAGTGGGGGCATGGGGGCAGCCAGTGTAGCCAGAAGAGAGTGTGAGGGTGGGATGACCATCTGGAGTAGCTCCAAAGAGTTTGATAAAAGGCATGGTATCCAGACTGCCTATTTTGTGGAAGAGGAAATGGGTCTGAGAGGTTGTGACTTGCCCAGGATACAGGAATATAAGTGTTGATTTTCACGCTCAGGTCTTCTTCTTAGAAGCACCACTGACAGCTCCCTGTGGCGTGGATTGCCAGACTGGGAACAGGACAGTCAACAAAGAGGCTACTGAAATGATTCACATGGGAGGTCATAGAAAATGAAGGGACATGCTGGGGAAGGTGGGGGACAGATGGAGTCAACGTTGCCAGGCGACTTCTTGGGGATGGGACGTGAAGGTGAGGTAAGGGTCAAGGAAGCACAGAAATGGAGTGACCTGAGGAGGATTGGATTTGAGGTGGGCAGTGAGTTCTGCTGGCATGTGTTGGACTAGGCATGCCTGTAGGATGTCCAGGTGACTGTCCTACAGTCAGTCGGTGACTGGAATTGAGGAGAGAGCTTAGGGTTGGAGAGCGATCTGGGAGCCACCTGGGAAGAGCTGGTGATTGAGCCCTCGGAGATCTCTCAGAGAGAAGAGGGCCCAAGGCACCACCTTGAAGATGTGCACTGTAGGGATGAGGAGCCCCAGAGGATCCTGCCATATAGGGTGATCAGTCCAAGAGTAACTCCACGGAAGCCAAGAGGGGAAAGAACAAAAACTGATCACCAGCAGCTAATGGGGGCCTGAGCTAAGTGAGAGAGCATCAGGTGGTCCAGGACAAGTTCAGGTCACTGGCCCAGGTGAGCTCCATGCCTGGGTCCTGAAAGCTGGCAGGTGTGGCCTCTGTGCCTCTGCCAGAGACCTATGGTGGACAGCACCCCTCTTCTTTATGCTGCTCCTCCAAGAGAACCTGGACTCTTCTAAGGCCTCCCCAGTGCTCTGCTGCTGTTAAAATGACAGTCCTTTGGGCTTTTGCCTTGATTAATAAGGCAAAACTGAAGACAGAGAATTAAGATGAGTTTATTAACAGGATGGCAAGGTGGCAACGTGTTGACATGCTGGTCACTGGCACTCAGCAAGGGATTCAAGACAAAGCCAGCTCCTATCAAGAACTTTTGTAAGGAGATAAAAACAATTCAGATAGGTACACGTCAGCAAAAAAGGGGATGGGCCATTGCATCTGTCAGCCCTGATTACAAATGTCCAAAGGGCCACAGCAGCTCTGCAATGACTGTTAACTAAAAAAGCCAGAAAGGTTACATGGGTCACCACAGCCAGTTAACTCTAGAAGTAAAATAAAACAAAACAAAATAAAACCAAAACACAAACGGTGGTCATAAGAAAAAGCTTTGTTCTGTTGGAGAAGGAAAACTAGACACATGTGCCAGGGCTCGAGTAGGCGATGTCCTTTGGTGCGGGAATATCTCAGCACTTATGCCAGTGTTTGCACAATGAGCTGTAGCCCTGACAATGAGGAGTGACAGCAACAGTGAGACAAGTTTGATTCGTAGCAGGGATTCATGACCAGAAACAATTCTGGGATTTTGCTGGGGCTGAGATCATCCAGAGGGCACACACGAAGGATTGTGGCTATGCCAAACTCAGGGCACAGCCTGCTTTCTGGGCCTTCGCTCTGGAAAACGGGGTGTCTCCTAATAATAAAAAGAGAGGAGTAAAAAGAGACAGGGGTCTTGGCGTGGGGATCCTAATATTTCTCACTTTTGGCCAAAGGGAGGGGATCTGAAAGAAGCCCCTCCCATTCTAACCAATTAAGGAGAGGCAGGTATAAGCCAAGAAGCAATGAGAGGCAAGTTAGGCCAGGATTGATGAGATGTTGAGTTAAGGGACAGCTGTGGACTTTTGGTGAGCTGAGGGGTTAAGGTGGCAGATTTAAGAAGCTATTAGCCTCTCCCCTTGGCAATGATGAAAGGGCATTTTTATCACAGGAGGTAAATTCCTTGAGGGGCCCTACTGAGGAAGTGTGTCTCTAGTAGGAGAGCCAAGAATGTAGGGAGTTGGGGAGGGGAGAAACTAGGACAGTATACTCAGCCCTTGTCCAGAATCTTGGGACAGCTGTCCCTGGGGCTATAATACACAAGCTTTGAGGTCTCCAGAGGGTTCTGCCATTCACTCAGGGTGGGGGTGGGGCTTTCTTCAGATGACCCAGGAGTCCACACCCACAAGTTTGGCAGCTGTGGGAGTAGTCAGAAGGATCTGGTAGGAGCCTTAAAAACAACAATTGATCAGTGTGGAGCCAGTTTTCAGATGAGACATACCGGTTGCTTGACACGTACAATTGTGAGAACTCTGCATCAGTCTTTGGATCTGACCAAATTTATGGTCAGCAAAACCGAAATTCGTAGGGTCTCTAAGCAGCAAGGAGAGGTGGTCCAGCTTCCCAGCTACATGGGACTAGGTTCAAACAATGCAATAATTGTTACATATATATAATTTTCATAAATTCATAATCATAATTACATTGTCACATTACATTAATGTCAGGTTATAGATCAAACCATTTAGAGGGCTCACACTGGACTAGTTTTGAGAAGGGAGATTTACACATCACCAAGAAAACTTAAACTATGCAAAGCAATACAATCATTATCACCAATATTAACTAACATCTCTTTGTATCTTAGTGACCCATTCTCAATATTCATTTAAGCAGCACTTTTTGAGTCCCAGATGTCTTGGGTAGTCATCTGGTCCCTAGATATTCTTGGACAATAAGCTTTCTCAAGACAGCTCTAAAAAGGGCTCTGCTTCTCTGGTTCCAAATCTAGAGGTTCTAAGATAATTCTGATATAATTTAGTACAATCACTTAAATTGAGTTCTCCAAATTTGAAACTTCAGAAAATTTTAGTTTATATGCAATTTATCGTTTCTATCCTTACCTAAATTCTGTACCTGGTATAAGAATCTTTAAAAAAGAAAATTCATGAGGGTCCAACCATAAAATGAGCTCTTCTGCCTTTCAAAATTATCAGATACTTGAAAAATGGGAAAATACTTTTACTTTTTTAACTTTTATCAATACAATTTATGTGCAAAATCGTTAATCCAGTTTTGAGAATTTATTTCTAAAACATACTCAAAGCCTGAATTTCTGTGATATACATGTTTGGAAGCCAATCATATATCTCCGTATATAGTTCTTAGCGAAAACAGTCTAACCCTGTTGCTTTTCTCCAAGTTTACTATTCCATTTAATTGGAAAACTTTTACAGATTTCCCCCTTAGGAGGACATCATCCATATGTTATCATTTGACCACAAACATGGGTTAAATTTGTAAGGTGTTCCTATTTGTACCTTATTACACCAACTACCGAAGCTCAGTAAGTGCTTCATGATTGGTTCTTGTCACTGGTTCCACTTATTCATTTTACAGATGAGAAAACAGACAAATCATCTCTGCTCCTTTTCTTTTCCATGTAAAATCTTTCTTGATTATATTCCATTTATCTTGTAAGTAGCTCCTTCGTCCATAGCCAATTGGACATTGGCTCCTCCATTAGATTGAGCTCCTCGAAAGCCCTACTTTGTATCTCCGGCACTTAATGTAGCGCCTGGCACACACTTGGTGCACAATAAATGCTTGTTGACTTGTTCCAGTTATCCCATACTCATTAGTTGCTCTAACAACATCAAGAACATGGGAAGCTTGGGGAGCTGGCTTGGAAGTCAGGAAGGAGGAGCTCCAGTCTCTTTTCTAACCCATCTCTGCAGAGCAAGTGTAGAAGTAAGGACTGGATGTCGGGGGCCCCTGCCTGCAAAGCAGGTGAGGACCAGGGCATGGGTCCCTGTCTGCTGAGCAGGTGTGGAGGCGAGGATCAGGGGATGAGGATGGGGCCTTGTCTATAGGGTAGGTGAGGACCAGGGGATGAGATGGGGCCCCTGTCTGCAGGACAGGTGTGGACCAGGGCATGAGGATGGCCCCTGTCTGCAGCGCAGGCGTGGACCTGGCGATGGGGTGCTGTCTGCAGGACAGGTGTGGACGGAGACACGGCCCTTTGGGGAGGACGTGTGAGGACCTCCGAGGCCAGAGGCGTCCACGAGGGGCTACTTTGGGGCCTGCGCGTTCCGGGGCTCATCTCCCCAAGGGCTCACAGCTCCTGGGGCACCTCAGGTATTACTATTCTTCCGTTGGATAAAATGCAGACGCTGAGGCTTGGGCCGCACCGAAGACGCGAAGGGGCAGGCCTGCTGCCCGCAGAGAGAGGCCCAGTACAGCACACGTGGACGCTCCGGGCTCGCAGCGCACCCGCTTGCACGGACTCCATTTCCCAGAATCCCCACGGCCCCCGGCGCCGCGTCACTGCGTCCTGGCCTTGCGTGCTCCGCGCTCCCCTCTCATGTCGCCGGGGACCCGGTGCGTTGTGGGAGGCGTAGTTCCCGGGGTCGGGGTACGCAAGCGCAATAGCTGCGGAGCGGGGTAGTCGGCCCCTTTGTTCTGGGTGGCGTCCCCGCAGCGGCGGCGGTAACTGGGACCGAGATCCCGGGGGAGCCTGGCGCGGGAAGCTGGGCCCGAGGGACGCCCCCGGCTGAGGTGAGCGCCAGCGCACGGCGGGGACCAAGGGCGCATGTGTGGAGAGTGCGCGTGCCCGCACGCGCGCGAGGCAGTGGGAGAAGTGGGCTGGGAGGGGACGGGGCGAGGGCCGCGCTTAGTGTGCGGGGCTGGGGCCCGGACCGGGCGGGGCCGCGTGCGCAGGCGCCGCGGGGGCGGGGCTCTAGTGCGCAGGCGCGTGGCGGGGAGGTCGGACTCGGTGCTGCTGGCAGCTCGTGGAGCGGCCGTAGCGCTCGGGAGCCGGCTGGTGGGTGAGTGCGGCGGGGGCGGGGCCCGGGGCGCCGAGCTCCCCCGAGTGCGGCGCTCGGTCCCGCCAGCCCCACCCCGGGGAGGGCATTCGTTATGGGTCATTCCGCCGGCCCCGCAGCGCGTGGGGTAGGATTCGAACTCGGGTCTTCCCCCCTCTGCCGCCCCTGTGGAGACGGAGTGGAGGCTGCCAGGGGGTGCCTAGGGATGGAGCCCACGCACGTGCGTGGAATGAGTGTGACAGAGAGGGAGAGGCTAACGGACCGGAACTGGAGCCGCTCTGCGAGCCAGGGCTGCTGTTGTCCCAATTTTGCAGATGAGCAAACTGAGTCAGGCAGCGGCCAAGTGCCTTGTCCAGGGCTTGCTATCCAGGCTTTTGAACCCAGATCTTTACACTCCAGGCTCGGGTCCTCGAAAAACGGGTGATGCCTATCCTCCTGGACCGCAAACCCATCCCCTTCCCCAGGATCCATCCCCCCCCCCACTGCAGACCCCTTCTCCAGGACCGCAGACCCCTCCCCTCCCCAGGACCCCACCTCACAGCAGAGCTCTCCCTTCCCCCAGGAGCCCCCCACAGGAGGCCACCCGAGACCCACATCTCAGGGCCTTCCTTGGCCAACCCCCCATTCCCCTTAACGATGCCCGGTGGTGTGAGCCCCCTCCGCCCCGTCTCAGGCTTGGGGGTCAAAGAGACGCCAAGGATATTTATAGTGCCCCCTGTAGCTGTGACGTCATTGGTCCAGGCAGCTCCAGGTGAGCCGGGTCTCTCCCGTGGGCAGAGTCCTCCAGACTCTGATTGTGGCCCTTCCCGGGGCTCCGGGGCCGGCCCCGCAGCTCTGCATCAGCCTCATTGGGTCCTCACGGGGGTCCTGGGAAGGCGACGGGGGCCGGCCCCGTAGGAGGCTTGGAGGCAGGCTCGGGATTCAGGGTGCGCGGTGTCCACGCAGCACGAGTCCCGCGTGTGTTAGGTAGAAGCGCCTGGGCTTGGGCCATGGCCTTGGCGTCTCTGAGACGCAGCTACCCTATTTGTGAGGTGGTCCCGCCCTCCTGGAGTGTGTTACGGTGGGGGAGGGGGGAGGGGTGCGTATGCACTGCCCTCACCAGGGGAGGGGGTTGTGGGGGGGTGTCAGCAAAGCGGCCTGGCTGGGCCCCTGAAAAGTGTGTGTGAGGAAGAGGCGCTGGAAGGGGGGCTTCAGGCTGCTGGGTCCCCCCATCCTTTGGGCCCTGGCCTCTGCTGGATGGACTGGCCAGATAGCCTAGGCTCACCCTGTGTCGGTCTCTCTTCTCTTTCTCTTCCTCCCTCCCACTCTTTCTCTCCGTCTCTGTCCCTGAGGCACAGAGGATTTGGACTAATCCTCACTAGCAGGGGAGGGGGGTGGGCCATGCCCCCCCACCCCAGTGGCAGGATGATTCAGTGGACCCAGCAGCGTTTGGGCCTGAGGTCAGGAAAACCTGGGTTCAGATGTGGCCTCAGACACTTAGTAGCTGTGACCCTGGGCAAGTCACTCCATCTCAGCCCGTGCCCCGGTGTCCTTATCTGGCTTATGGGGTTGTGAGCCTGTCTTCCTTCCTGACAAGAGGCCCCACCCCTTCTGCTGCTTAGAGAGAGGATCCTTGTGAAGTGCTTACTCCCTGCAGGTGGCTTGGGTCACTCATGTTTTAATGGCAGCTTGTCATGGGGGTCACTGTGGATCTGGGGTGGGGCCTGTGGCAGCTGGGGGGAGGGGTGCCACCTCTCTGCAGGTGGCCTCAGTCCTGTGGACGAGGGTCCTGGCCGATCTGGTCTGGAGCGCCTGCTTTGGGCTCTGGGAGGGCCAGGCCCCTTCCAGTCTGATGGTGCCTGTGGGTGGCCCCGTCTCTACTGGCCTTCACTCCTGTCTGCCCCACGTTCTCCCGTCAGCGCCTTGGGCATCTGAACTCGGTCCTCCAGCTGGTGGAGAACAGTGTTTTTCCGGGAGCTCGGGGACTGAGGCTCCAACCGCAGGTCACACAGAGCTTGAACCCAGTTCCTCTCACCCTGTATCCGGAGTTCTTTCCTTTGTAGTGTGACTTTGTTATGTTATTACCTGATTGGTATCACTATCAATTACTTAATAAGCATTTATTAAGTACCAACTGCATGTTCGGCCCTGTGCTGAATGCTGTGGATGCAAAGAAAAGGCAAAAAACCCATTTCCCACCCTCGAGGAGCTTACAGTCTAATGGCAGAGAAAGATGGGTGCCTGGCCCAGTGGCTGCATCATAAATGTTTATCTACTGACTCAGGAGGGGAGCCTTCCCAGCATGGGACAGTCACCTCCCGGACTGGAGAAACAGCCTGGAGGTTCTGCAGCTGGGTCCTTGAACCCCTAGGGAGGAGCCAAGTAAGCCGAGGGACCACGATGGGCGTTAGAGGCCAAGCAGAGCGTTGGACTCTCCTTTGGTGGCTCAGGGTGCGCCCTCCTACTAGGGGACGCAGATTTGACTGTGCTGCTGAGGCAGTAATGTGGGGTTCCTTCTCCCCACCTCTGCATCTCCTCCTCTCTCTACTTCTCTTTCCCCTTCTCCCTCTTCTTCTCTTCCCCCTTCCCCATCTCTTTCTCTCCCTCCTTCCCTCTCTTTGCCCTCTCTCCCGATCTTCTCTTCCTTCCTCTCTTCTCCCTCTTTCCCTCTCCCTTCCCCCCTCCTCTTTTCCTTCCTCTCTTCTTCTCCCTCCCCCCTTCCCCTTCCTTTCTTTCCCCCCTCTTCATTTTCTTCCTCTCTTCTTCTGCCTCTCCCCCTTCCCCCCTCCTCTTTTCCTTCCTCTCTTCTTCTCCCTCTCCCCCTTCCCCTTTCTTTCCTTCCCCCCTCCTCTTTTCCTTCCTCTCTTCTTCTCCCTCTCCCCCTTCCCCTTCCTTTCCTTCCCCCCTTTTCATTT
>CM053622.1:818625869-818638814 GCA_028646595.1 Phalanger gymnotis
CCCTCATTCCCAGGGGAAAGTGATCAGTTTGCCTGAGAGAAGAAAACAAATCCATATTCATCTGAAATACTGATTCATGGGCCCTTTGAATGACTCCATACACAGAATGCAGACTTGATAGATGTTTGGGTGCTGTCTGATGATCCTAGGATCTCCATCGTGGGACAGGCCCTTGGCTGAGTGGCTGGGCTGCAGTTGTGTAAAGGGTGTGCAAAGAACAGCCCTGTTGGGCACGATTAGTGACTTAGGATGGAAGGAGGAAGTTGGCAACAGTGGTGAGCATTTGCATCTCACAACAGCCCTGGAAGGAAGATGCTGTTTATAGAGATGGAGAAGCCAAGACAAACCGAGGGACTTGCTCAGAGTCACACAGCCGACAGAAGTCGGAGGCCAGATTTGAACTTGAGTTCTACCCACTGAGCTGCCCGGCTGCCATCCTGTCAGCCAGCCTTCCTTGGGCATCTCTGGGCCCGGAAGGAGGCCCGAGGGGTGCCCGCTCAGGAGCCACCGCCACCTGGCTGTGATCCAGAAAGCCAGATCCGGTCTCCCACGCTCCTTTCTTAGCCAGCTCTTTATTCCCAGATCAGGTTTTTCTCTCCTGTGTCCTCTGCCTTGGGTGGGTGGGCCTCTTCCATTGTGGCTAAGGCTTGGCGCTTCTGCGGAGTAGAGGAGGTGCCACACAGGTGTCTGCCCCCTTCATAGTGGCCTCTCAGCAGCCCCATGGGACGACCGTTCTCTGCCAGCAGCTCCTGGTACATAGGACAGGTGGTCGCCTCTCTTTTCCATTTTACAGATGAGGAAACGGAGTCTTGGAGCAGCCAAGTTTTGCAGCCAGATTGGAGGCTAGTAGGTGTCTAGCTGGGTCTCCTGACTTCGGGGCCTTCCCTCCAGTGTCAGTTGCCTCCCAATAGCGTTGCTCTCTGTGAACCTCTGTTGTCCACATTTATTTGTATGCCCTGCTTGTCACAGCAGACCTCCTCACCAGCCTCCCAGAGAGGTCTGCCCACAGTGGGGACCAGGCCGTACCCCTGCCCATGAGCCAGGGCCTCACATCATTGGTGAGTGTATTTCTGGGCGCCTCAGCTATAATGTTGGCCAGACATATTCATTCAGTTGGTCAACAAGTATTTATTAAGTGCTTACTATGTACCAGGCACCATGCCAACCACCAGGGCTACAAAGAAAGAGACAAAAACGTGCAAAGAGCTAGGGCCATACAAGATAGATGCTGGATGAATGAGAGGTGACCCCAGAGGGAAGCTGCTGGCACTAAGGGGGGGAATTGAGAAAGGGAGGCTTTTTCTGGGTGGGATTTTAGCTGGAATGTGAATGAAGCCAGGAGGCCCAAGACAAGGGAGGTTCCAGGTATGGGGCTCAGCCAGAGAAGGTGCCTGGGGTCAGGAGATGGAGAGGCTTGTGTTAGAGGCCCAGGAGGCTGGTGTCACTGGACCGAAGAGTACATGTTTGAGAGTCAGGTGTCAAAAGACCAGAAAAAAGGGGAGGGGGCTAGGCTGCAAAGGGTTTTGATTGCCAAACAGCATTTTGTATTTGGTCGTGGAGGCAATAGGGAGCCACTGGAGTTTGTTGAGTAGGGGGTGAAGACATTTTCACAGCTGTATGGAGGACAGATTGGGGAAAGACTGGAGGCAGGGAGGCCCTCCTCCCCTGCAGCTGTTGGCATAGACCAGGCCCGAGGTGGTGAGGGCCTACACCAGGGTGGGCTGGGTGTCAGAGGAGAGGAGGGGGCACACTTGGAAATGTTGCAAAGGTGAAATTGATGGGTCATGGTGCTATATCGGATATGGGGGTGGTGGAGCTGCGAGAGAGTGAGGAATCCAGGAGGACCTGGAGGTCGGGAGGTTGGGGGTGCCCTCTGCAGTCATAGGGACGGGGGTGGGGAGTTTAAATATCTACTAGACGTCCAGTTCAAGATGTGCGAAGGGCAGTTGGAGTTGGGACATTGGAGGTCAGCAGAGAGGTCAGGCTAGACAGGTAAACTGGAGATCATCAAGATGGTCATTGGTGAAATCACCCCTGTGAAGTCCTATAGAGGGAGAAGAGAAGAGGGACCCCCAGGTTAGAGGGCCTGGTCTGGAGGAGGGGGAGGAGCATTGCCATAGGACTGGGTCACTATGGAGAGGGCAGTTTGGGGGGATGAAAGGTTGGAGGTTGGACTGCAGAGAGGGGGAGGGTAGGAAGTACAAGTCGTGTGTTATTTGTCAGCCAGCTGGACACCTGCTATGTATATGCTGGGAAAGAGAGAGATCTGTACAGAGAAGGCTTTGACCCTGTCAGCCCCCTGGAAGCAGCTGTTGCCCCTGAGGGCAGGCTGGAGGCCTCTGCTCTGGGGGTCCTTGGCTCTTCTCAGACTCTGCCAGGATTCGGGCCTGTTCCTGGCTGCGATCTGATCTCTTCCCTGGGCAGTGGGGTGTTGTTTGCCCCCGTTCTGTCCTGGTGGTTTTGGGTACCACGAAACAGGTTTCATGGCGTCTTTTTCCTCCTGCAGCTCTGCCTTCTCTCCCACAAAGGACTTTCAAGGAGGCAGCCATGATGTCAGCGCTCCTTTCAGCCATGCCTCAGGTGAGTTAAGGTTTCTCCCAAAATATCCTGCAGTTTTTCCAAGTATACATTGATTCGTTGACTTGGTGCTAGACTGTTGATAAGTCATCCAGGCCAGAACCTTCAGGGCTCAGGGATGTCAGAGGTCTTCAAGAGTGGTGGACTCATTAGAGTCTCTGCCAACTGTTTAGATTGCGTGAAGGGTCCGTGCAGAGAAGGATGGGCCCAGAGGCTGGGTCAAGGATAATGCCATGAAACTGAGGGAGAAACGGGAAATCCTACATGTCACATGGTGAAGGTGACTTAGCTAGACTGCAGTTCCAGTGAGAAAGATCTGGGGGCTTTAGTGAACCCCAGCAGCTCACCATACCTGCCAGAAAAGACCACTGATAGAGGAATTTGGGCTACATATTGTAATTATGTCCTGCACCAGGGAAATGCCCTGTTCAGACCAGGGGTGGAGCATTGTTTTAGTAATGGGGCACCACATTTTAGGCAAGAAGCAGGAGAATGGTGGTAAAGGTCTTGAGACCAAGTCAAGGAAATGGGAATGGATATGAGGGCTTAGGACAGCTAGGGGGTGCCACAACACATGGAGTGCAGGACCAGGCCTGGCCTCAGGAAGACTCATCTTCCTGAGTTCAGATCCAGCCTCAGGTACTAGCTATGTGACCCTGTTTGCCTCTGTTTCCTCATCTGTAAAATGAACTGAAGAAGGAAATGGCAGCTGCTCTAGTAACTTTGCCAAGAAAACCCCACATGGGGTCACCAAGAGTCAGACACAACTGAATAACAATATACATACAGCTATATCTATAGCTGTATCACATGGATGAGGCATTAGAATGTTCCTGTTGGCCCTTGAGGGCAGAACCAGGAGCAAAGGCAGAGGGCTGCAGATAGGAAGACTGACTTCCTGACAGGGACCTGACGAGCGATGTCGTGGAAGGAGTTAGGGCAGCATTTCTCAGCTGACCGGGCGTGGGATGGGGCACGGAGAGTAGGAACGGGCCAGAGGATTGGGAGCCTGGGTGACTGAGAAGGTCAGAGTGATGGGGAGCCAAATGTCATCACTGCGAGGTGTCCAAAAGGCTTCACCAGGCACAAGTTGGTGAGTTGCGTAGAGATGGGAACGGAATGCACGGGAGATCACCAAGCAGGAGACTAAAAGAGAAGGGAGGAGGGCCACAGACAGGCAGAGATCGCAGGGCTCGAGCCGGGATTATCATCCTGTTCCCCTTCTTTCATTAACGATGGATTAGTGACTGAAAATTGCCTGGAAATCGAAGCCTCTCTTTTCTCCTGCCCCATCCATTCTTCTGTTCCGCGTGCGTTTTGACCTTGTTTGTCAGCTTTCTATGTGTTTCTTTTCTGACTCTGGTGGATGGGGCTTATTAAAAGATGCTAAAGTTTAGTCCCTCGTACAAAGTGGCAATGTGATTGAGCTGGTTCTCATTTTCCTGACAAATGAATTTCAAACGCATATAGTCTTCCCAGATAGGATCCAGATGAGAGCCGGCGTGCTGGCTTGGGTAGACAGCAGACATGGGACCCCAGGCAGTGCTCTAAGTCAAGGAAATGTGGAGCAGCTTCCGAAGGCCTTTGGTAAAGGAGGTTTCCCCACCCTAATGAAATCACAGGTGCAGACCCCATCCCAAAATAGTCAAGAGATCGGGGGTTTCTGGTAGTCGAAGTCACTGGGTCCAGCCTACAAAGGTACCCTGCAGTCCGAGCTGACCAAGGCAGAGCCTCGAAGACTTTGGGAATGTGTATAAAATCGTGCCTGTGGTTGTGTGCTTGTTTTCCTGCATTGATCTGTATCTTGGTGGGATGTTACCCAGCTTCAATGGATAAAGCACAAATGATGTCTTTGTGCATGCAAACAGGGAATGAATAATCAATGTGCTAGTTAGGAAGGCTGAGTTATAATCTTGAAATAGAGAGGCAGGCAAGCCAGAGCTGGGTAGCTTTGGTTTTTAAGGGACTAATCCCCTAAATATTTTTTCTATTATCTGCCTTGAGATTTTTTTGCCTTTTGTTCCTCCAAATGAATTTTGTTAATATTCTATCTAGTTCTATCAGGTAACCCCTTAGAGATTTGATGGTAAATGATAGTAAATCTGTAATTTAATCGATAGTTTCATCATTTTAATTATGTTGCTCTCCAGCCAGAAAGAATTAATTTTTTCTCCAATTATTCAGGTCTTCCTTTTTTCTGCAGTTGGATTCATAAGTCCTGTCTGGATCTCAGTAGGTGGGATCCCAGATACTTGCTGTATTTTGTAGTTATTTTAAGTGGATTTTTTTTCTCTCTCTTCCTGCTAGATTTTGTTAATAATATACAGAAATGCTGATAATTTTTGTGGGTTTACTCTTTGATCTGCGACTTGGCTGAAGTTATTAACCGTTTTAGGGAATTTTTAGTTGGACCTCTGTGGTTCTCTAAGTTACTTCCTCTCTTTCCTTCTCTGATTGGCCTTTGTGATTTGCTTCCCCATTTTGGTGATTGGTCATTTGTAAGGGCGTATGACTCCTGGACACAATGAATGCCTTTCCCAGCTTCTGCTGTTCCCCTAAGAACAACAGCATAGTGATTCTTCAGAGGACGGAGAACGGCTTTCATGACTGCTGCCATACCTTACAACTGGAAGCAGAATGAGGCTCAGCGAAATTCCTCCACTGATCCTGATGCCAAAAGGGAGAACCTTTGGTTATCCAGTCCTGTTGCCTTCAAGCCCCAGACAACTTTGTTAGAACCTTCTAGAAATCTGCATAGATGAAACTCTTACTGGCCCCATCCCTCAGGGCCCTCTAACATGCCATTCATTGAGTTGGCAGCTCAGCCCATAGGAGGGATGTATCACCAACACAATATTCACAGCGCCGACAGTGGCTGTGAATATGCTGGCGTAGTTCTGAATCACAAAATATAATAGACTCTCTCTGTGGAAGACAGAACCAAAACATTTATTCAGACACATCCCAATACCAGAAAACCCAATTCATCACAGCAACAAAGAAATCCTTACACAATAACAATGCAGGGGGCACTGCCGTTCCCAGGCCCTCCCCCTGCTAGGGCCTTCCCACAAACAAACACTCACCGCTAGCCGTCTGCTTGTCTGCTTCCTGTCCGTCAGCTCCAACTGCTCTGACCAACCTCCTCCAGTCTGCTCCATCTTTCCCGCTCCACTCCCTCCTGTCCCACCCGCTCAGGCAAGCTCCTCCTGCATCAGTAAGGCAGTAATAACAACATAGATGATAACTGTCAAAATGCCTATTTGGTTCTGTATCACAGAGTGTACGACACTCTCCACATAGAAGGTAGAGGAAGTAAACCTTTTATTCAGACACCGGAGGACCTTGAGCCATCTGCCCAGTCCATCACAGCAGCAAAGCATTTGATACAAAATATCACCACATGGAGCATTGCCATCCCAAAACCTCTCCGCCCCCTGCTGGGGCCTTCCCAAAGAGACTCACAGCAGAGGTGTCACAGTCTGTTCAGCTATCAGAGGTCAGCTCTCATTACTTCAGCTCTAACAGTCACCGCAGCCTTTAACAGCCATAACTGCTCTCTCAGCATTTTCTGTGACATAACTTCCTTTTCTTCTCAGGAAGCTCTTCCCACTGCACGGGACTCAGGCTTCCTGTGATGTAAGGAGGTCACGTGGCCTAATAAATTAAGCAAAAACACATTAACAATACAGAGGACTTGCCAGGACCCGGGTCTCATGATTCATGAACGTGGTAACACTGCGCGTCCCCCCCTCCCCCCGCCCTGGTCACTTACCTCTGTACCTGGTACATTGTAGGGGCTTACTAAATGCTTGTGGTTGATTGAGTGTTGTGCGGCACCCCTCCCTGATCTCTGCGAGGTTCCGTACGTCCCCCAGCACCCAACACTGTGCTCCATCTGCACATTGTAAGGGTTGGGTAATAAGTGTGACAATGACGCTGTCTGGAATGAGCTGTGGTTTGGGAAAAAAGACTGGATGGCTTGAGTGCCTAGAGACGGGAGAACGTGTTGTGCTTTGTCGTGTTCCTCTTGGGATCTGGCCTCTCAGACTGTCTCCCCAAGAGCAGCGGGGTCAGTCATGGAGAACCAGATGGCAAATAATGCATGCTTGGATCCCATTAATAGATGTGTGTGGGCTCTCTTTGCTGTAGCACTTTGGAGTCTATACTTGTCTTGGGGCTCAGTTTGGGAGACTGTTTGTCGGGTGAATGGTAGAAAAGCCATCCACGCGAGGCCAAGTGAGGAGGTCTGCAGCCAGCACTGGATGTGAAATAGCCCATGATCCCAGTGCAGTGAGAACTCCTTGCGTGTGTTGTTGTTCAGCCCTTTTTCAGTCGTGTCCGACTCTCTGTGACCCCATTTGGGGTTTTTTTGGCAAAGATAGCGGAGTGGTTTGCCATTTCCTTCTCCAGTTCATTTTGCAGATGAGGAAACGGAGGCAAACAGGGTTAAGTGACTTTCCCAGGGTCACACAGCTAGTAAGTGTCTGATGCCAGGTTTGAACTCAGGAAGGTGAGTCTTCCTGACTCCAGGCCTGGTGCTCTATCCACTGTGCCATCTAGCCGCCCCTTCTTCAGAACCCCTTATAAACTCAGATAACTCCCACGTTTTCTTCATGGTCTACATGCTGTATGATTGCAGGCTGAGCAGGGGTGTGTTTGATGTTTCAGGCATCACTGACGTTCAATGATGTGGCCGTGGACTTCTCCCGGGAGGAGTGGAGACGCTTGAGCCCGTCTCAGAGGGACCTGTACAGGGACGTGATGCTGGAGAACTATGAGAACCTGGTCTTCTTGGGTGAGGACGGCTGCCCCCGTGGAGTGGATGCCCCATTGGGGTGGCTTTGAATTCCCTCATGGTAAAACCTATGAGGCGGGGGAGGGTGCACCTGAAATGCTTCTCTGAACTTTTGGTTTTTGTGGGCAGGAATATTTAAGAGCTCTGATGTGGGGAGATTCCAGAGCCCTTTATGGCTCTGCTCCCTGCTTCCTGGTGAAAGGCTCTTGTTTGTATAAATGGACTGGCCAGGTTCAGTGTGCTGACCAGAGCCCCAGACCAAAAATCCTTCAATAAAGCCCGAGGGCAGATGGGGGAAGACATGAGAAGTCCCCCAGCTGGCAGTGGGTTAGATGGATTGGTTGTCTTTCTGAACCCAAACCATGTCTAGGATCCATTCCCTCTTAGGACATTTCTACCATCCTCTGGGCCTGCTTCACGTACTGCCTTTTGCTACAAAGGCAGGGCTTTAAGATTGCTTCTGAGATGGTTCTGGCGGTCCCTACCACTTTCCTTTTTCTCTCCCTGAGCAGGAGTTGCAGTTTCCAAACCAGAGTTGATCTGCCGCCTTGAGAGGGGAGAAACCCCCTGGCTGCCCCGGCGAGGAACCTCAAGGGCCACTCGTCCAGGTGAGTGACCCAGTGGTAACTGCAGCAACAGTGTCCCAGCTTCTGCACAGCTTCTCTGCTGGTGCTCAGGTTACATTCTGCTTTTGAGAAGTGCTAGCTAATAGGATGTCTGCCATTTGTACATTTAGGACAATAGATTTGACAAACTGCACTTCCCTGTTTATTTTGAAAGTCTTGTCTTTTGTGGTGGAAAACTTTCCTCTTTGTTCAGAGCTGTCCATCTTTGTTCTCCATTGATTCCTCCTTGTGTAATAGTTGAGAATTTCTACCTCTATAATTACTATAAGTATATCTTGATTCCTTACAATTGTCTTTAAAATGAGAACTGTTTCAGGTCTTTGATTTGGAATTTATAAGATCTGTCAGTGAGATGAGTCTGATTGCAGTATTTTTTGGTCACACTGAAATCTGTGTTTCCCTACCAAGGTCTCACAGTTGGTGTACACTTCAAAACCATCCCGTCCAAGCCATCCTTGGCCGTAATCCCCTGGATGGCGTCCCTAGCAGGTGAAAGGGAAAGCACCCATCTGAAGGCTCCACGTTATGCTTGTTGATAGTAGCGCTTCCTTCTATGATCCAGAATCCGCCCCTGGGGTTTCATCCATTTTCACTGCTTCTGTTCTCTGGAGGCTATCCAGAGCAGATCTGACCCTTCTTCCACACGGAAGCCCTTCAGCCCTCTGAATTCTGATAGAATATCTGCCCCTAAATCTGTACTTTTTAGAACACCTGATTGTTGTATGGTAAAATCTTGGAGTCCTTTGCTTCCCTGGTCACCTTCCCCTGACTGCTTTCTAGTACATCAATGTCCCTTCTACAAGGTAGTGACCTGCTGAGGCCAGCTAGGCCAACATGCAGTGGGACCTGCCCCTCGCCAGTGGCCTGTCAGGGTAGCCTATGGTCACATCGCTTTTTTGGCCCACTGTGAGCATGTTATGGACTCACCAAGCACGAAAACTACTAAGGTCTTCGGGCATTTTTCATTTGAGCTGCTGAAGGATAGGGTTTATCATTTTCTTCATCAAGTTGGGCCGTTTGAACATTTCAGGATTTCTTTGGCTCTTGATTGGACCATCCATCAATTCAAGGATCTCTTAGCTTTATAGCACATGCAAAACAGGTTTTATTGAAGAGTCATTGTCATCCCCATTGTTTGGTCAGCTTATATTTAGCCAACTCTTATTATATTTTGGGACTTTGCTTCTAGTTCTGGAATTGTCCTATCCTGTTTTTCTCTTTTTTTTTTTCACCCAGGACCAGATTTTGGTGATTGTTGGTTGCTTTAGCCAGCAATTTGAGAACTAGCGATGCAAGTGTCACTTAATCCTTTTTGTTTCTTTGTGTAATTCTGTGAAGTAGCATACACACACACAATAGGAAGCGGGGAGGATGGGAGAAAGAAAAGGAGGGAGGGAAGGACGGAAGGAAAGGAGTGAGAGAAGAAAGAAAGGGAAGAGGGAAGGAAGAAAGGGCAGGAGGGAAGGATGGATGGATGGGTGGATGAAGGTGGAAGGGAGAAAGAGGAAGAGAGAAATGCAGACTTTTGTGGCTGTAGCTTATGCCATGTAATTATACTAGATAAGATTTGTCTTGCTGGAGCTATTTATCCTCTTAATTAATTTTTTGTTTTTGAGTCTCTTAGAATTCTTAAATTTTCTCTCATCGTTACCATCTTCCGAACAATTGTTTTGTCTTAGATTTCCAGTAGTTTTCCAAGTGAATCATGTTTGAACCCATTTTTCCATTTTGTCTGGGTTTTCTTTTTCTCTCTCATCTTTGCCATTTTTCTGTCATCCAGAAAGATGATTTAGTTTTTAATTGTCTGATATTCTGTTTATGCTTTTCCTGTCTATTTTTAACTGGTATTTTCATCTTCATCTTGTTCTAATATTTTGTACTCACATGGTTCCTTCTGTAAGAGGCAGCATGATTTAGCGAATAGGTCTGGCCTTGGAATCAGGAAGGACCTGGGTTCAGATTCTGCCTCTACTGTATTATGGCTGTGCGGTCCTGGGTGAATCATTGAATTTTTCAGAGCATGCCCGAGGAAGCCACTTGCTAAGACTTCACAGTGAAGAGAAAGTTTTATCTGCATCAGTAGAAGAGGTCCTCATGAGGAGTCCCTACTCTACTGAAATCACAGATCTGATATAAAAAGAATACTCCTTCACTGAGTTTATTTACCATTTTATTGTGGGTTTTTAAAAAAATTCTTTTCAATTAAAAAGTATATTTTTCTCCTCTCCCTTTCCCCAACCTGTAAATGAAAAAAAAATTAGGAAAAATTAAGCCCTTGTAACAATCATGTACAATTAAGCAGAACAGATTTTCCCCTTGTCTGTATCTCCTTCCACTCCTTGAGCCTATCCTCTTGGTCTGGACGTGGCAGCAGCGTGGCTTCTTCCATCTTTCTTGATCATAGTTGGCACTGCCATGATCAGAATTCTTAAACCTTTCACAGTGGTTTGTCTTTACAGTTTGTTACCGGACAGACCGTTCTCTGACTGTTCTCCCCGTTTGGCTCCCTTCCCTTGTTTGTACTAGTCTTCCTGGGTTTCTCTGAAACTATCTTTTCTACCATTTCTTATGGAATAACAGAACAGTATTTCATTTGTTTACATTTGATAATTTTTTTCATCCCCTGTGGCTAGGCATCACCTTAAGTTCCAGTTCTTTGCCTGTATAAAAAGAGCTGCTATAGAGTTTGTGCCTTTGGGTCCTTTTCCTCTTTCTCTGATCTCTTTGGGGCACAGTAGTGGTATCAGTGGATCCAAGAGTTTTCCCAATTTAATGACTTTTGGGATGTAGTTCAAAATTGGTCTTCATAATGTCTGAACCAGTCCTCACAATTCCACCAGTAGTGCAGTTTTGTTGTGTTTTGAGAAAATTATAACTTTGTTTCCGATGTTAATATTGGTGTACCAGCGTGTTTTCCTTTTGGCATTTTTGCCTCAGCTTCTTTGACCTTTACCTTTTAAAAATTGACTCAGATTTTGTAAAAAAAAAAAAAAATGAACCAGATTTTTGAAAGTAATACTGTTCCTTTTTTTTAACATTCTTTTTTTTATAAAATTTTGAGTACCATATTTTCTCCCTCTTTCCTTCTCTTCCTCCTCCCTAAGATGGTAAGCAATTTGATCTAGGTTATATATATGCAATCATGTAAAACCTATTTTCGTATTAGTCATGTGACTTTCATGTTGTGAAAGAAGAAACAATTTGCAAAAAAAATTGCAAAAGGAAAAAACCATGAAAAAAAATTGAGTGAAAATTGTATGCTTTGATCAGCATTCAGACTCTATCAGTTCTTTTTCTGGATGTCGATAGCATTTTCCATCATGAGTCTTTTGGAATTGTCTTAGATCATTGTATTGCTGAGAAGATCTAAGTCAGTCATAGTTGATTATTGCACAATGTTCTCCTGGGTCTGCTCAGTTCACTTTGCTTCAGTTCATATAAGTCTTTACAGGTTTTTCTGAAATCCACCTGCTAATCATTTCATAGCACAATAGTATTCCATTATGTTCATATTCCACATCTGGTTCCCCAGTTTATAGGGATCCCCTCAATTTCAAATTCTTTGCTACCACTGCTGCAAATATTTTTGTACATGTAAGTCCTTTTCCCTTTTTTATGTCACTTTGGGATACAGACTTAGTAATGGTATTGCTGGGTGATCGCCCTTTAAGCATAGTTCCAAATTGTTCTCCAGAATGGTTAGAACGGTTCAGAACTCCAACAGCAGTGCATTATTGTCCCAATTTTCCCACATCCTCTCCAGCATTTACAGTTATCCCTTCCATATTGCGGGGATTAGGGGTGTGGAATATTATTTCCACTCTTCTCTTGCTGCCTTTTCTGTCTGCGGTATGAGACTTAAGACTGCTCACCACATTGTCATTTATCCATTCATTGTGGCTCTGTAAGTTATCCAGCCTGGTAAAGTTCACCTGTCATCCAGACCATACTTCACCATTTGGTCTGAAAATAATGTGGTAGACTTTGTGAAATGCCTTGCTTAGCTCTAAATACTCAATATCTGTAGTGTCCCTTCCCCAGCCGTTCAACTCATCTTCATGAGGAAAGAAAATGAGGTTAGTTGTATGTGATTTGTCCTTTTTGAAGTGATAGCGGGTCTTAGGGATCAAGTCTTTTTTAATGTTCTCACGATCTCTCTGATGTTGGTTCCAAATTTTGTCTTGCATAAATCTACCAGTCTGTCCCCTTCCTGAACATTTAGGCATTTTCCCAAAGATTATCAACATTGGTTTTCAGAGGATATCTCAAAGTGCTTTCAGTACCCTGGAATAGAATTGGCTTCCCCTTAGCCTCTTTATTAGTAACATTCTTGTTGAAATTGAGTCCCACTCTGATTTTGGAGTAGAAAATGTCACAGGAATTTTTATTGGCTAAGTACAAGCAAATTGCTTCGGGAGCTTATTGGACAAAGTGTCTCTTTCTTCATCAAGAGCTCTGGCTTGTAGCTCTTTGCATTAAGCTTTCAGAGCATAAAAAGAAGTGACTTACAGCCAATTCTGTAATATAACAGGCAAAATCTTTTTTTTTCTTTTTAACTTTTTTTAATTTAATTTATTTAATATATTTAGTTTTCAGCATTGATTTTCACAAGAGTTTGAATTACAAATTTTCTCCCCGTTTCTACCCTCCCGCCCACTCCAAGATGGCGTATATTCTGGTTGCCCCGTTCCCCTGTCAGCCCTCCCTTCTGTCACCCCACTTCCCCTCCCATCCCCCTTTCCCTTCTTCTCTTGTAGGGCAAGATAAATTTCTACGCCCCATTACCTGTGTATCTTATTTCCTAGTTGCAGGCAAAAACTTTTTTTGTTGTTGTTTTTGAATGTCTGTTTTTAAAACTTTGAGTTCCAAATTCTCTCCCCTCTTCCCTCCCCGCCCATCCTCCCTAAGAAGGCAAGCAATTCAACATAGGCCACATGTGTATCA
>CM053622.1:818639314-818669464 GCA_028646595.1 Phalanger gymnotis
TGTAGGCTCTTTGACTTTATTGATTTCTTGCTGTGTGTTTTGGTCTTCTTTGTCACCAAAGAAAGATTCCAAGGTCTGAGACTGAATCTGAGTGCGTTTTCGCTGCCTGGCCATATTCCCAGCAAACTTACTTGACCCTTGAGTTTTTCAGCAGGGTATGACTGTTTGTAGTGTAAAGAGTACTTTGTTCTGAGTTTGAGGGGATGCGCTGTTGATTTCAGAGCAATTTCTATACAGCCAGCTCTGCCGTACCAGCACTCCTCCTTCCTCAAGAACCACCAACCTGGACCTGATGAAAATCTTAAGCAGGCTCTGCACGCCTGCTCTGATCCGCCACTTAATTCCTCCCACCAGGTGGGCCTGGGGCCAGAAGTAACTGCAGCTATAGTTCTGTAGCTGCACCTCCCCCCACTACCCCAGGGCGGTGGCCAAACTGCAAACTCTTTTCACTCTGTCCCCCCTGCAGCTTTTCCCACTAACCTTCTTTGTTGTCTTTGGTGTTTGTGGGTTGAGAAGTCTGGTAACTGCCACAGCTCACTGATTCAGGGCACTAGGGCTTGTTCCACCTGGCTCCTGGTCTGGTTGGTCCTGCTGCTTCTGGCGCTGGGCTCCGCTCCCCTCCGTTCTGTGCGCGATAGGCCTCGTCCAGTGACCATCCAGGCTGTCCTGGGCTCGATCCCTGCTTCCCTCTGCTATTTTATGGGTTCTGCAGTTCTAGAATTTGTTCAGAGCCATTTTTTATAGGTTTTTGGAGGGACCTGGCAGAGAGCTCATGCAAGTCCCTGCTTTCCAGCTGCCATCTTTATAACAGGCAAAATCTTAAGATTCAACAGTTATTCAAATACAGGTTTGTAATGCACAGTTTTGTGATATTTTAACATTATCAATTTCTAAAATAAGGGAAGCACATTGGGTTAAAGTGTATTATGTATAGTTAGTAAACACTTGGTTGACTGTTAGCCATTCAGCAAGCCTGCCTAGAGCTCAGTTTCTAAAAGCCTTAATGTCTTTAAATACAAGAATATCCCAGGGTCTTAGGCCATCCCACTTTGCATAGGCATTCCCCTCCTTAATTTCTCACCATAGCAGTTGTTTACAGATCACTTTATTTTCTCCCTAATCTCGTGAAAATAGAATCTAGACCTTGTTTCTGTTTTGAGCAACCCAAAGAACAGGGTTGATTGACAATTTCTGGTTTCTTTCAGGTTCTCATAGTCAGGAGACTAGCTGTGACAGCAACAACTTGACCTCAAAGCAGGACATTGTTACAAGAGCATCTTCTAAAGAAACACTGGCAAAGAACTGGTATTCTAAAGAGGGAGAAATGTGGGAGTATGACGTTAGGTTAGGGAGACAGAAGTGCAGCCTGGATAGACAATCCAAACAAGTAACAGGCACTAATGGAAAACCATTTAACAAGGTGAGTGTGCCTGAAGGTAATACATTCGGCAGAAGTTTGAATCTGGGGTCTATCATTGTTACTCAACAGAGAACTCCTACAGAAAAAAGTCTCCAAAATCACACAGTCGCAAAGAGCATGAAACAGTTTTCAGAACTATTTAAATGTAATAAAATCCCCCTTGGGAAAATGCTTTTTAAATATAATAAATGTGGAAAGTCCTTTAGTTATCACTCTGATCTCATTCAGTTTCATAGACAGTATACTGGAGAAAAGCTGTATGAACGTAATGAACATGGGAAAGTCTTCAGCAAAAGACCATACCGTACTCAGCGTAAGAAAATTCGTAATAGAGAGAAACGTTATATATGTAACGAATGTGGAAAAGCCTTCAGTCAGTGGGGAAGCCTTATTGATCATCTGAGAATTCATACTGGAGAGAAACCTTTTCAGTGTAATGAATGTAAGAAAACTTTCAGCCAGAGGGGAACCCTTATCAGGCATCATAGAATTCATACTGGAGAGAAGCCCTTTGAATGTAATGAATGTGGGAAAGCCTTTGGCAACAATTCCTGTCTTACGCTGCATCAGAGAATTCATACTGGAGAGAAGCCTTATATATGCAATGAATGTGGAAAAGCCTTTAGTGGGCGGCAAAACATGATTCATCATCAGAGAATTCATACAGGAAAGAAACCATATCAGTGTAAGGAATGTGGGAAAGCCTTTCGACACAGAGCATCCTTTGTTTGTCATCAGAGAATGCATACTGGAGAAAAACCTTTTCATTGTAATGAATGTGGGAAAGCATTTAGACGGAAAGAAAACCTTACTGCACATAGGAGAATTCATACTGGAGAAAAACCTTTTGAATGTAACGAGTGTGGGAAAACTTTCAGCAACAATTCTTGCCTTACTTTACATCAAAGAATTCATACTGGAGAGAAACCCTATAAATGTAATGATTGTGGAAAAGACTTTAGGCACAGGGCATCCTTTACTTATCATCAAAGAGTTCATTCTGGAAATAAACCGTATAACTGTAAGGAATGTGGCAAAGCTTTCAGTCAGAGAGCCAATCTTATCGAACATATGAGAATTCATACTGGAGAGAAACCTTTTGAATGTTATCAGTGTGGGAAAGCCTTTATCAATAATGCACGACTTACAGTACACCAGAGATTTCATACTGGAGTGAAACCTCATGCATGTAGTGAATGTGGTAAAGCTTTCATGCATAAGGCAAGCCTCACGGCACATCGGAGAATTCATACTGGAGAGAAACCCTATAAATGCAGTGAATGTGGGAGAGCCTTCAACCAGAGTGCACATCTTATGAGGCATCACAGAATTCATACTGGAGAGAAACCCCGTAAGCCTAATGAAAGTAAGAAGACAGCCAGCCAGTTGGGAATCCTTACTACAAATGAGTCAGTAATTGCTAGAGAGAATCTTTATCATTGTGATGAATGTGGAAAAGGTTTTAGACAGAAATCATACCTTTCTCTTCATCAGAGAATTCACACTGGAGAAAAACCTTATCATTGCAATGAATGCGGAAAAGCTTTCATTGGGAGGGGACAGCTCAACACACATAAAAGAATTCACACTGGAGAGAAACCATTTGAGTGCAGTGACTGTGGGAAGGCCTTCAGCCGAAAGGAACACCTTACTGCCCATGAGAGAACTCACACTGGAGAGAAACCCTATCAGTGTAAAGAATGTGGAAAGACATTTAGCCAGAACTCACACCTTACAGTACATCAGAAAACTCACACTGGAGAGAAACCATTTTTGTGTAATGATTGTGGAAAAGGCTTCAGCTACAGGACCTCTCTTATTTCACATCAGAGAATTCATACTGGAGAGAAGCCCTTTGAGTGTAGTGTATGTGGAAAAAACTTTAGTCATAGACCATCACTCATTAAACATCAAATAATTCATACTGGAGAGAAACCTTTTGAATGTCTTAAATGTGGGAAAAGCTTTACCCACAGATCATCATTTATTAAACATCAAAGAATTCATAATGGAGAGAAAGCCTACTAGTGAAATGAAAGAACAAAAGCCTCTAACCAGAGAGGAAAACTTAGAAACGATTAATGCTGAAGAATAAGCCTTTTATTATTGAATGTGAAAGCTTTTATCCTGGTTCTTTAACTTGTTTTCAGAGACCTCATAGTTTGAGGCAGCCTGATGTGAGGACTGGTCTTGGGGTCAAGAAGACTTCAAATCCTCTCTCGGCACTTTCTAGCCATGTGACCCTGAGCAGATCAAAATCTCTTAAGGCCCACTTTTCAAATCTGTAAAATGGAGATGATCTCACCTACCTCACTAGATTGTTGTGAGGATAAATGAGATAATGTACTTAGAGCACTTTGCAGTCCTTAAATAAGCGCTATATAACTGTGAACTGAGAAACTACAGAACAGCCCAGACTGTGGGAAAGCCTTTTTTCTAAGGTATATCCTCCTGTACATCAGAGAATGTATGCTGGTGAAAAAAATTCCCTAAGTTTACCGATTGAGGTAAAGTCTTTTTTTTTTAATTAAAGTTTTATTTTTTTAATTAATAGAAATCTGTTTTCTTTCCCTGTCATCCCCCCCCCCCCACTTCATCAGGGGAAAAAAGAAAAAAAAATCCTTGAAACAGATGCAAAATCAAACAAAACAAATTCCCTCAGTGATTGTGTTAAAAAATAAACGGCCCCTTCTGCACCTTGAATCCCTTCCCTTTGATACGAGGTGGATAGCGCGCTCCATCATCGGTCTGGGGAATCCTCAGTAATCCTTAGATTGATTGCAGTTCTTGCTGCTTGCAGAGCTGTTTGTTTTCTCAGTGTTGTTGTGTATAAATTTGGCATAGTTTTGCTCATTTCATTCCTTGTCAGTTTATAAGTCTTCAAAGTTATCCTTTGGTAGCATCGGTGTTCTAGTATAAACCGTTAGCACTCTCACTTGGCTCTGCATCAGTTCATATAAGGCTTTCTCTGTCCCTAAAATTATCTATTTCCTCATTTCTTACAACATAATAGAATTCCGTCGTGTTCATACACCACGACTTGTTCAGCTGTTCTCCAGTTGATGGGCGTCCCTTTAATTTCCAGATTTTTTTGCCACCACAAAAAGCTGCTACAGTTGTTTTTCTACACAAAGACCCTTTTCCTCTTTCTTTGGTCTCTTGGGCATAGGCCAGTGGTGTAGCTCAGTCAAAGGATATTATGACTGTTTTAAGATATAATTCTGAATTGCTTTCCAGAAATGTTGGACCCACTCACTGATCTACCAAGAGAAAATCAATATACCTGTTTGCCCGCAGTACCTCTAGCATTCGTCAGTTTCCTTTTTTGTCATTTTTGTCAATCTGATAGCTGTCAGGTAAAATCCCAGAATTGCTTTAATTTATATTTCTTCAGTTAATGATTTGCATTATTTTTTCATATGGTGATAGTTCCCCTGAGAACTGCCTATTCATAATGTCCTTAGGTCATTTATCAGTTGAGAAATGGTTCTTAGGAGTTTGAATCAGCTCATAATAATAGCTTAGAAATGAGACCTGTAGCAACAGTAACTTGCTACAAAGTTTGTTTTTCTCTCTCAGTTGTTTTCCTTTTAATTTTAGCTTTGTTGGATTTGTGCAAAAAAAAAAAATTTTTGTTACCCAAATCATCCATTTTATCTTCTGTAATCCTATCTCACGCTTGGCCATGAACTTTTCTTCTATGCAAGATCTGATTGGTTAATTTTTAACAAATTTATTTATTTATGGTGTGACCTTTTATATCTATTGTGTATCTATGTGAAGCTTATCTTGGTATAAAATATAACTGGTTGACCCAAATCTTAATGTCTTCCATACTGCTGTCCAATTTTCTCAGCAGTTTTATCAAATAATTCTTACCTCATTAGATTTTTTTTTGTAGCAAACACTAGGCTACCAAAAAATTAAACTCCAGTTTTTTTATAAGCATTTCTTAAGCATAGTGGACAGAGTGCTGGGCCTAAAGTCAGGAAGACGAGTTTTTATCTGGCCTCAGACACTTGCTAGTCACTTAACCTCTGTTTGCCTCAGTTTCCTCAACTGTAAAATGGGGATAATAGTATCTATCTTGCAGTATTGTTGGGAAGAGCAAATAATATTTGTAAAAAGTGTTTAGCATGGTGCCTGGCACATAGGTGATATATAAATGCTATTTCCTTTCTTGAATTCAATCAAAGAACAATTAATTTCAGTATTTTGCAAACCTAGGGAGAAAATGGATCCTACCAAATATCTTCTATGACACAGATACTGTCTTGATGCATAAACTAGGGAGAATTAAAAAAAAAAGACCAAACTAAACACAAATATCCCTAATCAAAATTTATGCTAAAATATTAACAACGAGGCTAAAATAGCATCACAAAGATTATAAAATACTTGACAAGTTGAACTTAACCACATTAATGAAAGCACCAAAAATCATAAGATTATATCACTAGAAGCAGAAAAAGTTTTGACAATACAACACCCATTTTGGTTTAAAAAAAAAAAACCAATGACACTAGAAAACAGGAGTAAATGGATCTTATCTTAAAATGATAAATAATATGTATCCAAAATCAAGAGCTACCCTTACATGTAATAGAATAAACTAGAATCCCTTCCAGTTAAATTGGGTGAAACAAAGATATCCATTGTCACCACTTCTATTTGATACCACTGTAGACATGGTGGCTGTGTCAATAAGAAAAATGGAGGGAATGTGGTCACATGGTAGCTTAACAGCTGGCCTTGAAGCCTGGATAATCTGAGTTCATGTCATGACTAACATTTCTCTATAATCAAGTCACTTACCATTTCACTACCTCCAGGTAACTGCACTTCTGTAAGTTACAGATGAGTTGTCTGTCTGCATTGATGGGGGCAATTTCTACACTGGGCGGTTTCCCAATGGTATTGCCAAAAGAAAAGCATGAATTTTCTTTGTTTTATTGGTTCCTTTTTTGTATACCACATTTTCTCATATTCCTCTCTATCTCTGGGCATCTGGATATACGGCTTACAGCCTCTCTCTAGCCAATCCATTCGCCTGGCACTCACATCCATTATCATGTTGAAGCGTCAGTATCACTTTTGCAGGAGGGGTAGGAAGACCAGAGTGAGTCTCAGCCCTCATGTTTATTCTAGGTTATTCCCTAAGATTAATTGAAAAAACATGCTTAGGTACTAGCTGTTGAGCTAGCAGGGACCTTCACAGTTAGGGTTAATTCAATCTCCATCTGTCATTTCACATCACGCAGCAGTTACTCTCTGAATTAGGGCTGACGTTATGGTAAGCTGACCAGCACACCAATGGAGAAAGAAAACTTTGGGCACAGAACAGCGCTCCTTAAACTGTGGGTCGTGACCTCATATAGAGTCATGACCCACAGTTTGAGAAGTGCTAGAGGGGCCATGAGTGGGAAAGGTTTAGGAAGCCCTGGCACAGAGCATACATATCTTAATGAGCTTTATTAAAGGATATTGTTTTTGACCGTCAGGCCTGGAGAATGCTAGAGATTGGAATGGGGTAGGGTCGTGGCTTCACTGATGTTTGTCTGAAGTTGGGTCTCCCCCCCTTCTAGGGTGGAGGTTACACCATCACCAGTGGACTTGATCTAGCTCACATGTTTATCAGTGACGTGTCCGGGTTCTAGGGCAGTGATTGTAATAAAGAGGGTAGTAAACAGCATCAGTTTTTGGAAATGGCAATCTCATCACTCTAGAGATATAAAGCAAAGTAGTAATAAGTAACAAAGAGATAAGCAGGAAAATGATTCTGGTAGGAACTCCAATACTCTAATGGAATTTTCCTTATGTTTAAGTAATGACACTGGTGAGGGAAATGGCCTTGAGGCATATGCTGTTCAGTGAGAAGTTGATACTAGAAATTATAGCTTCTACTTCATGTTTCCTAATTAGCAACATCAATTCATTAAAAAAAAAATGGTATATATATCCTTGTGTACAAAATGGCGAACTATAGACCCGATTTGGAAGGCTTTGGGGCATCACAATTTAGCTGGCCCTAATGTTCAAAACAGACACTCCCAGGGCCAGCTCATTTTCTTTTCCCTCAAGGCCGATGGTGAGTTCCTTCTAGGCAGCTAGGTGGTCCAGGCGATAGAAGCACATATGCCTCCGCCCCCTCACCCCAAGCCCCCAGTACACACACACATCCGAGAATACAAGGTCTAATAGGCTGAACCCAAGTTTGAGCCTGGTGGCCTGTCTGGAATGTTTTGACTAAGATACAGCTTTTTACCATCCATAAAAGTCAAGCTTACAGTTGGAAGCAACCTCAGAGGTGTTGTGGTCTGATATTTACAGCCTGTACTACATGACCAATCAACCTTGGCTTGGATACTTTCAGTGAGAGAGCCCACCATTATTTTTTTTGAGGGGGAAAGGCAAGATAATTGGGGTTAAGTGACTTGCCCAAGGTCACGCAGCTAGTGAGTGTCAAAGTATCTGAGGTCATATTTGAGTTCAGATCCTCCTGACTCCAGGGCTGATTGCTCTATTCACTGCGCCACCTTGCTGCCCCTAGCCTTCCATTTCTTAAGGCACTTAATCACTTAGGAAGGCTTTTCCTTCCAATAATGCGAAATCCACCTATTTTCAATATCCTTCATCTAGTGGGACCTGATTCTAGCATCTGAGGCTCAGCAGAACAAGCCTAATCCCTCTTCTACTTTGACAGCCCTTCAAGTAATGCAGCTGGAAATCGCTGTTTTGGGCTGCCGAGCCACCATGTTGATGCATTGAGTTTGCAGCTCATTGAAACCTCCAGATGGTCTATACCATGCTTTTCCCCTTTTGAAGATTTTGAATACAACTATAAAAACTTCACATTTGTCCTTATTACACTTTACAATTACTAGGTTTAACCTATCAAAATCTTAGCTCCTGACTGTCATCCAATACTTACCAACTTTGTTCTCCTAGTTTTCATTCATCTGCACATGTGAAAAAGTATAGCATTGATGTTTATGTCTAAGGTTGAGGATTGTGATTCTGGTCCTATGTCTCCATACTTTCCACAAGAGTAGTACAAGAGACTTTATCAGCTGCTAGGCTTTTCCACACAAAAGTAGGTGATTTTTGTCATATACTTTGCTAAAATCTATCTAACTGATGTCTACTCTCCAGTAACTGCCAAAAAAGGAAAGGAAGAGGATCTGGTATGACTTTGTGCTCAATAGAGTCATACAGGTTTTTGGTGGTCACAGAGGCTATTTAGTTCATCAGAAACCTGAAATGAGCCCTTACTCCCAACACAGGACAAGCAGTCATCCAGCCTTGGCATGAGATCTCCATTGAGAGAACTGCCCGTTGGCTGAGGTGGCTGCATGTCTACTTCGGGACAGTTCTAGTTGTTGGAATATTGTTCCTTACACAATGCCTGTGTTGGCCATTTTTCAACTTTCGCTTGTTGCTCTTGATTATCCCATCTGAGACCAAACAACTGTGATCCCTCTTGATTTTCTAGGAGAGTGAGCCATCCTGTTCATAATACATTTTAGAATTTTGCCAAGAATTGAAATCACACCCAGGGCCCTGCATTTTGTGGTTTCTATCATCAGAACAGCGTTTCTCAAGGTTCTGTCCACTACCATGTGCGAGACCAATAGGGAGAAAGAGAAAGGGCTCTCTGCAAGGATTGGCAGTTTCTAGGCTGCAGTAAATACTTCTGGCATTTCTATTGAGTTGCCTTCCTACAATACTGTACGAACCACTGCTTGCTTTTCTGCCATTTGTCACAGCTGTCTAGGAGACCCCAAGCGCTCTCGTTCAGTGCTGCCACCTGCCTAGCAGAGATTTCTCTCTTCTGTTAACTCCCCCAAACTGCCTTCTCTAGGCAGATAAGTTATTCCCACCCCTCACTGATATGATTCTCTCTCCTGCTTTCTATGTGCCCCTGCTCTGTTGTTCACCAGCATCTCTTGCTGCAGTCTGTCCTAGAGCTACTCCCTCCCTGAGCTCGTGTCCTTCAGCTCCCAGGACCAGTAGAAAGCGTCCCTTGTTCTCCAGTGCCATTCCCACAATCTCGCTCTGCCAATATCTCTCTACAGCTGCCCCTTAAAGAAGGTTGTGTTTCTCTTTCCCAGTCCTTGTGCTGCTATCTACTGACCTCTGGATCACCCAAAGTTCAGCTGAACTAGTCCCTCTCCTGACTTCTGTGCATTCATGCTAGTTACTTCTTATATCTAAAGCACACTCCTTCCACAATTGCTATCAAAATCTTTCTCACATATGTCTCAACTGCACCCCCACAACTGAAAATTACCTCATGCATTATTTTTCCTGTGGGATTTTGCTTGGTTCCTTTGCATTGGCATTCTACCTGGTATTTTGAGGCATGTCTTGTAATACCTCTCAGATTGAAGGCTTCTAGAAAGCAGGGACTGTAGTTTTCAGTCTGTTACCCATTGTCTTGGGTGTATCAGACAAATAACATGTTCTGTTGAATTGTTGAGTGAACATTTCCCTACTTCTTGCCCTTTGCATGAGTCTAGGGCTACTTGTGACTGCTCACCCCCAAGAAAGGATCACAGATCAAGAGCTATTTTCTTCACTGAAATGATGGAGGCCATTCACCAAGAACTCCCTCTTTTCCCCTCTCACATGCCCCCTAATATCCTCTTCCAGCATCTCCTTTAGTCTCTAATGAAGTTCCTTTTTTGCCAAGGCCAACTTATCTATATATTCTTGATCCAATATCCTTCAAGAATTTCCCCCAATATCATCCCACCTGCTTTTATCTCCAACCTCCCTATCCCTGTCTGCCACCTCCTCCCCTCCTGCCTTCAAACAAGGCCAAGAGATTCCCTCACCAGGTCCTACCACTGTAATTGATATCTCTTCCTCTTCTCGGATAAGCTCCTTTAAAAAAATAATCTACATCCAGTGTCTCGACTTCCTCTCTCTTTTAAACCCTCTACAGACTGGTTTCTGACCTCTTGATTTAGCCGAAAATTCTCTCCAGAGTTACCAAAGGATTTCATCAGCTGCCAAATCAGATAGCCTTTTTTTCATCCTTCATCCTTTGTGACCTTTCGGCAGCTACACTGGGCACTCCTAAATACTCTCTTTGCTGAGTTTTCATAAATGACCATGTTTTCTGTCTTCTCAGCACTGTTGTCTGCCTAAGCAAAGAGGTTTCCTCATTAACTCCCCCAAACTTTCTTCTCTTAAGCATATCAATTATCACTCCCAATTTGTGTGCTTCCTGCTTTCTTGGAGCCCCTGCTCTAATGTTCACTAACTTCCCTTCAATTCTTATGACTGATTCAGGTCCTTTTATTAGCTGTTACCTAAGGCTTCTTCCTGATCAGCGTCCTGTACTCTCTCACTGGGTCATCTCATCAGCTCCTGCGGCTTCCATTATCATGTCTATGCAAATGATTCCCACATTGATATATCTAGCCCTAACCCCATCCCCCCACCCCCAAGCTTCAGTTTCATGTCATCTTTTGGATGTCTCAGAGACATTTCAAATTCAGCCTGTCCAAAACAGAACCAATGATCTTATCCCCCCAACTTGTACCCTTTGTGAAATTCCTTCTCACTGATAATTGTACTGTTGTCCTCTCAGTCACCCAGGCTCACAACCACTCTGGACTTTTCACTCTCACCCCACTGATCTGTTCAGTTGTATCACAGTGTCGTGTCTTTCCCTGACATTTCTCCTATACGTTGTCTCTACTCATGGATACCACCCTGGTTCTGGCCCTCACCACCTGTCACCCAAACTATTGCAGTTGGTCTTCCTGCCTTAAGAGCCTGTCCCGATTCCAGTACATCCTTATTCCTTCCAACATGCAGGTGTGCACACACAGCTAACTTCACTGACTCTGGTTACTCTTATCTCCAAGATGAGTTATTCATTATTCAATCTACAGACATTTAAAGGGCTTGCTATGTGCTAAGCACTGAGTTATTTTCTGAGTATACAAAGAAAGGCCAACCTCAAGGAGCTCAAATATAAATTCTGTCATTCTGGCCCTTTCTGTTCCACTCATGGGACACTCCACCTCCTTTCTCTACACCTTTGCATCAGCCGTCCTGCCATCCCTGTAATGTAGGATTCCTTGCTTCCTTTGAGAGTCACCTTCTGTAAGAGTCCTGCCTGTTATGCCAGTTCTGATAATATTGGTAAAGCACTTAGCATGGTGCTGCGCACATATTAGGTGCTTCATAAATGCTAGTTGATTGATTGAAGGGACTCAAAGATCATCTAGCCCATTTCTGCCCAGCCTTGCTGAGCCTTGTTCAGTTATGTTTTACTCTTTGTGACCCCATGGACCATAGCACGCCAATACTGTCTGCAGGGTTTTCTTGACAAAGAGAGTGGTTTGCCATTTCCTTCTCCAGTAGATTAAGACAAGCAGAGGTTAAGTCACTTACCCAAGGACACACTGCTAGTGTCTGAGGCCGGAGTTGAACTCGGCTCTTCCCGATTCCAGCTCTCTATCCGCTGAACCATATTGCTGCCTTATCTGAGCCTCGGGCCCCAAGTTTTGCTTCTGTTCTCTTGGCCTCCAACGTGATCATTATAATTCATCATACAGTGCCTGCTGCTAATCCTCCTCTCTCATCTTTCCCCTTTGCCTAGAGGCAAAGTCAGAGACTCACACAACAAAGCAGTAGTTAATGCGACAGAATGTACGTACTGGCCAAGCTGAGCACATCTCAGTTGTGTAGGAGGTCAGTCTTCAAGGGATCCTAGAGTTCTGGCAGGGATGAGGCCTGGCTTTTGTCCCAGACCGGGGCTTCAGCCCTGCAGCTGCTGGCGCTTCCTTGGTATCACAGGCAGAGCTAGAAAGACTCGTCAGATCCTCTTGATCTGAATGGGTCTGGCCCAGGAAGAACACTTCACTTCTACAGACAGAGCTTATGTTCATACCCTGAGGTGCCCTCGCTGCCACTGAGGTCTTTTTCTTCTGCTTTGCATCACATTTTTTCATATTTTAGAACTGAGAGCCTACTGTCTAGGGAGATATCCAGAGCCATCTGGACACCAGCAACAAGGTGAAACAAGGTGGAAAAAGCCAAGTATAACTTCTGAGTCATCCTTGATTCTCGCTTCTGCAACCTCATATCCAATCAGTTCCCAGATAATGTTGATTTTGCCTCCAAAATATCTCAAATTCATCCCTCCGGTCCCACAGCCACCATGTTACTTAAGGCCCTCATCATCATGCACTTCTGATTCCAGTCTTTCTCTTCAATCTGTCTTCCACACAGCTGCCAAAGTTGCCTTTTTAAGGCACGGATCTGACTTGCCCTGCCTGTAAACTTCCATTGTATCCCCATGGCCTATAGGATGAAAGATAAAACCCTTATCTGGGCATTTAAGAACTTCCATGTCCTGGCTCTTTCATCAGCCCTATTGCTGTATGCCTACACATACCACATTCTGTCCAAACCGAATCACTAGGTACTTCTTGAATGTGGCATCTCTCCTGCTTCTGTGCATTTGACCATGCTGTCACTCTGCTCTTCCTCTTCCCCTCTTTCAGAATCTTGTCTTCCTTCAAGATTCAACTCAGATGCTACCTCCTCCATGAAGACTCCCCTGATTCTCTCCATTTGTTGGTGCTGTCTCCTGCCTTAATTTTCCTTGTGTTCTACAGTGTGAACATGTCCTATGCCTTTAGTAGAGTGAAACTCCCTGTAGGAAGGGATTATTTCATTCTTGTCTTTGTATTCCAAGTAAGAAATGATGAAAGAGACAGTTTCAGAGAAAGCTAGTAACACATGAACTGATGCAGAGTGAAATGAGCAGAACCAAAACAATGTCAATAAAAACAACTTTGAAAGACTTAGGAACTCTGATCGATGTATAACCAACCATGACTCCAGAGGACCAATGATGAAACACGCTGCCCACCTCTCTGTACAGAGGTGATACAGAATGAGAGACATTTTTGGATGTGGTCAATATGGGGATTTGTTTTACTTTACTTTGTTTGACTATGCATGTAACAAGTGTTTTATTTTTTTCTTCCAAAAAAATTTTTGTGGGGTAGTGATAGCAATAGAGTTGCCCCCCAAAGAAGAGGGAATAACTTTTATTTCCCAGTTCTACCTCTCTCTTGCTAAATAGGGGTGTGGATTATTGTTGATTTCTTGAATCTGAATTAGTTCTTGAGCCTTCACCACCGAAGACCCTTCCTCCCTTTAAACTTGATTTGCTGAACCCCAGTCATGTGACCTTGGCCTAATGGAGTTGTTCCTCATAGTCTTTGGCTGTATAGTTGATTTACTCAATAAAAGCAATAAATAGAGGGAGGGAGAGAATTTAGAACAAAAAATTTTAGAAAATGTTAAAAATTTCTTTAAATATAATTGAGAAATACTTAACAAAATGAAAATATATTTAAACAATAAAAGCAATAAACAGTACATAAAATAACTACCATGTTGTTCCTCCCAGAAGGGAAGCCAACTTGGGGTTTCTAAAGAGGCAGCCCTTGACATTACAATAAGTTCTTTCATCACCCCCAAGGACCCATACATGACTCCAACCCTATGTTACCACTCACCCCTGGAGGGAAACAACTTTGAGGTCATTTAACAGGTAACCCCTTTCCTGTTGGGCCTTTGCTGTCCCAATAACTCCCCTTAGGAGCATGGGGTAGGGTCCAGGTGTTGGCTGCCCCTACATCCTGGCCACTTGCCTTGCTGCTTGCCTATCTTTGGAAGACCTGTGTGGTCTTCTCCCCAAGAGGCTATCATTGCCTGCAAGCCTCCTTTTCTATTTCTAGAACTGGAATCTGGGTTTCTGAAATCTCCAGGAACTTGACTTTGTAGAGGAATTCATTGCCATCACTTTATGCAGCAGGCACAATACAGTTCCAATAAATTTCAAAATATCTTCAGGGCCTCCAGAAGGAACTTCCTACTTGGTCATATCGTAACCATAATAATAATAATAATACCATGTGCCAATCACTATGCTAAGCACTTTAAAATTATTATCTCATGATCCTCAGAACCCCGGGACATATATACTAGTATTATCACCCCCATTTTACAATTGGGGAAACCAAGGCTAACAGAAGTCAGGTGATTTGCCCAGGATCATACATCTCTTAAGTGTCTGAGGCTGAATTTGAACTCGGGTCTTGTTCACTCCCACTCCAGCACTCTCGTTGCACCATCTAGCTGCCTCTCTTTGTTCTTTGTTTAATACCTCATTACCTTGAGAAATATCTTATGAGTGGTCAGAGCAGCAAACTACCCATTTCCCGTTGTGTCCTTCCCTTCCCACCTCTGAATTTGTGCTGGCTACCCCCCATAACTTGAATGCCCACCCACCCCACCCCTACTCCGACATCTTGATTGTTGAAATCTCTTCAAGGACCAACATAAGCGCTGCCTCCTTTAAAAAAAAACCCGCCCTTCTTCCAGTCTTTGGAAGGATTCTTGGATTCTTCATTCGAATGAGACGCATAACAAGGGGAGCGTTTGTTGCTGCTCGCACTCCCCGGGATTTATCACTGAGGCTTCACCTCACCCTGTGAAACTGGCAGAGATGACAACGGGAAATCACCTTCGGAGTGACCGCGGGATGCCGGGCGCCCTCACGCACCGTTAGTGAATCTGGGATGCAGTCTTCTGGATTTCGGTGTGGAATGCCCCGCCCTCCCCCAGAAGAAGAAAAAGGAACTGACGCAATTGTTTGTGTGCTGTGACCCAGCAATGCCACTCACGGCCGTTTACCCCAAGGAGGTAAGAGACACCGTGGGCAGGAACGTTCAGCGCTGCACCCTGTGGGGTAGACATACCTATTGACTGGAAGATGCGGTACGATAAAATATATGAGCAGTTCCAAGAAACATGGGAAAGTTTCAATGAATCGATCCTGAGGGAAATAAGCAGAATGAAGAGAACCACGTGCATGTTGACCATAAGTGAGAAGATCGTTACGGAGAGTTGGACTCTGAATAATGGAGAATCCTAGGAAGGTCTTGGTAAAAAAAAAAAAAAGTTGGAGAAGCTACAGGAAAGCAGGCCCGCTATCACACCGCTGATGGAACTGTGATTTGGTCCAGCCGTTCTGGCTAGAATATGAACCGGTGCCCCCCAAAGTTACTAAATTGTGCATGTCCTTTTACCCAGATAGACTACTGCTAAGCCTTTATTTCAGAGATTAGAGAATGGAGGAAATGACCCATAGGCACAAAATAGAGCGCCCCTTTTCACAGTAGCCCCAAATTGGAAGTTATGGGGAAGCCCTTCTTTGGGAGAATAGCTGAACAATTGCGGTATATGAATATAATGGGATACTATTGTGCCCTAAGCAATGCAACATGGAGTTTCAGAACAAAATGAAAGGACCTTTCCTTACCAATGCCAAGTAATATGAGAAGAACTAGGGGCAGCTAGGTGGTGTAGTGAGTAGAGCACCGGCCCTGGATTCAGGAGGACCTGAGTTCAAATGTGACCTCAGACACTTGACACGCTTACTAGCTGTGTGATCTTGGGAAGTCACTCAACCCCAATTGCCCTGGCCTTCCCCCTTCAAAAAAAAAAATATGAGCATAACTAAGATAATAACTTACACAATGACAACATCATTGTCAAGAAAACAAATTCAGAAAGACTTTGGAACTCTGACCTTTGCAGTAATTAACCATGAATTGAGAAGATAAAACATGCCATTTGCCTCCTGTGAGGAAGGCAGCAAACTCAGTATTCAGGGACACACACGTTTTTAGGCATGGAAGATGTGGAAACGTGTTCTGTTGGATTGTGCATACTTATGATGAGGGTTTTGTTTGGTTTTTGGTTCAGTGTGGTGAGGGCAGGAGGAGGGGCAGATTATACCTGCATGTAAAATAAATAAAATAAATAAATAACATTTTATAATGTAAATAAATAAATTAAATAAATAAAAAACATTTTTTAAAAGAAGGTCTTGTTCAATAGATAATGAAATATCTTCTCCCTCACAGCAGCGTTAGAAACAGACTCACATTGTCTAGGACTAAACAAGACTCGTTGGGAAGCCAGGAACATTTTAATTATAATTTATATCATTCCCCCTGAATAAATGGGTACCTCCCCTGAACAGAGTACAGGAGAAAGTACAAAGGACTCAAATGGATGTCAGTCCTTTAATAGACCCTCACCTCAAATCTCCCGCCAGGCTCTTCATTGGCCAGATACAACCCCCGACTGCCTACATCATGCCCTCCTCAAGTGGCTCATTTAAACGTGTACAAGCCTCTGACCTTTCACCCGACCGACCTGAGGTCTGGTTTCTGATAAAGCTGGGGTAGGGGAGCTTCAATTCTGTGGAAACAAAACTCCCATTTCTTACAGTAGCGAGAAGGGGATCTGGGTTACTAGGACAGAATATTGTATACCTTGTCAGATAGAGTCTTAGTTTTAGATAGTTTTGCTTATTTTTGTTACTAGGCAGCTGGGTAGTGCAATGAATAAATTACTGGGCAGGAAAGCAGGAAGGCCTCTTGACATTTACTAGCTGGGTGACTCTGGGCATGTCATCTGCAAAATAGGGATGATAATAAGCACCTCCCTCCCAGGGTTGTTGTGAGGATAAGATCTTACACCTTAAAGAGCTCTATCGATGCTTTTGCTATACTTGCCAAGTGCAATACCTGGTGCATAACAGGTGCCAAATAAATGCGTGTTCTAGTCCCGTTCCTCTTAGGAGACAGGGTCAGTCTAGGGGAGTTGGGGTGGGCAGTGAGGTAACAGTTGTTTCATTCATTCAGTATCTGGGAATTAACTGACCAGGGCATCTATAAAGTTTTTTAAAGTTGGCCCTGAAATGAATGACAAAGCATTTGTTAAGCACTTGCTGTGTACCCCAATGGGCAAGGAGGTTGCACAGCAGATAGAGCCATGGGCTGGGAGTGGGGAAGATCCAAGTTCAACAGCCTCAGATACATTAGCTGTGTGACCCTGGGCAAGTCACTTAACCCCTATTTGCCTCAGTTTCTCATTGGTACAATGGGGACACACTGGAGTAGGAAATGGCAAAGTACTCCAGAATCTTGTCACGAAGAGTCAGACGTAAATGAACAACACATGTTAAGCATTGTACTAAGTCCAGAAGGAAAATGAAAACATCCTCTGCCCATAAATAGTGCACATGCTAATAGGGGAGACACAGACGGGAGTAAGGGCCAGCAACAACCTACATAGCCATAGAATGATTTTTACAGAGGGTTCCTTCTAACTCTGAAATTCTGTGACCAAGTACTACTAAAAAGGTAGTGGGGTTCAATGAGAAAGAGGCAGGATTTATAGTCTCATGACCTGGGCTCCAGTCTGGCCCTTCCACTTTCTTCTCGAGTAAGCTTGGGGAAGTCACTTAAATCATCTGCCTCAGTTTCTTCACCTGTCTTTATAGCGCTAGCACTCAGCACAGTGTCTCAAACAGCAGTCAGTAAACGTTAAGCTCCTATCATGTGCCAGGCACTGGTAATATAAAGAAAGGGAAAAAAGTTCCTGCCCTCGAGGAGCTTATAATCTAAAGAGGGAAGACCATACATGAAATGAGTAAAGGGAGGGTACCCTGATGCTGAAGTCCTGCAGCCAGCTGAGAAATTATGTCCCTGGGCCCCTCCTTAAGGAGAGACTAAGAGAAGAACTCTCTGAGGGCCACCCTCCATCCACTCCAATCAGAAGGAGAAAGGCGGGCACTCTGGGACAGGGGTTGCTGAGGGGCTCTGAGGTTCAGAGCTGGTTTCATCAGAAAGGTAACACAATGGTGAGATCCAGGAGAACATCCAGCTGGGAAATGAAGTAATAATCACCTAATCATATTTGTTGACTGAATAGGCTAGCTTAGATGACCTCCATGGTCGCTCTGTCTTCATGCCTATGCCTTTTCCTTATGGTTTTTCCAATGGAATAGAAGCTCCTAGAGGGCAAAGACTGCTCTGCTTTGTCTCTGCCCAGCACCAAGCACAGTGCCTGTCACATAGTAGAGTTTAGATGATGCTTGTTTAGAGCCAGCTAACACAGCAGAGGAGCTAATAGTTTCCAAATGAATCTATAGATTTACTGCCCCGTTGATCAAAATACTGACAAACAGCATACCTTGTAGAAGGGGACAAAATAATAGGAAAATTAGTATGGATAACCAAAAGGTCACAATTGTCCAGGGAAATCATGGAAAAAGAAAAAGCAGAGAGGGTACATCCTGCAGCACCATTTCAAACTACTATCAAATGGCAACTATAGGAATTATAGTATATAGGAGATAAACCCTGTAAATGCAACAATGTGTGAAAAGTCTTCAGCCAGATTGCATACCTTTTTTTATCAGCAGAAAATTCATACTACCAAGAAATTAAAGAAGGTGGGAGAACATTTAGCAGCCTTAATAGATATCAGAGGATTCATATCAGAAAATTCATATTGACATGGACATATTTGATTATAATGAATTTAGGAAAGTATTCATAAAGAGGGAATACTTTAAGCATTAAAGAATTCACACTGGAGAGCAACCCTTTGAATGTGGTAACTGGAATAACCAGTTGGAGAGCAAACCTTACTGTACATGAGAAAATTCATTCCAGGGAGAAAATTCATACGACCTTTTGAATGTGACCACTGTGGGAAAGCTTTCAGTCAGGAAGAACATTATTGCACATGAACGCAATGAATGTGAGAAAGCCTGCCTAGGGAGGGTAAACTTTATTACTCATAAGAGAATTCATACTGGAGAGAAACTCTGTAAGTGCTGACAAGCCTTTGGTTAAAAAGAATACCTTACTACCAGAAAATTCATACTAGGATGAAACACTTTGACTTTAATGAACATGGGAAGGCCTTTCATGAGAAATGGAAACTTAGTATACATGAGCAAACTCATACTGGGGAGAAACCCTTTGAGTTTGTGGGAATGCAGAGAAAACTTCAGCCAGCAATCATCACTGATTTCACATCGGAAGATTCATACTGGAGTGAACCCCTTTAAAGCAGTGAATGTAGGAAGGCCTTCCATGACAAATCTGGCTTTACTGTATATCAGAGAGTTCATACTGGAGACAAACCTTTTGAATATAACAACTGTGGAAAGGACTTCAGCGACAGGTCATCACTTATCAAACATGAAAGAATTGATAGAGGAGAGAAACCTGTAGAAAAATGAAACCAGTGTTGGAAAGCCTTCTTGCTGTTGAGTTGTTTCAGATTCCGTGACCCCATTGGGGGTTTTCTTAGTAAACACACAGGAACAGTTGCCATTTCCTTCTTCAGCTCATTTTACAGATGAGGAAACTAAGGCAGTTAAGTGACTTGTCCAGGGTCACACAGTGCCTGAGGCTGAATTTGAACTCAGGTCATCCAGAGTACTGGCCTGGTGCACTATCCTTACAAATTTACATACTAAACACAAGATAATCCTTAGACTGTAATGAAAGCCTTCGGAAATCAGACGCCTCCATGAACTTGCTTCAGTCAATCGGACAGCAAGGGTCACAGCCGATACTGGAACTCAGGACCGATGACAAAAACAGCACCTCCCTCGAAGGGCCAGGATCCAATGAGATAGCGCGATTAAAAGCGCTTAGCACACGGTGCCCGGCACACAGCAGGCGCTCTATAAATGCACGTTCCCCTCCCCGAGTACCAACAGTGTAACAGGAGGTTGAAGGTTTGCCAAGTGCTTTCGTGGGCATTTACCCGCACGACCACCCTGGCAAGTCGGGGTTAGCATGACTCTAGTTTAAGAACAAGAGACATGACCCCCACGGAGCCTAAAAAAGCAAACGGACCGAGGCGGAGACGAAGCCGGCAGGAGGCCCCACCCCCACGCAGCCGCAGCGCCTAGGCCGCCCTTATGTCCGTGGGTCGAGGGGCGCACGCGCAGGTGGCTCGGTGCTCAGCTTCATTTCCCAGAAGCCCTCTGGGCGCATCCCGGAAGTTGCTGCTCCCGATGCATTGTGGGTATAGTGGTTCGGTGATTCCCAGGGCCTGGGCAGGCTTTCTGGAGCGAGTTGTTTGAATCTTTATTGGTCAGATTGAACATGGAGGGAGGGCGGGCTCTGTCTCAGATTGGCACACCACAGGCGCCTGCGTAGTCAAAACTGGTTGACTGAGTCACCAGCCCATTCGTGGACTTCATGTCGGGTACCACCCCGCCCCCCCCATTAACCTTCTTCAGATAAAGAAAATGTTTTGAGAAATGTGTTACTGCCCACCAAAAGTATCTACATACATCTTAGGAAATTTCTTAGTTAATTGCAAAAACTAAAAAAGCCCTACTCAATAGATCTCAGGTTACCCACCGCTATTAAAATGTCAGAATTAGTTCATGGGAAAAAGTATGGGGAGAAAATTCATAAAATTCCTTTACCGAATGATACTGTTTCCAAAAGAATTTCTAAAATTAGTAATGACCAGTTCCAGCGGCTTATTACCAGGCTTTAGGGCAGCCCAAAGTTTGCACTTCAGTTAGATGAAACAACTGATATTTCTAACACAGCACAGTTGTTCCTTTATGTAAGATGTGTTTATGAAGAAAGCATACATGGGGAATTGTTTTGTTGCCCTTTGGAAGGGCACACGAGAGGGCAAGATATGTATGGTAAAGACAATGAATTTTTCAGAAATGAAGGGTGACAGTGCAAAAATTGCATGGGAGTCTGTACAGAGGTGTTGGAGCAATGATGGGTGAGAAGGTTGGATTTGCAGCAAAAGGCAAAACTGATAGCAATGAACATAGCATTTTTACTCACTGCACGATCCATTGTGCCATTGTGAGGCACTCGTAGTCAGAAAAATATCACAGAGTTAGATGTGCTTCCATACTATTAAAATCAATCCAATACTATTAAAAGCCATGACCTTAACAGTCATTTGCTTTCGAACCTTCAGAAAGACATGGCCTCCTATTACAAAAGCTTATACTACATGCAGAGGTAAGGTGGCTCTCAAGAGGGTGAAGTTTAAATAGATTAAAAAAGAGCAAGTTGTTATATTTCAACTGAGCAGAAACTCGATTTTGCTAATTTTTTTCATACTGACTTATGGCTTTCAAAACTGTTATTTGTTGGATATTTTTGAAAAACGATGATTTAAATATGTTGCTTCGAGAAAAAAAATTGTAACACATTAATGTTAGAGTTATAATGGCTCATCTAAAGTGCCTGGAGACACAGTTTCAGAAATTCTCCCCTTCAAATTTTGATTCTGAAAAACTAAGTTGGGTGCATAAACCATATTCAATTGAAATCAAAAACACCAGTCTTCTGCCATTAAAACTTCAGGAAGAATTTGCTGAGTTATCAAGTGAAACAGATTTAAAACTTGAGTTTCCTAAAAAATCATTAAATGAATTTTGGCTTTGGATTAGGACAGAATTTCCAACAATTTCTGAAATGGCCCTAAACATACTTCTGCCATTTTGTACTATGTATTTATGTGAAGTGGCATTTTTAGCACTGATGATTATAAAATCAAAATATTGGTCAACTCTGAAAAATGTTGAAGATCCTCTACATCTTGCAGTATCAACTATTTTGCCAAGATTTAATTCTTTGTGTAAAAATAAACAAGCACATTCATCTCATGAGTATGCAAATTTGCTTTTGTCTTTAATAAATTGTAAAATTATATGTATACCAAAGAATTCTCTTAAAATAAATTTCTTTATGATTTATAATCAGTAAATGTTTCATTTGTATACCTATTTTATATAACTATATACTCAGGCTCAAGTAAGAATTTCTCAGGTGAAAAGGAATAGAAAAAGTTTAAGAAGCCTTGGCCTAAACTACTTCAATTAGGTTAGGATTAGCTGTTAACCTAAAAGAGGTCCAGATGCAGTGAACAGAAAACTAGAATCTGTCACCTAGCAACAAAAATAAAACCAACAACTTAAATGAAATTGTGAATGTTCACAAAAAATATAAAATGCCCAAATGAACAGAACAAGAAATAGAGAATTTTAAAAAGTCAACCTCAGTAAAAGAAATCAAATAAGACTCAAATGAATCCCCTGAAAGGGCAAAATAACCCAAGATCAGAGGGCTTTACAAGCATTTTCTATAAATATTCAAGGAACAATTCCAATGTTACATGAATAGTTTGCAAAAATAGGAACAGAAGAGATCCTACCAAATTCCTTCCATGAAACAAATATTGTCCAAATCCCTAAACCAGGGAGATTCAAAAGGGAGACAAACTCTAAATCAATATCCCTCATAAATACTGACAATAAAATAAATATTAGCAAATAAAACATTAGCAAAGAGATTACAGCTTGTGATCAGGTTCGGATTTGTACTAGGAATGAAGGTTTAGTTTACTATTAGGAAACAATAACAGTAACAATAACAAGAACAACAAAAATCATACGATTATATGAACAAATGCAGCAAAAAAAACTTTTGACAAAATAAAATATTTGTTTTTGTTAAAAAAGAAATTGAAAAGCATAGGAACAAATGGACTTTTTCTTAATATGGCAAGTTATATGTATCTAAAACCAAGAGCTAGAAATAACTACAATAGGGATGAAGTGGAAGATGTTCTGGTAAAGTCAAGTTGAAGCAGTACTGTCCATTACCTCCACTATTACTTACTCTAGTACTACAAATGCCAGCTACTACAATAAGATAAGAAAGAGAAATTGAGGGGAGAAGCCTAGACACAAAGAAACAATGATTGCTTTTTGCAGACGATATGATGGCTTACTTAGAAAAACCTAGAAAATCAAGTGGGGAAGAATTCTTAACTAAAGGGGACAGAGGAGATCAGAAAAGAGGAAAGGGACAATTTTGATTACATTTAAAAAAAATTGTGGGAAAAAAAGTAGTGTAGTTAGGATAAAAATTCCAACTGCAGTTGTAATGCCAAAAAAACTTAAATGAAATATCCTTGAAAAACTCTCATACTTCAGACATCATTTGTTGTTCAGTTGTTCAGTCGTGACCCCATGGACCATGGCATGCAAAGTGCTTCTATCTTGACTATTTCTCAAAGTCTGTCCAAGTTCATGCTCATTGCTTTTATGACACTATCCATCCGTCTTTTTTTTCTAATTAAGATTTTTATTTTTAGTTTACAACACTCAGTTCTGCATTATTTTGAGTTCCAGATTTTCTTCCCCCATCCATCCCCTCCTTCCCCAAGACCGCATGGAATCCAATATATCTTCTACATATAACTTTGCATTAAACTTACACAATAGTCAAGTTGTAAAGACGAGTTGTGACCAATGGAATGAATCATGAGAAAGAAGAAACAAAAACAAAAACAAAAGAAAAAAAAAGGAAAGCAAATAGTTTGCCTCAATCTGCATTCAGACTCCATAGTTCTTTCTCTGGATGTAGACAGATCTCTTCATCATGAGTCCTTTGGAGTTGTCTGTGAACCTTGTATTGCTGAGAAGAGCCAAGTCTATCAAGGTTAGTCATCACAGAATCCATATATCTGTGGCTGTGTATGATGTTCTCCTAGTTCTGCTCTGTTCACTCAGCATTATATCGTGTAGGTTTTTCCAGGTTATTACGAAGTCCGTCTCATAGCACAATGGTATTCCATTACATTCATATGCACAACTTGTTCAGCCATTCCCCAATTGATGGGCATCCCCTTGATTTCCAATTCTTTGCTACTACAAAAAGAGCTGCTATAAATATTTTTGTACATATGGGTCTTTTTCCCACTTATGTGATCTCTTTGGGATAAAGCCCTAGGAGTGGTATTGCTGGGTCAAAGGGTATGTACATTTTTATAACCCTTTGGGCATAGTTCCAAATTGCTCTCCAGAATGGCTGGATCAGTTCACAACTCCACCAGCAATATAACAATGTTCCAATTTTCCCACATCCTCTCCAGCATTTATCATTTTCCTGTTTTGTCATTTTAGCCAATCTGACAGGAGAGATGTGGTACCTAAGAGTTGTTTTGATTTGCATTTCTCTAATCAGTAGTGATTTAGAGCATTTTTTCATATGACTATAGATATCTTTAATTTCTTCCTCTGAAAACTGCCTGCTCATATCCTTTGGCCATTTCTCAATTGAGGAATGACTTGTATTCCCATAAATTTGGCTCAATTCCTTGTATATTTTAGAGATGAGGCCTTTATCAGAGACACTACTTGTAAATTTTTTCCCAATTTTCTGCTTCCCTCCTAATCTTTGTTGCATTGGCTTTTTTTTTTAATTAAAAAAAAACTATTTGATTTAACATAATCAAAATTATCCATTTTGCATTTTGTAATGCTATCTCTTGTTGGGTCATGAATTCTTTTCTTTTCCATAAATCTGACAGGTAAACTATTCCTTGCTTGCCCAAATTGCTTATACTTTCGGCCTTTATTCCTAAATCATGAACCCATTTTGACTTTATTTTGGTATATGGTGTAAGATATTGGCCTATGCCCAGTTTCTGCCCTACCATTTTCCAATTTTCCCAGCAATTTTTGTGAAATAGTGAATTATTCGCCCAGAAGCTGGATTCTTTGGGTTTATCAAAGATTAGATTGCTATAGTTGTTGACTAACTACTGCATCTTGTGTACCTAGCTTATTCCATTGATCCACCCCTCTGTTTCTTAGCCAGTACCAAGTAAGTTTTGATGACTGCTGCTTTATAGTACAGTTTAATATCTGGTATGGATAGGCCACCCTCCCTAGCATTTCTTTTCATTAATTCCCTAGATATTCTAGACCTCTTGTTCTTCCAGATGAGTTCTGTTATTATTTTATCCAGCTCTGTAAAATAATTTTTTGGTAGTTTGATTGGTATGGTGCTGAATAAATAATTTAGGTAAAATTGTCATTTTTATTACATTAGCTCAGCCTAACCATGAGCAACTGATATTTCTCCTTTTATTTAGATCTGACTTTGTGTGAAAAGTGTTTCGTAATTATGTTCATATAGGTCCTGGGTTCATCTTGCAGGTAGATTCTCAAATATTTTGTAGTGTCTACAGTAACTTTAAATGGAATTTCTCTTTCTATCTCTTGCTGTTGGGCTTTGTTAGTAATGTATAGGAATGCCAAGGATTTATGTGAGTTAATTTACCCTTTTCTACTACTTCCTTACCTCTCCTCCCAGAACCATCCCTTAATATCTCTTAAGTATATTTTTTATCATTATATCAGTTATTTTATACTGATACTCACAGTCTTGAATATCCCTTTCAATTGTCATAATTATACCATTCTCAAGATTGACATATATATATACATATGTATGTATATATATATATATAAAACATATATACAACAAAATAATCCTATATAAGGATGTAACTAATTAGTCTTATTGATAACTTGGGATTTTTCTCCGTTTATCTTTTAATGACTCTCTTGAGTTTTGTACTTGGAGATCAAATTTTCCATTGAGTTCTGGCCTTTTCATTAGGAAGGTCTAGAATTCCCTTATTTCACTGAATGGCCATCTCCTTGCCTGGAAAATTATGCTCAATTTTGCTGGGTAGTTGATCCTTGGTTGCAGTCCAAGCTCCTTTGCCTTTCAGAATATCATATTCCAATTTCTCCTGTCATTTAATGTAGAAGCTGAAAGATCCTGTGTGATCCTGACTGTAGTTCCATGATAGTTGAATCGTTTCTTTCTGGCAGCTTGCAATATTTTCTCCTTGACCCTGGTAGTTCTGGAATTTGGCTATAATATTTCTTGAAGTTTTCAATTTGGGATCTCTTTCAGGGGGTGATCAGTAGATTCTTTCGATGATGATTTTACCCTCTGATTCCACGACCTCTGGGCAATTTTCCTTAAGGATTTCATGGAAGATACTCTCCAGGCTCTTTTTTTCATCATGGCTTTCAGATAGACCAATAATTCTTAGATTGTCTCTCCTGGATCTATTGTCCAGGTCAGTTGTTTTTCCAATCAGATATTTCACTTTTTCTTCTATTTTTTCATTCTTTAGATTTTGTTTGACTGATTCTTGATGTCTCATAGTGTCATTAGCTTCTATTTGCCTGATTCTAATTTTTAATGTATTGTTTTCTTCCTTTGGCTTCTCTATCTCCTTTTCCATTTGGTTGATTTTACTTTTCAATGAGATATTTTCTGCATTTATATTCTGATTCTCCTTAACTATATCACCAATTTTACTTTTTAAAGATTTGTTTTTATCAGTGAATTTTTTTTCCATTTTTTTGTTTACCTCTCTGATTTGGTTTTTAAAGTCCTCCTTAAGTTCTTCCAGGAATGCTTTTCAGGTGGAGATCAATTTACTTTTCTTTTTGAGGGTTCAGATGTGGGTATAGTGTCCATCCTGTCCTGTTCTGAATTGGTATTTTGATTTTCCCTGTCTTCATAATATGAATCAATGGTCTTTGGTTTTTAGTTTACAGTCCAACTCTCACTGTCATTGTTGTTTGTTCATTGTTCATCCTTTATTCTCAAAGAGCACCAAAGACATCATGAAGTCTTGACTTATGAATGGATTGGATTTAGGTGAGTGTTTCCACAATCTGGCTAGCAGCTTCCGTGGAGGTGTAAGATCCACCAACAACCAGCACCCAAAAAGCTGCCAACACACTGCAAAAGCACAGGTTCTCTTGATCTGCTTTAGTAAGGAAAGCAACGTGAAGGGGTTGGCAAGCTTACTTTAATTCAGCACACAAATATCATTCAGTTAATTCAGGGGAAAAAACCAGCACCTCGAACTTCAGAGCAAAATACAAACAAATTACAATCATCGACAGACAGACCCAGTACAATTCATAGTTACCAACATCTAGGTTCAGCCCGGGAGCTCAGAACAAGGGCTGGCCCAGAGTCACTCACCCCACTACTGCTGTAGGTAAGAACTCCAAAGAAGAGAAAGCCAGCCCCTGGTTTTATGTCTTTTTCAGGGTCAGGGGTGAGTCACACATGTGACTCACCCACGTGACCTAGAATCATCACAAAGAAGTGACTTAAACCCATGTGGTCTAAAAGCCTCTGCTGTCCCAGACATGTCACTCAAACTCATGTGTAAACTAGGCCCTCCACTGAGTTAGCCCCACTTTGGGTCCCACCTTAGTTACCAATCCACACCCACATAGTTTTATACCTAATAGGGGTTTGGGCCTGGGTCTTAGCACCTACTAAGGCTCAATGAAATACACTGAATTACTCAAAGGAAACAAAAGTCAAACTCTTCAAGGGCACTTGGTTGAACTGAGTGCTGAGAGCCCCTTTTGCTTGCCAACAGTGAGGCTGAGTTGTGCAAAGTCATCAGCCTCACTTTCTCCTCCAGCCATCAGTAACAGATCAAAAGCCAAGATAACTGGCGATGGCCCCAGGAAGCAAGCAATGGAAGGGCAGAAGGAAGCTAGATGAGGCGGGAAATATGGCAGGATCTGTAATCTTCAAGGAGAAGCTGGACAACCACCTGTTGGAATTGCCCTAGAGAGGATGCCTTCCAACTCTGAACATCCTATGTCAGTCCTAAGAACCCTTCTTTGGCAAAATGGATGTGTTCCTATTTGCTAATGTCATTTTATATTGAACCTAATATTCCACATGTGGTCTGATGAACTCAAAAGGACAAAGCACCTATTACCTGTCCTAAGCTAGTTGTAATGGACATGCCCAATCTGGTGGAGGCCACTAGGTGGCGCTGGAGTCAGGAAATTGTTCTGACTTCTGGACATGAAGATTAGTCTTCCTGATTCCATGCTCCTTGTTCTATCCACTCTGCACCTAGCTGCCCACAGAGTCAAGAAGACCTGAGTTCAAATCTGGATTCAGACACTCACTAGCTGTGTGGCCCTAGATAAGTCACTTAATCTGTTTGCTTTGATCCACTGGAGAAGGTAATAGCAAACCACTCCAATAATCTTTGCTAAGAAAACCCTGTGGACAGTACAGGTATGCTATGGCCCCCCAGACCATGGAGTCACACATGACTGAGCTACTGAACAACAACAAAGCTGGTGAAAAGAGGAGAAATCACACTAAGACTCTTCGAAGGGAGAGATCAGATACCAAAGAGCCCTACAGCTCAGCTACCTTTGGTTTTGTCTCTAACAGGACATCCCAACTTGGAGTACCCTGTGTTCTTGCTCCAACTTGCCCAGAAAGCACCTTAATCAACCTCACTCTCCCTCCCTCCCCAGAAAAATACAGCTTTGAGGTTAATTCCAGTGTTGGTAAACAAAATGGCCTTTGTTTTCTTTGAGTAACTCGGTGTATTTCATTAAGCCTTAGTAGGTGCTAAGCCCCAGGCCCAAAGCCCTATTAGGTGTGGAACCTATGTGGGTGTGGATTGATGACTGAGGTGGGGCCCAAGGTGGGGCTGGCTAAGGAGAGGTGTTAACTCCAGAGCCATGCCTTATTAGGTGTTAAGGCACCTCATCTGTGTGTGGATGTGAACCTCCCAGAGTCCTAAGGGGAGGGGCCAACTTAAGGACCAATAAGCTCTGGTCATTCGGATGACGCTTCATGACGTCAAAAACTCTACAAGAGGAGAGAAGAGAAGACAGCTTGAAGATTGATTTTCTGTTGGAGCCAGAGACAGCTACAGCCGAAGCTGAAGATAAAGCAAAGCCCAAGCAGGAGCTGTGGAAGCAGAGCCGACTCGGAAGTAGAGTCGAACTGTGTGTGTGTGTGTGTGTGTGTGTGTGTGTGTGTGCCGAGGAGTGCTGAGCAAGGACTTGAGGCCAGTGGGTGATCTTCTTACCAGAGAGGGGAAGCATGAATATGATTTGGTTTAATACCATCATTTTTTTTTCTGTGGCCTTCTGGTTACTCTTGTGAGGCGGACTTATTGGACCTCGAAGCTTTTGATCAAAATATCAAAATGGGGAGGCTGGTTAGTGGGTCTGTTACTTTGGAGCCTGAATAAATGCTTTAATTCTTCTGCCTTCTACTTAGAGAATTCCTTATATCCTGAGGTTCTGAAGCGTTCAGACATATATATGATTCTCTTTGAAATCATAAATTCTGCCTTCATAATACGTCTGGCGATGAAGATGGGATCATTAGGTATAAGACCTCTATTTAGAGGCAGAAGAACTTCAGAGGAAGAGATGAATGTCCCAGGGTGGGAGGATCCATTTTATTCCTCCCTAGCAAAGAAATTGGCTAAAAGAGCTGGACCCTGTGAAAACTGGGAACCAAGGCTACAGACAGGAGATCCTAGGGATTTGGAAAGGTGTTTACAAGAGGTTGGAATTCAGTCAGGGGCATCACTATCTAGGCAAAGCTGGATAGTGTTATCAGCCTACCGGCTAGTATATGAAAGATTGAGATTAAGTGAAAGAGATGGGGGCACTCCTACCCCACAGCAAGAAGGGGAATCTCGTATAGCAGGAGAACAAACTGCTGCTCAAGAATATGACTCAAATGAGAACTTTTTATTAATGTGGCTAGCAGCAACGGGAGGCCAAATAAGCCAAGAGTGCATTCCAACTCAGCCCAGACCGAGCCTGACTGCCTGCTTTGTCCTTGCCATGGTGGCAGGGGAAGGGAGTGGAGAGAAAATGAGACAACGTTAGGGGCTGAGGCACAAAACGCTATTAGGGTTCAGGATGTCCCTCGCATAGAGAATGAGAGATGGCTAAATACTCAGACAGATGTTCATCCCATACAAAGGAGGAAGACAGAAACCCAAGGTGACAATTCAGTCACAAGGGAAATTCAGGAAGATTTTTCACAGCAAGAGGTCATGGACATTTTGAGTAGGTTCAGCCAAAGAGTAGAAGAACCATTGATATCTTGGATGGTAAGACTCAGTGATCAAGGGGCCAGTGCAATATTAGT
>CM053622.1:818669964-818701972 GCA_028646595.1 Phalanger gymnotis
GAAGGTGATCTTGTGAAAGTTTGTATCTGGGGAAAAAGGCCTAGAGGGCAATCCTAGTCTCCATCTAGGATGGGACCCTTCTAGCTTAGTTTCCTTATTGTGTTCCCTTGGAAAAGAAACATTTCCTACCTGAGTTAGGCTATGGGATCAAATTCTTGAATAATTGGAGTCTCAACCAGAATGGGGGTGATTTTATTTGAAGTATAATAGCCCTACTCGCTTACTCTTTTGCTCTTTGTCTTGGTCAACCTTGTTGCTAGTTCTGTCTCCTTTAGGCTTAAGCACCCTACACTCTCTGGTGACTGCCTAAGCACGTAGCATTCTTGGAATTGCTGCCAGCTTGATAAATAACTGACCTCTGGAATGGGACTCTTGGGGCAGGGACAGCTCTACGTCCAATTTCAGCAAGAAGAAGCTATGGAAAATGAGACCTTCGCCCCTTACCCCGAGATTTTGAGCCCCAATTGTTTGAGTGGGGGTGAATGATGATACTGTTCTGTATAATAATTTTGTATTATCCTTGCTGTATTTTTTATTGTTATGGTATTATTGACACCCCTTTCCTATGTAATGGATACAAAGACCTAGGGGTGGAAATCTGAATTTTAAAACAAGTATTTTGGAAATGATTGATTGAAGAGATTATCTTGCTGGGACCTAGGGGTGGGTCACATTTGAATTGTAAACCAATATTTGGGAATGTCACTGAATGATATGTTTTGCTTTATTGTGAATGATATGTTTTAGTTTCCTTCATAATTGGATCACAATGTATGTTCTAGGATACATGGCTGACTAAATTATTTATCCTATAACAAGGGGTGAATGTGTTGGTAAGCAAAATGGCTTTTGTTTTCTTTGAGTAACTCAGTGTATTTCATTAAGCCTTATGAGGTGCTAAGCCCCAGGCCCAAAGCCCTATTAGGTGTGGAACCTATGTGGGTGTGGATTGATGACTGAGGATTGATGACAAAGTGGGGCTGGCTAAGGGGAAGTCTTAACTCCAGAGCCATGCCCTGTTGGGTGCTGACCTAGTCTATGTGGATGTGAGCCTCCCAGGGTCCTAGGGGGAGGGGCCAACTCGGGAACCAATGGGCTCTGTTTATCCAGCCAGCGCTCCACGAGGCCAGGTGCTCAGCTGGGAGGAGGGTGTCTCAGCACAGTCGCCACCATGGCAGCCACGAAGCGGAGTGCGTCTTGGAACAAAGTGAGGGCGCAAACTTCCCTCGCTAGTGCCTCAGCCTCTAGCAGCTTTTCTTAGACCTGGGACCCAAGGAGGAGCCGAGGAGGTGCCCCGAAGGCGAGCTCCCAGTGGATCACTGGGTTGGGGTTGGAGTCTGGGAGAAAAGGTGAGCCAAGCGACAGCTACAGCCGAAGCTGAAGATAAAGCAAAGCCCAAGCAGGAGCTGCGGAAGCAAGGCCTACCCGTGTGTGGACTGAGGAGTGCCTAGCAAGGACTTGAGGCCAGTGGGTAATGTTCTTATCAGAGAGGGGAAGCATGAATATGATTTGGTTTAATACCATCGTTTTTTTCTGTGGCCTCCTGGTTACCCTTGTGAGGCAGACTTATTGGGCCTGGAAGCTTTTGATCAAAATATCAAAATGGAGAGGCTGGTTAGTGGGTCTGTAACTTCGGAGCCTGAATAAATGCTTTAATTCTTCTGCCTCCTACTTAGAGAATTCCTTATATCCTGTGGTTCTGAACCATTCAGACATATATATGATTCTCTTTGAAATCATAAATTCTGCCTTCATAATACAATTCCTCACCCACAGATATTCCTTTGAATCCTGGACCATGATAGCTCCTACAGCCTCTTAGCCTATATTATTCTATTGAGGATAGAGCTGAAGTTCCTCAAAATCCAGCACAATCAAGGGTCAAGAAAAGGCTGAGAGGAGAGGGCACTGGACCAGGTAGAGTCCACAGCCCTGGGTTCTGATCCCAGCTCTACCTGGGATGTCACTCACTGGGTTATTTGGCTGAGATTCTGTTCCAGTTTAAAATGGCGGATTTGAACTGGATCTCTTACTATGATTCTTTAAAATCTCAACATTAACTGCTGTTGGGACAGAGAGTGTACGAGGTTAAGGTGGGGATTGTCCAAAAAAGATCCTGCTCTTGCCAGCACTGTCTGTCTTATCACAAGTACAATTAAAAGCCTGGCACATAGCAGAGGGTTACCATGAATGGATGAAAAGGAGTAGGAGCTGAGATCAGGAACTCTCCAGGACAATGCTCCCATCCACCCGAAGTTAGCTCCCCAGGGGGAATTTGGACCCAAGGCAGGTGGGTTTTTGGTCTTCCAGTCCTCTCCCCTCAGGGTAATATTAGAAGGAGTTTACGGAGTTAACCTAGGGGAGCTCCTTGAAGGGCAGAGGGGACTCTCCAGGCCACACTAGATCTGCCATGCTCAGCTGTCCTCCTAGTCCTAAGCTCTGGGGAGCTCTCAAGGAGAGCTAGGAGAGACAACCTGCCAAGAGCCACAAGACAAGCCATAAACGGGGTGGATTGGAGACAGTCCACAGAGGGAAGGCGCTAGAATTAGCAGGAGCTGGGGAAGGCTTCCTACAGAAGGAAGCCAGGAGGTCAGTCGTTGGAGCTGAGGAGAGAGACAGCTCCAGGCATGGGGCACGGCCGGTGAAAATGCGCAGAGCTGCGAGTTGGAGAGTTACGTTCCAGGAGAAGCCGAGAAAGTAGCAGCGCTGGGCTGAAGAGTGGGTGAGGAGGGGTAAGGGTTAGAGCCGCGAAAGCTGGTGGCGGCGGTGGCGGTGCTGGTGGTGTGCTACGCAGCGAAGGGCTTGGAAAGCCAACGGAGCAGTCTGGAGATCCTGGAGGGGCTGGAGAGCCGCGAAGGTGGTGGAGTAGGGGGTTGGGGAAATGACATGATCTCACCTGGCTTTAGGGAAACCTCTTGGTGGCTCTTCCACTTCCTTGCCACTACAAAAAGCGCTGCTTTGATTAACTTCCAAATACGGGGCTTTTTTTTTTTAATTTCGTGAGCTCTAGGCACAGCAATGGGCTCTCAGAGTCAAAGGACGTGGGGTACAGCTGGGACGACTTTCCAACTCACATCCGGGTCCCCGGGTTCAAAGTCTTTTAGGGGTCCGTATCCCCCGAACGACCAGAGCTTGGAGCCCCCACAGGTGTGTTATTGGACAGCCGAATCACGCAATAAGTTCGAAGCAAAGGCATGTAAGGAAACCAAATAGGGAAACAGAACAGCCACTGCTCTCCTTCCCAGGGAAGGCCGACGGCTGACTACATTTCCCAGAATCCTTGCGCTCGGACTCGTGACTTGTTGGGCTGATCATTGCAGAACCCGTTCAATTCTGGGAATTGTAGTTTTGTCGCTCTCTGTACCCCAGCGCAGTTCCGCCGGCGGGTGGGCTCTGCACTAGCCAGGGACAGAAGGAGTGCGCACGCGCGGCTGAGGGTGGCTGCGTGGGTCAGCGGCAGAAGCCTCTGAAGACAACTGGATCGTGTCTCCAAGAGTCTCACGCACCGCCTAGGGGGCGCGCGGCCCAACGGCCCCTCAAGCCCAAGGTCCCGAGGCCTCCTGGGAAAGGTAGTTCACAGTCTCCCGGTGCGCAGGCTCAGTTCTCTCAGTTTCGGGTTGGGCTGGAGGGAGGGTGGGGGTGGGAAAGGGGCTGTGCGGGTGCGCATGCGCCATGCGGCCATGAGTGGCGTGGCTGGTGACTGGACGCAAGCCGGGCCCGAGATCCGCCCTGATCCCTCTGACCCCTCCGGTCTCATGCTCCCCACCCCATCCCTAGGGCACTTGGTGGATTGGGCTCCCAGCCCCCCCTTCTCTCCCTCAGGCACCCTCTGTGGCTCCTCATTGCCTCTAGAGTCGCCCAGGCCTCCTAGGTGGGAAACTGAGGCCTGCAGAGGGGAGGGCCTGATCCGGGGAGATTCCACGGCCTTCTCACTTCCCTGTGCCCCAGCAGAGTCTGAACTCCGTGTACTGTCTCCGTGCCTTTTCCCAGGGCTCGGCTGCAGCAGCTTGGTGTGACCACTGGTCAGCGGCTGCCGGGCTTGGACAATTCTGTCCAGGGCCACCTGGGCTCCCTCATACTCGGGGGTCCTGGCCTGAGGCAAACCACACCCCCTCAAAAAAATCCGGTGCAGCTCAGTGCCCCTCCCCACCCTCTCATGCCAGGCAAAGAAAACCTGCGTTCCAGTCGAGCCTCCAACACTTAGTGGCTGTTACGGAACTGCTGCTTGCCTCAGTTTTCCTCATCTGTAGTAGAAGCTTAATAAAAGCTTGCCCCCTTGCCCATTCCCTTTCCTATAGCAAGGAGGGGATGGCCTGTGCAGAGCCCTTTATGCTTTCCTCTGGGTGCTGTAAAGATACCTTGCCCCTTTTATTTTTGTGGTCGCTTTGGTGGCATTAAGCTCTACCCCATTTGTCAGTCCTCATACTGCACAAGCCAGATAGTTTGGAATTGTCTATTTCCTTCTGTGTCCACAGTCCCCTGGCCTAGAGAGGAGCTGCTCTGTCCTGTCCAGTTCAACAGAGGCTCAGGCCTTAGAATGGTGTAGGCTGGCTGGTCCCCTGTCTCTCCTCAGCTGCAGTATCCCATCAGAAAAGCCTTCCTCCACTTCTTGCAGCCCAACCCCCTGGTCATTTCTGGTGACTCAGTAACATTCCGCATTCACAAACCTGCCTTGCCTAGCCCTTCTTCACTTGGTGGACACCTCATTTGTCTTTACTTCTTTACTGCAACAAAAAGTGCTGCTATCAAAATTTTTGTAAAATGTGGATCCTTTTTCATCTTTGGTCTCAGTGGGGTGCGCCCCTCAGCAGTACCCCTAAAACCTCTTCCACAATTGTCATTTTCCCTTTTTTGGTCATCTTTGTCCATCTGATAGAGATGAAATGAAATCCCAGAACTGTTTTAATTTGCATTTCTCTAATTGATTGGGAACTTTTTTATAAGGTAGTTAATAGCTTGTCTTTCTTCTTTAACAAATTGCTTGTCTATGTACTTAGACTGTTTATCTATTGGAGAATGGCTCTTATTCTTATGTAGTTGAATCAGTTCCCTATATATTTAAGATACCGGATCATTTTCAGAGAAACTTAATGTGAGACTTTTTTGTTAACTCTTCTAATTTCTGATTTTGATTTCACTGCTCCTATTTCTACAAAAATATTTCAATTTTATGTAATCACAACTGTTCTTGTGTCTCCTTTAAATCTTCTGTATTCTTTGTCTGGCTGAGAATTTTTCCTTTCCCATAATCCATTGTTACCAGGAGTTCCCCATCTCACCCTTTTTGGTAGTTCTTTTACCGCTAGTTTTTTCAAACTTCTAGAGCAAGAGTCAACAAACTGTGGCCTGAGGGCTCACAGCCAGTTTTTGTACTGCCCCAACGATTTGAAATTACTGAAACAATTTTTACCTTGAAGGCAGTTCAAAAACTGTCTGTATCACTGTAGTTTGCCAACTGCTCTTTTAGGGAAAAATTCATACCTATCACTACACAAATTATTCTCAAAAATTGAGAAAAAGCAATCTACCAAGCTCCTTTCGTAAGACAAAAATGGTCCTAATACCTGAGCAGGGGAAGGATAAAGCAAATAGAATTATAGGCCAATATCATTAATGAACATTGATTAAAATAATTAAAACAATATCCTGGTAGAAAGACTATTTATATAAAAATTCATTATGACCTAAGTTGGATTTATATCAGGGTTGCAAAGTTGGTTCAATATTAGGAAAACAATAAAATCATATTAAAACCAAAAGATTATTTCAATAAATGAAGAAAAAGCCTTTAATAAAGCACAATGTTCATTTATGCCAAAGAAAAAAAACTATAAAAAGTATAGGTATAAGGCATTTATAGGCATATAGGTAAATAATCTGATAAAAGATCTCCTAAAACAAAAGCAATAGAGAATATTCTAGAAGCTTTCCCGGTAAATAAGGAGTAAAGCAAGGGTGCCCCTTTCCCTGTTATTTAATATACTATTAGAAATCATAGTAGTAGCAATAGAATAAAAGAAATTAAAGTCATAAAGATAGACAAAGAGGAGAAAAAAACTATCCCTGTCAGCTGATGATATTATGGTTTACTTTGAAAATCTTAGTGAGACCAACAAAAAACCTGATTAAGGCAATAACTTTAGCAAATTTCATGGTACCGAATAAACCCACAGAAAATCAACAGCTCTTCTTTGTAATAATAAAGTTCAGGAGGCAGAATATTGCTCAATACTTGTGTAGACAGAACTACCAAGTGCTCCTTAGAGAAATAAAGAACAATTTAAATGGCTAGAGGCCACACCAATATATATATAAAAAAAAATGAACCACAGGATTTTAGTGCTATACCAATCAAATTACCAAAAAACTATTTTACAGTGATAGATAAAAGAATAACACAATTCATTTGGAAGATCAAAAGATCTAGACTATGAAGGGAAATAATGAAAAAAGTATGAATGAAGGAGACCTTGTCATCAGATGGCAAACCATAAAGCAGCAATAATCAAAATCGCTTGGTACTACTTAAAAATAGAAGAGTATATCAGTGGAACAGACTAGATAAGGATGAATGAGAAATAATTTAACTTAACCCAGTGTTCAATAAACTCCAAAATAAGTTACCTAGGACAGAACTCCCTACGCATTAAGCAATTAGAAGAAAAAAGAGATCGTTTAGTGTTTACAGATGGACGTCAAGAATGAATTCTTAACCAAATGAAGGACAGAATTAATTGAAACAGATAAAATAGATAATTTAGATTATATGAAATTGAAGATCTTTTGCACAAACAAAACATTCACAAGCAGGATAATGGAAGAATTTGCCTAGGAGGGAAAAAAAAACTTTAAAAAATCGAATATCCCTAATGATGATTTGATATCAAAGATAGAACAGAAAAGAATATAGCCAAACAATTCTTAAAAGAATTGCTAACTATTAACAACCTTACGAAAGAATCCGCCAATTCAGTAGCAAATAAGAGAGGTGCAAATCAAAACCTCTTATATCCTACAAATTGGCAAAGGTGACAAAAGAGGGGAATAGTTAATGCTGAAGGAATTGTGGTAAGACAGACACTCTAATACATTGTTGGTGGAGCTGTGAGTTGGTATGACCATTCTGGAAAGCAGTTTGGAACAAAAACAAGTGGCTAAAATACCCATATTCTTTAACCTATTTATCACTGCACTTTTTGTGGTGACAAAGAACTGGAGACAGAAATGCTCATCAATTGAGGAAGAGCTAAAAAATTGTGGTATGTGAGTGTAATGGAATATTATTGTGCTATAAGAAACAATGCAAATGAAGCATGGAGATACCACAGAGGGCTGTGAGCAGAGCCAGGGAGACAATCTGCAGGCACACACGACCAAAAGATAGCACAGGAAATGATGCCTCTCCCCACTTACCCTGCTCCTTTGCAGGAGTCAGGGCCCATAGGTGCAGGGCACTGCTCATAATAACAGATTCTTAAAAATGCATTTATTGGTTTTGCTAAAAACAATTTTCTTCTTTTAATCCTTTAAAAAGCATTCTTTATTATAAATGACAGTTCTCTGGGAAGGAAGAGGAACACTAAGGAAAATCTAGTGGATATAAAACAAAAGATACCAATAAGAATCCATTTTAAAAGCATCCTTCTGTCCATGCTTGTAAAAGGAATTTTCCCTTCCACTCCTCAATCATATTTATGATGTCTCTCCTATGTCTAGGTTGTGTGCCCCTTGGGAGCTCCTTGGGGTGTGTGATGTAAGAGGCCAGTCCCCAGCTGTCCTTTGTTCCCCTTGCAGGTGGGATCTTGGGCTTGATCCAACACTGTGTTCTTAGGTTCAGTGGCTTCTGGATGCTGTGTACCAAATTTGTTCCATGCATCAGTTTTTTTCTATTTTTAGTCAATGCCAAGGCATTTTGATGATTACTGTTTTATCATGTATTTTGAGATTTCACCATTTTTTTTTGTTATTTCTCTTGAGATTCTCCAGATGAATTCTATTTTATTTTTTTACTAGTTCTGTAAGGTAATCCTTTTGGTTGTTTGAGTGGCCTGGCACAAAATCCTTAATTTAATCTTGGTAGTATTGCCATTATAATTGTGTTGGCATAGCCCATCCATTAGCAGTTAATATCTCTCAAATTATTTGTCTTTCTTTATTTCTGTGAAGAGTAGGCTGTATTTCTGTAATTTCTATGTGTATCTTGGTGGGTAAACTACAAGGCATCGTGTATTCTGTTGTTATTGTGAATGAGATTTCGTTTTCTATGTTTTTCTGCTGGGTTTTATTGGCAATACGGGCAGTTTTGCTATAAAGGGACACAGGCATCCCCCCAGGGCATCTTACTTTTCAGAATCTCACAGTAAAAACCACAGGGCTGATGGGAAAACTGGGATTAGAGGCACAAGGCTCAAAAACATTGTCAGTGACATGTAGAAAAATATAGGAACCTAATAATGGTAGCTTTGTTTTTGGTGCATGTTGAAATACATAAATATTGTAATAAATGGTGAGTTCATTTGAGGCTTTGGGCAGCTTCTTGGTCTGTACATGGGATTGCATGAGCCTGTTGGACAGGCGAGAACACCAGGCCTTGGGATCATAGTGAGGCTCATGGAAGGGAGGAGAGGAGCAAGCATTTGGACCTCTCAATTTTCCACGGACTTTGATGTTTTCTCAAATGCCCTCTTAAAGGAAATCAGCTTTAACCCCTGTAACCGCTATCCTATAGAGACCCAGGTGGCTGCACCTAAATGCTGTGAGGGGAGTTTCCCCCTGTGAGTTAGGAGCTGTGCCTCCCCGTGATCTCTGGAATACTTATCTTTTCCCTGCAGCTTTGCCTTCTGAAGACTCTGCCCTTCCCCAGAATAAGCACATGGAGGAGGAGGAAGAGATGTCTCCTGAACTCCTGACATATGGTTATCGGGTGAGTTCAAGTTTCTTCTGTCTCTTGAAATACCATCTAATGCCTCCAAGCACGTAAACATTTCCCTTCAAGCTTAATTGTGTCTGCTCTTGCAGGTTCCATTGAGGCATCAGAGCCTTACCTGTTCTCCCCCACAGGATTGGCTCAACATCATAGGCTGTCAGCACCTGACCAGGTTCAGAGCTGAACTCTCTGGCTGGTTCCAGAGGTTTCATAGATGGTCCCACCAGTGGGCTAGGGGAATTTGGACACCCAGATGTTCAGCCAGAAATACTGAGCCTCCAGGAGCTCCCCTGGTGGTACTAGAGAGCACAGATTTAAGGGAGCTCCCAACCACCAGAGATCCTGAGCTTTAGGGGTCAAGGGTATTGTGTATATTCAGTTGTTTTTACTCATGTCTGACTCTCCATGACCCCATTTGGGGTTTTCTTGGCAGAGATACTGGAGTAGTTTGCCATTTCCTTCTCCAGCTCACTTGACAGATGAGGAAACTGAGGCAAGCAGGGTCAAGGGACTTGCCCAGGGTTGCACAGCTATCTGTGCACTATGGTACCACCTAGCAGCCAAGGATGTTACCAGATTCAATTTATTTGAGAGCAATCAGGATTGGAGAACTTCTCCCCGCATTTCCCCTGTCATTTCTGTGTTTGTCTTTGAACACTGGGTAAAAAGAGGTGTGTTTGATATTTCAGGAATCAGTGACATTCAAGGATGTGTCTGTGGACTTCACCTGGGAGGAGTGGAGCCACCTGGGCCCTGCTCAGAGGGCCCTGTACAGGGAAGTGATGCTGGAGACCTTTGAGAACTTCGTCTCCCTAGGTAAAGACACCCTTCTCTCCCTCGAGCTGGGCTCTGACCACTGGGGTATTTCTCCTTGTCACTTGGCAAACACCAGCAGGTGATATATGAGCTCTCCTGAGCTGGGGATTTCTCTGGAGATCCAGCACATTTACTGGGGGAAGATCCTGGAAGCCATGTTTCTGCTTTCTGTTCCCCAGGGAAAAGACTTGGCCTTCTGAAGGTGGACATGCTGCGCCTTTGTTATAATGGCCTTGAAGTTCCAGCTTCCCAATCCTCTGTCTCCCCAGATCAAAAGTACTTGCTCAGTCCCAGGGCCCATATGACCAGAAGACATGAAAAGATCCTCTCCTCTTGGCAGGGAGGGGCCCAGTAAATCAGTGGTCTCTGAGTCCTTATCAAGTCTGGGTTTCATCCCCAAAGAGGGGTTGAGTCCTGTCCTCTGGGTCTTCTCAGCATGGTTTCCTTTCCCTGGAGAGAAAGGGACCAAGATAGGATTCTGAGATGGTTTTCTGTCCCCAAAACTTCATTTCTGTCTCTATGATCAGGGCTTCCAGTTTTGAAACCAGATGTGATCTCCCGATTGGAGAGAGGAGAAGCTCCATGGATGCTCGAGGGAGAAATCCCAAGAGACCCTAACCCAGGTAAGTGAGTGAAAAGTGGATGGGTGGATGGACCATTTCAGCTGATCTCTTAGGCAGCTTTGTATTTTTGGTTGCCATCCATATAGTGCCTTAATGGTTGTAAAATGATTTACATTTAATCATTTGAGCAGGTAGGCATTACAGGTCTTTTTTCCTTTGGAAAATATATTTATATATTTTATATGTGTGTGTGTGTGTGTGTGTGTGTAAAATGTTTCTCTATAAATGTCTTTAAGTAACTACAAATGCAATGTATTTTATAAAATTTATGATCACAGTCTCAGAAAAGTGGCGTCCTTTATATAAGAAGAATGAAAATAAATGGACTCTGTATCTTCAGCAGTTAGGAATAGAGGTGAATGCGCTCTTGATTTTTAGAAAGATTTTATTTTCTCCCAATGACATGTAAAAAAGATCTGAACATTATTTTTTAAAATTGTGAGTTCCAAATTTCTTCCCTCCTTCCCCTCCCCACTCCCTGAGATGGCAAGCAGCTTGATAGAAGTCATCCATGTACAGTCCTGCAAAGCATTGCATTCTTAATTTTTAAGGGCCAGTCCTTGCAGGGGGGACCAGCTTATGGAGTGGTGGCAGCAGTGGTGATTGAAGCGGCAAGGATGAATGACAAGAAGGGTACAGTCACATGAGAAGTGTCCTGGGTGTGAGAGCGCAGGAGGAGCTAAAGCTTGTGAAGAAAGCTTGAGATCACAAAAACATGGCCTTTGTTTTTGTTTTAAGCTATCTTGGGGTGAACAGGACAATCCCAGAAGAATCTTCTGCTTAGGGTGGATGGGACAATGATAAGTGTTGGAGAAAAGGAAAAGCTTTTCTGTTCCTTCCATTATTTTTTCTTTGTCAGGAAGAATGTTGGTTATGCTGGAAAGGAGAGAATAAATATGGCTAATAGGGAGCTGAAGCCCCAAGCAAGTTAGCGCAGAGACAGCACCTGGATCGCCTCGAGGACATCAAGTCACCGGGACATCCCAGATCAGTGAAAGTAGGGGCAGATGGATGTGAGGTATCCCAGAACTGCAGAAGGATGCCTCAATTGCTAAAAGATGAAAGAAAATAGAGCACACAAACTCTGTGGCTGAGAGTTTCTCTTTCATTGCTGGCAAAATCCTTGGACATATCATTAAAAAGTTGGTGAGGGGGGGTGGAGCCAAGATGGTGGCATGAAAACAGGGACTTGCTGGAGCTCTCCCCCAAATCCCTCCAAACACCTGTAAAAATTGACTCTAAACAGATTCTACAAATGACAGAGTGAAACAAGTCTCCAGCTCAAGATGGCCTAGATGATTGCTGGGAAGGGTCTATCGCACTGTTCTGGGAGCAGAGCACAGCCCGGTGAGGGCCGCGCCAGGACAGACCAGGCAGGAGCAGACTGGGCAGAGAAGCTTCAGGGCCCTGAATCACTGAGCTGTGGTGGTTACCAGACTTCTCAACCCATAAATGCCAAAGACGGTATAGCAGGTCAGTGGGAAAACTCTGTTGGACCTGAGTGAGAGAAGTACACAGTCCAGCCTCAGCACCAGGGCAGCAGAGGTAGCTGCTGCAGTGGCAGTGGCGGCAGCAGCAGCAGCATCAGTTGCTTCTGGAGCTCCACTTCCACAGATGGTGGGGGTAATCAAGCAGCTGAACAGAGCATGAGTGCAGGGATCTCTTTGCTGGCACTGAGGCAGGATTCTTTTGCTTTGCCCTGCTTGGATCTGGGTCACAGTTCTGGTTGGCGGTCCTTGGGGGAGGAGGAGTGCTGGTGTGGCAGAGCTTGTGGTGGCTGTGAAGAGGGAGTCCTCCTGGTAGTTATGAGATGGAAAGGAGTTCTTGTACTCACACACCAGAGCAAAGGCCAGTTGAGGAGTGTCATACCACCTCAGAAGAGAAGTAGCTCTGAAAACGGCAGCACATAACCTCTGAAGCTTGGGACAGAGCACTCTCCACACTGGAAGCAGTCATATCCTGACAAAGAGCTCAAAAGTCAAGTAATTGGCTGGGAAAATGAGCAGACAGTGTAAAAGGACTCAGATTACACAATCTTATTTTGGTGACAAAGAAGATCAAAACATACAGCCAGAAGAAGTCAACAAAGTCAAAGAGCCTACATCAAAAGCCTCCAAGAAAAATATGAATTGGTCTCAGGCCATGGAAGAGCTCAAAAAGGATTTGGAAAAGCAAGTAAGAGAAGTAGAGGAAAAATTGGGAAGAGAAATGAGAGTGGTGCAAGAAAATCATGAAAAACAAGTCAACAGCTTGCTAAAGGAGGCACAAAAGAAATACTGAAGAAAATAACACCTTAAAAAATAGACTAACCAAAATGGCAGAAGAGCTCCAAAAAGCCAATGAGGAGAAGAACGCCTTAAAAGACAAAATTAGCCAAATGGAAAAGGAGGTCCAAAAGATCACTGAAGAAAACAATGCTTTAAAAATTAGAATGGAGCAAGTGGAAGCTAGTGACTTTATGAGAAATCAAGAAATTACAAAACAGAGCTGAAAGAATGAATGAATGGAAGACAATGTGAAATATCTCACTGGAAAGACCACCGATCTGGAGAATAGATCCAGGAGAGATAATTTAAAAATTATTGGTCTACCTGAAAGCCATGATCAAAAAAAGAGCCTAGACATCATCATTCAAGAAATTATCAAGGAAAACTGCCCTGATATTCTAGAACCAGAGGGAAAATAGAAATAGAAAGAATCTACCCATTGCCTCTTGAAAAGATCTCAGGGGCAGCTAGGTGGCACAGTGAGCACTGGCCTTTGAGTCAGGAAGACCTGAGTTCAAATCTGGCCTCAGGCACTTGACACACTAGCTGTGTGACCTTGTGCAAGTCACTTAACCCCAATTGCCTTCCTTTCCTCCCTCAAAAAAAAAAGATCCCCAAATCTTGTGAAAATGAATGTTGAAAACTAAAAATAAAATTTTTAGAAAGAGTTGGTGAATGAATATCCAGAAAAGAAAGGGTTGATCCCCAAGAGCCAGTGTTCTTTCATCAAGAACAGTCCCCACAATACACTGGTAGACTTGTCGACTGATTGCTTGGTTTTGCTAACCTGCTTTCTTTCCTTTTTTTTTTCCTCGTAATTGTTTTTACAAGAGATGGTTCCCTGGGTATGACAGGTAGAAAGAAAGAAATGAGGTGATTTTAGGAAAAGATCAATAGAAATTTTATGTAAAAGGTCATGTTGGTCTGACCTTATTTCCTTTTTTTTTTTTTTTGGCAGGTTTGCTCTCCTTATAGAGCAGGGAAATGCTGTAGATACAATTCACCTTTGCATTTTAGCAAAGTATTTGATAAATGTCTCCCCTGTTATTCTTGTGGGAAAAAAATTGAGACATGTGGTCTAAAAAATAATGTAATTAAGGGGGACATGAAAGAGATTGAATTGCTGGGGCCTGGAAGTGGTCATTGACTTGGAATTCCTCAAGTTGGAATGGCCAGCTCCCAGGGAAAGGAGGTCCCTCTCCAGGGGAATGGTCCTCAGGGTCTGTACTTGGCCCTTACAGTTGCTCATAGTATCAGAGATCTGGGGGGCCCTTAGAGGTCATCCAGTCCACCCTCTTCATTTTATAGATGAAGAAGTGAGGCAGAGGGGTGAAATGAAGTGCTCAGTCATGTAGCTAGTTAATGTCTAGGGTCAGATTTGAGTTCAGGTCTTTTTGACTCTGACATCTAATGAATTATGTTCTATGCCAACATGCTGTTTCCTTCTGATGGCTATAAGAGCTTTACAAATTTTTGCATCGATAGCTTTTATTTTTACATCACCTTCATTTCCCAATATATGCCTCCTCTACCCCCTACCCAGAGCTCCATCCTTTATGACAAAAAATAAAAGAAAGAAAGGGGAAAAAAGGAATTCTTAAAATTTAACCAATGCATCTAATACGTGCTTTTGGTGTTGTCAAATGTCATTCACTTAGTCTTGGGTGTTACTACTGTGACAGCCTTCTCAGCTGTCTTTAGCAGTATTCTTTCTTCAGTATATTAGTCTTCATTCTTGATGGAAAAAACAGAATCTCAAACCTAATGTAAAGTCATTTTCTTTTTCCTAACACAGACAACAGTGACTATTGACTTTGTTTTTCCAGGTTCTTCTCATGAGGAAAGATGTGAAACCAAGGTCATCCTCATGAGAACATCAGGCAAGGAAAGACTGCAGAAGGTTGGTGTCTGAGATGCCAATGTAGGGGAAACTGGACAATATGCTGTTAGTATAGAGAAGAAAAATGGAAACTGGGACGGGTGGGCTGTAAAGTAATATTTCTTCACAGTAGCAAGACCCATAGGGTAAATGCCTATGATTATACTTCATTTGGAAGAAGTTTCACAAGACAGAGTTCCCACAAGAGTACCTCTCCCTAAATAGTGTATTTGAGGAGAACATCACACAGTGATAAGACCTAGTTAGAGGTAATAGAATGCCATATGCTGGGGCAGTAATGTAGCAATCCCTTCAGACGCTACCCAGAATTCACTGTCATACTTATATTCTAGAGAATAGGTTTATGACCATAATGAATGTGAGGAAGTCTTCAGTAAAAGAGCATCAATCCCTTCCATACTAGCAGTATGGTGGTGCAGTCAATGGAGTTCTGGACCCTTGAGTTAGGAAGACTTTAGTTCTTAGCTGTATGACGTTGGGCCGGTCATTTAACATCTGTCTCAGTTTCTTATCTGTAAAATGGGGGTAATAGTAGTGCTTACTTCTCAAGGTTGTTGTGAGGATAAAATGAAATAATGTTTGTAAAGAGCTTTGCAAACATTAAAGTGCTATATAGATGCCATTATTATTAGTGAATGTATATTGGTGGTGCCCATCAAAGAGCTCACATTGGAGACAAACCCTCTTAATGAATTTTGGGGTACTTTCAGCCAAAGCTTTTTACTTCTGCCCACCAGAAAATTCATACCAAAGAGACACTCTTTGAATATGATAAATGTGAGAAAGCCTTTAATAATAATTCTTGGCTTTTCTTTTACAGCAAGGAACTTGTACTAGAGAGAAATCCAATAAAGGTGACAAAGCCTTCAGCCAGAATGTCCTCTTTAGGTATGATGAGAAAATTCTTACAGGTGAGAAATGCTATAAGATTAAAGAATGTGGGAAAGCTTTTTGTCAGTTGAGAAGCCCTAATGATTGTAAGAGAGTTTATGGTCAAAAGAAACACCATCTTTCTAATGAATGTGGGAAAATTTTTACTCAACATCATAGAGTTCACTTTGCAAAGGAAGCCTTTTACTGTAATGAATGTGGCAAAACCTTTAAGTGGAGGTGTAAACTCAATGCACATCAGAGAATTCATACTGGAGAGAAACCCTTTGAATGTAATGAGTGTGGAAGAGCTTTCCGTGACAAATCTTACCTTATGCTACATCAAAGAATTCATACTGGAGAGAAACCTTTTGAGTGTAGTGAATGTGGGAAAAATTTCAGCCTGAAGTCATCACTTATTTTACATCAGAAAATTCACACTGGGATGAAGCTCTTTGAATGCAATGAATGCAGGAAAGCCTTCCATTACAAGTCTTGCCTTACTCTCCATCAGAGAATTCATACCAGAGAGAAACCCTTTGAGTGTAATGAATGTGGGAAAGCCTTCATGTGGAAGAGCCAACTTAATAAACACAAGAGAATTCACAGTGGAGAGAAACCCTTTCAATCTGATAACTCTATAAAAGCTTTTAGCCTGGGGGTAATCCTTGCTGAACAAGAGAGAATTCATGTGGAAGAAAAACGATTTGAATGTAATGAATGTGACAAAGCCTTTAGACGGAGGCGTAAACTTACTGCACATCAGAGAATTCATACTGGAGAGCATCCCTTTGAATGTAACAAATGCAGGAAGGCCTTCCATGAGAAATCTTCCCTTACTCTACATCAGAGAATTCATACTGGAGAGCAACATTTTGAATGTGATGAATGTGGAAAAAACTTCAGACAGAGATCATCACTTATTTCACATCAGAAAATTCACACTGGAGAAAAACCCTTTGAGTGTAATGAATGTGGGAAAACCTTTATGTGGAAAGGTCAATTTAACAAACACAAGAAGATTCCAAATAGAAAGAAATCCTTTGAATGTAATGTGTGCAGGAAAGTCTTCCATGACAAATCTCACTTTACAGCACATCAGAGAATTCATACTGGAGAAAAACCCTTTGAGTGTAGTGAATGTGGGAAAAACTTTAGCCAGAGGTCATCACTCATTTCACATCAGAGAAATCACATTACAAAGAAACCCTTTGAATGTAATGAATGTAGGAAAGCCTTCCGTGACAAGTCCCACCTTACTGTACATCAGAGAATTCATACAGGAGAGAAACCCTTTGAGTGTAATGAATGTGGGAAAACGTTTAGCCAAAGGTCATCACTTAGTTCACATCAGAGAATTCACACTGGAGAGAAGCCCTTTGAGTGTAATGAATGTGGGAAAGCCTTTCGGGACAAATCTCATCTTACTGTACATCAGAGAATTCATACTGGAGAGAAACCCTTTGAGTGTAAAGAATGTGGGAAAAACTTCAGCTTGAGATCATCACTTAGTTCACACCAGAGAATTCACACTGGAAAGAAACCTTTTGAATGTAATGAATGCACAAAAGCCTTCAGAGACAAATTTCACCTTGTTGAACATCAGAGAATTCATACAGGAGAGAAACCCTTTGAGTGTATTGAATGTGGCAAAACTTTTCACAACAAATATCAGCTTTCTGTACATCTGAGCACTCATACTGGACAGAAACCTTTTATGTGTCTTGAATGTAGGAAAACCTTTATGTCAAAGAGTCAACTGAGTAAACATGAAAGAATTCACACTGGTGAGAAACCCTTTGAATGTGATAACTGTGGGAAAGCCTTCACCCGAAAGGACCACCTTACTGAACATCAGAGGATTCATACAGGAGAGAAACCCTTTGAGTGTACTGAATGTGGGAAAAACTTCAGCCAAAGGAAATCACTTACTTTCCATCAGAGAATCCATTCTGGGAAAAAACCCTTTGAGTGTACTGAATGTGGGAAAAAATTCAATTATAAGAAGTCCTTTCTTTTCCACCAGAGAACTCATACTGGAGAAAAATCCTTTGGATGTAATGAATGTGAGAAAGCCTTCCACAACAAATCTCAACTTACTGTACATAAGAGAATTCATACTGGGGAAAAATCCTTAGAATGTAATGAATGTGGAAAATCCTTCCATAACAAATCTCAGCTTGGTGTTCATCAAAGAATTCATACTGGAGAGAAACCCTTTGAGTGCCATGAATGTGGGAAATCATTCTACAACAAATCTCAGCTTACTGTACACCAGAGAATTCACACTGGAGAGAAACCCTTTAAGTGTAATGAATGTGAAAAAGCCTTTTACCACAAATCTCAACTTGTTGTACATCAAAGAACTCATACTGGGGAGAAACCCTTTGAGTGTAACGAATGTGGAAAAGCTTTCTACAACAGATCTCAGCTTACTGTCCACCAGAGAATTCACACTGGAGAGAAACCCTATGCATGTAATGAATGTGGGAAAAGCTTTAGCCATAGAAAATCATTTGTTTTCCATTTGAGAATTCATACTGGAGAGAAACCCTATGAATGTAATGAATGTAGGAAAGCTTTCCACAATAAATCTCACCTTACTGTACATCAGAGAATTCATACTGGAGAGAAACCCTATGAGTGTAATGAATGTGGGAAAAAATTTAGTCTGAGGTCATCACTTATTAAGCACCTGAGAATTCACACTGGAGAAAAACCCTTTCATTGTAATGAATGTGGGAAAAAATTCAGTCGGAGGTCATCACTTACTTCACATCAAAAGATTCATACTGGAGAAAAACCCTTTGAGTGTAATGAATGTGGAAAAAACTTCAACCAGAGGTCATCACTGGTTTCACATCAGAGAACTCACACTGGAGAGAAACCCTTTGAGTGCAATGAATGTGGGAAAAACTTCACCCGGAAGTCATTACTTAGCAAACACAAAAGCATTCATGTAGGAGTGAAATCTAGTTAAAATAATAAATATAGAAAAGCTTTTCCATGCAGAATTAACAACTGAGAATTCATGCTGGAGGGTAAGCTAGAAACCCTTGAAATAGAGCTCATACTTGACTTGTTATCAGAGAATTCACGTTTGAGAGAAATTACATAGAAGCAATGAATGGAGAAATGCATTCAGCCAAAAAGAACACTTTACTGAACAGTAGAGAGTGTGCAGTGAGAAACTCTCTAAGTGTAATAAAATGCAGAAAAGTCTTTGGCACTAATGGAACACTTAGGAAGGCGCAGAGAGAAGAAAAAGTTGTGAATACTATAACCATGGGAAGACCTTCATTGTATGTTATTCATCCCTTATTTAATATCATAGACCTTATGCTGGAGATGAATTGCAGCAATGTAATAATGCTGGGAGCATCCTAACAGCTTGGCATATGTTTAGTGCTAGAGAGTCAAGATGCTGACTTGATTACCAGCCACCCTATTTTGTGGTGTTTTGAGAGTGAACAAATACCAATTTCCTTTGTTTCTCTTGAGCTTTATGGAGTTCACATTGGTTGCCACCAGGTGGAAGAAGAGTTGTGCTAGTCAGTGCATCAGATATGTTAGTTCCTCAAATCACAATCAGATTATCATCTAAAAAATCCCTTTTATTTTTAATTCCCACTGACAAGTTACAGGCAGTCAGATGCATGAGAAACCTCAGCCCAAAATGTGTGTATATTGTCGACACAGTTACAAGAAACATCAAAGGGGGCACTTAGGTGGTGCAGTGAGTAGATCACTGGCCCTGGAGTCAGGAGGGCCTGAGTTCAAATGCGGCCTCAGACATTTCACACACTTTCTAGCTATGTGACCTTGGGCAACTCACTTAACTCCAATTGCCCAGCCTTCCCCCCTCCAAAAAGAAAAAAAAAAGAAACATCAAAGGAAACTGGGAAATACATTTGTGTGTTAAACACTTTCTTCCTCCATTAAATTATGTTTTATAATACTTTTTATTGAAGCCTTTTGTTTTTACATCATGGGTCATTTCTCCATAGAGCTTTACGCTACTCCATAGACTTCTCATAACAGTCTGATATCCAACATTGATAGGGATCTGACAAATTTTTAACAATAGAAATCATTCTTCAATAAGGCAAGTTGTCAGAATATGTGAATAGGCAGATTAAAGAAAGGGAAACACAAGTTATCCACAATCTTATAACATTCAGAATCTAAAAACTCTGAGATTCTCTTCAACCCCATGGATTTAGCAAAGATTGCTAAAAGTGACAGAATTTGCTGGCATGACTATGGTAAAAAGAGGCATGCTTTTATACTGCTCATAGTAATTAAAATTACTGAAAATTATTTGTAGTAGAACTTGATTTTCCCTTTCCTTTCAAAAAATATTTTTAGCTTTTGTTCCTTCATTTCCCAACCTCTTTCCACCCCTCTCTCAGATAGCTATTGTCTAAGGGATTGTTCATGGTTGGGCTGTACCACTATGATAAAAATAATATTATTTTAATTTATGCAGTTCTTGATTTACCAAAGAACACAGCAAAGAATTACTTTCTAGCCCTCGACAAAAGAGTAACCTTAATTTAGAGGCACAAAACATCTAGAATCATAGACAAAATAATAGGAGAAAAAATGTAGGCATGAAGGATACATAGCGCTTCAGACCTCAAGCTATATGCCAAAGTAGTAATCATTAAAGCTATTGGTACTGACTAAAAATTTTAAAAGTCTGTCAGTGGAACAGACCAGGAATCAGAAACAATTAAAATGAGAAGCTATTAGTGGGACCAGTTGAGGTATGACTGCCAAGTCTATAACATGGGTAATATGGATACTATGACTGTTTTCTCAATGTGCAGAAAGATATGGTTATTATTTAGGGTTTTCATAATTGCAGATACCTTCCTTTGGTTTTCCTGTTTGCTTCATTCATTTGTTCATTATGCCTGGTTTATAATCTGTTCTTCTTACTACCCCTCCATAAAACAAAAAGAAAAATACCTTAATTGTAAGCATGCACAGTCCAGCAATCCAGTTCCCAGATTAACCATGCCACCAACTGTATGTCTCTTTGCTTTCTAAATTCATCTCCTTTCCCAGCAGGAGATGAGTGGTTTGTTACCTCTTCAGTCTTCTGACATCACATTGATCTTTCCTTTATTAATGTAAATGCATTGATTTTTGCCTGTTAGTTATACATGAGTACCCACATTTATACATATCTACAGTAATAATTAAGACCCCTCTCTCTAATATCAGGACCCTGTGCAGATTTTTTTCTGCTATGTAAATCTCCCCTATCCCACCATCTAGCAAGCATTCATATAGAGAATCCCCAGATAAACCTCTCAGGACAGTCTTTAAGCAAAAGGCCCTTGTTCTTTCATTTGATATCCTAATATCCTAACGGTAATCTGTTGTCAATGGCCAAGACATTCTGAGATTGCAAGTATTCCCTTGGACACTTGTTCCCAAACCAGGGACTTATTCACATGCCTGGATAATTTTCCTTCTTGGTTTATTCCTAATACCCCTAAGGCAGCTGAGGTCTCCTGCTGTCTCTGGAATTATGACTTGATAGATGTGTCTACCTGGGTCCAAACCCCCCCCCCCCCGAGATTATAAATGAGATATTAGCATCCTTTGTTAACAGACCTTGAGTAGGGACGGGACAATAAACACTTTAACCCTATGTCCCTTGTCTCTTGTAACCAATTGTATACTCTCAAGAATGTTAAACTATGGTTTGGGGAGTGGAGGAAATGGATACTTCACTTCTCAAATAATCATTGCCATAGAACTCCTAAGGAATCAAGGGAAACCAACTTACATGAATTTCAGAGGGACCTTTTCCTGTTAAAAAAAAAAGGTGAAAGCTGAGAAGCCATCTTTGGAGCTGTAGGAACCTGACCCCAACCCCCATGAATTAGTTTGTTGTAGTTTTGGAGCTTTGCAGCATCCCTGCCTACTGGACTCTTCTTCTTGAGGCTTCAGCCAGCTGGATCTGATGTAGACATGTGTGTTTTGTTCATGAGTTCTTTCTTTTTTCCTCCCTGGAATGAGCACTGAATGATTAGTAACTGTTACTCAGTTAAAGACCCATTTGCTGCCAAATATAGAAATTAAAATGGGCAAGAAAAACTAGATCTCTTCTTTTCATTTTAATGAAGGAATCATAGAGACCTAGAAAAATAGCGCTGATTCAGTAGCCAAGCGTGCAAAAAACCCTGGAACATAAACTACTTATGGAAGGACTTCCTCTTTGATAAGAACTTTTGGGAAAACTGGGAATCACTTTATCAAAAGGTGTATTTGGAGTAGCATTTAGGCCATGTGCCACAATATATTCTAAAAATGGATACATTACCTATAAAAGTTCATATCATAAAGAAAATTAGAGGAGAATGGAGGCAAATACCTTTCACAGTTGATGGAGCATAATTTGTAATCAAAGATGTGGTGGAAGAGGTCATAGAAGAAAGGGACAATTTCAACTACGCAAAATTTTAAAAGCTTACAGAGGTGAAGAAACAATGAGCTATGCCATTCAGGGCTACCCAAGACAGACAGGTCATAGTGGAGAGCTCTGACAAAAAGTGATCCACTGGAGAAGGAAATGGCAAACCACGCCAATATCTTTGCCAAGAAAACCTCATGGCCAGATGGCTCATGAAGAGTTGGGCACCATTGAATAACAATAAACACAAGCAAAATCAGTGCAGCCAGGATAAAGGGAGATATTGATTAGGGGAAAATCTTTGTATGAAGGGACAGATTTCCTGGTAGGGTCAGCTGCAAGTGAAATTTGCTGCTTCTGGATATCACAAGCTACCCCTCTCCACTACCACACCCCCGACTATAAATCTCCACTCACAACTTGAAGGATCATTTGTCAGGTCTGTTGTAAAGGGCTTCTGGTTGGGGCTAGGGAGCAGTTTGAATTGGATTGGATGGCCTCTGGTGTCCTTCCAACTCTGGTTTGTGGACAGACTGCCACTGAGCAAGCACACAAATTAATACTGAGGTTAGCTGACACACAGTTCAATCCATAGAGCCCTTAGAATATTCTGGCTCTGAGGATGTCAAGACAGAGATGAAATAGTGTGTGCCCCATAGTGCTTACATTTGGGAGGAAACAAGTCAATACCAGATATTCAGAATACAAAGTAATGGTGGGGCATTAGTAGCTGGAGAGGCAGGACAGGCCTCTTGGAGGAGATGGAGCTTGGGCTGAGCCTTTTGGGGAAGTAGAGGTTCTGAGAAGGCAAGGTGAAAGAATGCTTACACCTACAGTGAAGGCAGGCACAGAAATAGGAGACAGAACACTGTAGAAGGGAAAGAGCAAGGAGGCCAAGGTGGTTGGAATAGCCGAGTGCATGATAGGGAGAAATGTGTATTCAGCCCAAGATAGAATGGAATCAGATGCCCCATGGGAGCTGGGCAGTAGGAAGCTTCTGAAGTTTCTTGAGCAGGGGAGTGACATGGCCAGACCCTAGCTTTAGGCCTAACTATTTCTTGGTCCAGCCTGGTATAGTCTTGCACTCAATGCTTCACCTCTTTTCCTGTCTCCACATGCAACTTTAGGGAGCCTTGAAACCTGCAGAAACCATGGATCCCCTGCCCTTGGGAGCCTGGAGTGGGGGCAGGAGTCCTATCATGCTCTGTCTCTGCCAAGGAGCAGTGAGAAATGAGGTGGTACTGGGGTCCTCTGTTATCAAAGGATTGAGAGCTTAGAGGGTCTTAGAAATCGTTCTAGATTCTTTCATTTTACAGATGAGGACAGTGCAGTGCAGAGAATGTGTGTCCTGCTCATGGTCACACCACTAGCTCAGAGTGTGGTGGAGCTAGGCTTGAACCCAGGCCTTTTGACTGCCTTTGGAAACTCACTAGTCCCATGAAAGGAGAGAGAGAATAAAACAAATTGAGGAGTGTCAGGAGGGAGGGTGGACGATGGAGGGAAATACATTTAACAATCATAACAGTGAAAAAATTTTTGAAGCAAGTTTCTCTGATATAGGTGTCATCTTTCAAATATATAGAGAAATGAGTCAAATTTGTAAAAATAAGATCCATTCCCCAAATGCAAATGATCAAAAAATATAAACAGCCAGTTTTCAGATGAAGTAATCAAGGCTCTCTATGGCCATATAAAAAAAATGCTGTAAATCACTATTGAAATGCAAATTAAACAATTCTGAAGTACAACCTCACACCTATTAGATTGGCTAATAGGACAGAAAAGGAGAATGATAAATGTTGGATAGGATATGGGAAAATTGGGTCACTAATATACTGTTGGTGGAGTTATGCACTCATTCAACCATTATGCAGAGCAATTTAGAACTAATGCCAAATATTTATAGCAGCCCTTTTCTGGTGGCAGAGAATTGGAAATGAGGGGTATCCATCAATTGGGGAATGGCTGAACAATTTGTGGCATCTGATTGTGATGGAATACCATTGTAATATAAGAAAGAATGAGCTAGATGTTCTCAGAAAAACCTGTAGAGACTCACATGAACTGATGCAAAATGAAGTGAGGAGAACATTGTACACTGTAACAGCAGTAGTGTATGATGAAAAATTGTGAATGACTTAGCTCTTCTCAGCAATACAATGATCCAAGACAACTCTGAAGGACTTATCATGAAAATACTATTCATCCTCAGAAAAAGAACTGATGGAGACTGAATACACCTTTCTAAAAAAATTTACTTTCTTTTTCTTGGGCTTTATTTTGATCTATGTTCACTTTTACAACATGACTAATATGGAAATGTGTTTTGCGTGATTACACATGTATATGCTATATCTGATTGCTTGCCTTCTCAGTGAGAGGGATGGGGAGGCAGAGAGAGAATTTGGAACTCAATTTTTACAATAAATGTTGAAAAGTGTTTTTACATGTAATTGGGAAAAATCAAAATATAAAATTTAAAAGAAAATTCCCTAGGCCCATCATATCATATACAAGCCCCCTGCCCCACTAGTCCTTTCATGGGGCTGTCATATGCACACACATACATATACATACACAACCATACTAACAAACATGCACCCCTCTCTCCCCCCCAAACACCCTTAGCTGTCATTACTGCCCCAAAGGTGACCCTGGGCCTGCAGGTCCTATGGGGGTGTCTAAAGGGAATTAGGAAGAAGTAGCTCTTGGTCAGGTCCTTTGACATAATCCTAAAGTCCCATGGAGCTGGAGCCTCCAGGAAACCCTTTGAGTCTACTCAGTAGTTGCTCACCTTTGGCAGGCTACTTGTCTTTCCTTGAGGAAGAAAAGCAGAAAGCAATGATGTCCACACAGTGATCCCTGAAGGCCTTGTAGATAAGTCATATCATAGATGGTGGCAATGGTGGTTGAGTTCAGGCAGTTGAGAACAGTGAGTAGGGTTTATGACACTGATGAAGTGATGCGCCCCCTCCAACTGTCACCACCAGTGATGCTGGCTACAAGGCTGGTTTCTGGCTGGCTCTGCATCTTGGGAAGCCTTGGTAGAGCCTGAAGGCTTCACAATCCTTGAAGAAGAAGCAGTGGGTCAAAGTGCTGGTCACTGAGGGTGGGCCATGATCAAGTCATCAGGACCAGGTTCCCAGACTCCACATTTTCTCAGAGTGCCCTGTCTCTGACTACATTCTTGGTCCAGATCCCACTTGGTACCTTGGTGTTTCCTCAGGGCACTCTCTGAATTTGGCACCAGGAACATACTCCTATTTTTCTTTTTCTTCTACCAGTTTCTTCATTGGTTCTAGCTCAGCCCCAACTCTGTATTATCCCCATCCCTAAGGGAGTGTCTTGAGGGGCAGGTCAGAATGGGGACATCCAGGAGCCAAGTCACTTCTAGACTCTGGGAATCTCATTGCTTGATTTTTTCTTCCTGGGAATGAGAACTTTTCTCTGTGGGCAGATCCCATTTTGGAGGCTTTCATCTCTAATTCTAAGCAGAAGTCAACTTGGGAACCATAGCCTTCAGGATTAGAGTAGCCACCGGGGCATGTCCCAGCTTGTAGTGTCTTTACAGTGGCTCAAAGATGCCAGAAGGTCAGACCCTTTGTATTAGGATCTCAGGCTTCATGAGTGAATCTGTTGAATTAGCAGCCTTGATGTGTCAGTGACCAAGCTTAGGGGCCCAGTGGGGAAGGAACTGAAGGTATGAAATCATGCCACCACATAACCTCGACCCTTTAGGTCCACCCTTGGTGTAGCCTCTCCTGATTATGATAACCTCCCCAACTATAGGCCCATACTTGTGGCCTGAAGGTCATGCAGGTGTAAAGAACTAAAAGGCCCTAGATGAAGGATAAAAACTTTCACTCAAAAGGAGCTGCAGAAAACTGTTCGAAGAACACTGCTTGTGACTTGATATCTACTTGGCTCCTTCAGCTTTTCATTCAGGATTATGCTTACCTTTGCTGGGTATGATATTTTTGCCTAGAACCCCACTTCTTTTGCTCTTCAGTATATAGTGTTTCAAGACCTGCAGACTTTTAGTGTTGCTGCTGTTACATCTTGTGTGATTCTGATTGTGGCACTGCCATATTTAGGTTATTTTTTTTCTTGTTGCTTGCAATATTTTATCCTTGAGCTAGGGGTTTTAGAATGTAACTATGATATTCCTGTGCTTTCAGTGAGGATGAACTGGCCTCAAGGTCAGCTACCACACTGATGGTAAATTCTTTAACTTGAAAAGGCATATTACCCTTTTTTTTTGTTTTTTTCAAATCATTTAATTTTTCTTTCAATATAAATATTGTTTTAAGACACAGAGAGACTCTATTAAGGTGAAAAGTTAATGTTATGAAGAAATGCAGACCTAAAAAGAAAAGCATACAATTTATGCAATGGACCTTCAAATCCATTTCCAGCAACTGTAACAATCAAATGAAAAATCAGTAGAAAACTAAAACTTGAGTAAGTCCTGTTACAAAACTGTTAAATGTGTTCCCACCAACTTAGTTTTGAACACTTCTGCCATATAATCACAAAAGCTTTGGTGGAAAGAAATCTCAGTTTTTCTCCTGGTCCATAGAAACTGACGAACCCTTCAAAGCTTGGCATAATCTTTAAGAATCAGCTCTAGCTTCTGGCTCAGCATGATGTTGCCTTTGACCCGAAGTTTGCCGCTAAAGAAGGCCTTTTGGGGGTTAAGCTTGCCCAGAACAGCCTCCACGAAGTCTTCATCTGAAAGAGTGAAGACTGCGTCAGCAGAACCTCTTGCAGGGCCTTGGTATAATTCTGCAGAGCCATTTTTAGGTCAATAGTCCATTGTGCTACAGGTTTTCCATGTTTAATGATGTTCTATTCAAATACAGCATTCACCTTCTTTACCAGTTCCTTTCTAACATCTTTGATGTGACAACCTCTTTCCTCAAAACAGTACTGGTTTCCAAAGTGCTCCATCCTTAGAAGATCATCAGATGTTGGTACAAGATCCACATATGCATTCGAAAGGACAATGTGTCAAGTTTCTTGGATCTTGGTCTGAAAGTGAATTCTATTTCCTTCCTTCCACATTTCTGTTAACAGAGTTTGCCCCGGATGTTCTGGTTTTGCAAAATGGGCCTTAATTGCTTTGAATCTAGACACATCGTTGTTTCCAAACTGCTGTACAACATGCCTAGCTGAACAACCAAACAACCAAAGGCCATGTAATATGAGTTTTCAGACCAGAACAAGTGTTGGTGCATGATTTTCTGTTTGCAGATGAAAAAAAAGAATCTTCACACAATACTACAAGAAATAATTGAATGAAATTGTCCTGAAGCATTAGAACAAGAGAGAAAAGTAGAAATAGAAAAAATCCACCAATCACCACCTGAAAGAGATCCTATGTGGAAAACCCACAGGAATATCATTGGTTGTTGTCGTTCGTTCTTAAAGAGGAACATTCTGAGCTCATATTGGTCTAGTCAGCGATAGACATATTGAAACTTGACTGAAGCACGGTGATGTCATTTTTTCATTCTTTCTATTTCATTTTACTATTTCTTGGTCTCTTATGACTTTGCTAGTTTTCCCTTGTTCAATTCTGATTTTCAAGGAGTTGTTTTCTTCCTTAAGATTCTGGAGCTCCTTTTCTAATTGGTTTACTTTCTTTTCACAATTTTCTTGTTTTTCTTGGATTGTTCTTTTTTTTTAAAGTTATTCCTCTATCTCTCTCATTTGATTTTTAAAATCTTTTAAAAATTCTTCTATGAATTCTTTTTGGGCAGGTGACCATTTGATATTACTCTTGGGGGTAGAAGAGGGTTTCTTTGTCTCAGTATACTCTTATGAAGATGAAGCCCAGTCTGTCTATTCCCATGGTAACTTTCTATGGTTGGATTGTTTCTCCTTTGCCTGCAATTTTTTTTCCTTTCTAGCAGCTTATTTTTTTTGTAATCATCTCTAGACTTGGGGTTTGAGAGATTGCTCCTCTGGCCTCAGATCCTCCTTCAGTTATCTCCTTTGACCTGGAACTGAAATCAAGACCACCAGCCTCCTGTAAGTGCCCACAGCCGGTGGTTTCCTGCCCCACTGCTTCTGCACTCATTGGGAATGTGCTGGTTCCTTTTTGCGCAGGGCTGCACCTCTTCAGCACAGGTGGGCTTGTTGTTCCTTGTGCGTCATTACTGTTGCTTGCAGATGCTGTAGGGGTTTAAGAATAATAACACCAGTGCACAGGAGGGCTGCTAGCACAGGTTCTTTGATCTACTTTCCTAAAGGAAAGCAACTTAAAAGAGGTCAAGAATCTTACTTTAAACAAACTTATATACAATTCACTTAGTTCAGGGGAAAAGTCAACACCCTGAACTTCAGAGCAAATACACAGAAATTACAAGCAGGAATTATATAAACAGAGTAAATAACACAAATCAGCAGACAAGGCTTCTAACTGTCTGTCCATAGCAATACATACATAGTTACCAGAGAGAAAAGCACTAACATCTGGGTTTTCAAAGTCAAGGGAGGGGGGTTCCTTAATGGCTACCTAGAATCTCATTTGACTACATCACACAAACTCTCTTCCCAAGAGTGAGATCCAAAGCAAAATGCTAACCTTGGAGTATATATACACTTCTTTGGGGTCAGAAGACATCACGACCCTCGTGACTCAGGCTCATGTGACTCAGGCTTCCATGTGACTTAAGCAGGTCACATGGGCCTATTAATGGATGGGAAAGATCTTTCCATCAAGCAAAAAAAATACATTAACAATATACCTTGTCAGCAGAGGTTCCCTTAATCTTCCCCAGCTCAGATGCTCAACTCTCCTCATGTCCCAGGGGTAAAAGCTTCTCTGGCTGGGGCCAACACTGCATCCCAACCCAGCTAACACTGTTTAAGTGGAATTAGCATGTAGGTATTTACTCTTCACAGGAAAAAAAACCTCATCCTGGGATTTTTCTTCAGATCTTCCCTGATTGTCCCAGGAGGACCATTGTTCTGCCCCTACTCATTTATTTTTACCACTCTATGTGTCCCGTCCCCCCCCCCCGAAGCACTATTTAATCTCATTTGTGGGGAAAATCTTGTGAGCTTGGAATTTTCTCCCCTCCTCCACCATTTTCCCAGAATCTTTTCAGGGCCCAACTTTAAAAAAATTTTCAAAGTGAAAAAATAGGCTGGGAAAATGAGTAGACAACAACAAAAAAAAAATGAACTTGACTATGAAAAAGCTACTGCAGTGGCAGGGGAGACCAAGGCTTGAACTTAGAAGGTACAAAAATTCCCTGAAGAAAAGAATATCTTAAAAAGCCAAATTCACCAAATGGAAAAAGATACAAAATCTCACTGAAAAAAATAATTCCTTAAAAATCAGAATTGGGCAAGTAGAAGCTAATGACTTCATGAGGCTTCAAGAAATAATCAACCAAAAAGTAAAAAGAATGAAAAAATAGAAGACAGTGTGAAATATCTTATTGGAAAAATAACTGACCTGGAAAATAGATCAAGGAGGGATAATTTAAGAATTATTAGACTACCTGAAAGCTATGATCAAAAAAAGGAACCAGCCATCATCTATCAAGAAATTATTGAGGAAAACTGCTCTGATATTCTAGAACCAGATAGTAAAATAGAAACTGAAAGAACCCACTGATCACTTCCTAAAAGAGATCCTGAAATGAAAATTTGTAGGAATAATATGACCAAATTCCAAACCTTCCAGGTCAAGAAGAAAATATTGTAAGTAGCCAGAAAGAAACAATTCAAATGTGGAACCACAGTCTGGATTCTGCAAAATTTAGCAGCTTCCACATTAAAGGAACAGAGGGGTGGAAATATGATATTCCAGAGAGCAAAAAAACTAGCATTACAACTAAGAATAACCTATCCAACAGAACTCAATTTAATCCTTTGAGGGTGGGGAGGGAATGAATAGTTTAAAAAATAGAAGACTTTCAAGCATTCCTGATGAAAAGATTAGAGCTGAATAGAAAATTTGACATTCAAACAGAAGATTCAAGAGAAGCATAAAAAGGTGAAACAAGAAAGAGAATCATAATGGACTTCATAAAGTTAAACTGTTTACATTCTGTTAATCCTGAAAGTTGGTTAAAGGAGGCAAACTAGGTGATAGAAAAATCCATATTGTTTATTATTTTCTCTTAAAGCATAGCGGAGCTAGCTTACTTGTATGTACGAGGAGTCACAGCATAAATTCTGACTCTCTGAACAAAGGAATGAGAAAACTTACATACATTAATTTTAGCAAACTCAGCATGTCTGTTTTACCTCACTTTTATGATCCCCATGTATTTTTAACCATGATACAAGAAGAGGATTTTCCTTAATGGAATGGACAATAGTCAGGATAGTTGACAAAGTGTCATTTGGAATTACAATCCAGGATCTCTGTGTTTAATTTGCCATTAACATTCCGTAACACAGTATGTGACCATAAAAAATTAAGCAAGGTAGTCTCTTGAGATTAGGGTCTCATCCTTTAATGGTTAACAAGGGAAAGAATGTCCTTAGGTCAGCCCGATCTGGCCTTGTTGACAGAGGAAAAGGTATTCTCTGAGCAAACTTTAGAGAACAAAGAAGCCCAGGTCCAGGCTCTTCTTCCAGTTGATCATTAATTCAGGATCTGGGTCTTATTGAAATTACAAAAATGATATAAAATGGTATAAAATGTTCCACAATTACTATATAGGAAAATGACACATGTAACTCCTAAGAACTTTATCATTATTAGGGCAGCTAGAAGGAGTCTACATAGACAGATGGCATAGGTGTGAGCTGATTATGTTGGGATCTTCAAAAAAGAATGTAGGAGTGTGAAAGAGAGATGCACTGGGAGAAAGGGGAAGGGAGAGGTAGAATGGAGCAAATTTTCTCATGTAAGCGATATGCAAGGAATAGCTTTTATAGTGGAGGGAAAAGTGGGCAGAGGTGGCAGGCAATGCTGATTCTCACTCTCATCAAAATTAGTTCAAAGAGAGAAGAATATGTCTACACACTCAGTTGGAGAGAGAAATCTCTCTTGCCCAATAAGGAGATAGAAGGAAAAGTGGATAGGAGATACGGGCAAGGGGGGAGGTGGTAAGGGAGAGGGTGGATTGGGGCAAACAATAGCTGGAAGCGAGACAGACTTTTGAGGAAGGAGAGGATAAAAAGAGAGAGGGGGGATAAACAGAGGAAACTGGGATGGAGGGAAATACCCATTTAGTCATCATAACTCTGTATGTGAATGAGATGAGCTAACCTATAGAACAGAAGCAGATAGCAGAATGGTTTAGAAACCAGAATCCAACAAATGTCCTGTACAAGAGACATACTTGAGACAGAGAGACACACACAGATTTGAAGTGAAGGGCTGGAGCACAGTCTGTTATGCTTAAGCTGAAGTGAAGAGAGCATCCTTTAATGTGGAAGCTGCTAAATTTTGCGGAATCCAGACTGTGGTTCCACATTTGAATTGTTTCTTTCTGGCTACTTACAGTATTTTCTTCTTGACCTGGGAGGTTTGGAATTTGGCCATATTATTCCTACAAATTTTCATTTCAGGATCTCTTTTAGGAAGTGATCAGTGCGGTTTTACATGTGAATTCTATCAAACATTTAAGGAACAATTAATCCCTATACTTTGCAGACCATTGGGGAAAATAGGTGAAGAAGGAGTCCTACCAAATTCGTTTTATGACACAAATATGGTACTAATACCCAAACCAGGTGGGGCAAAACAGAGAAAGAAAATTATAGATCAATTTCCCTAATGAATATTGATGTAAAAAAATTTAAATAAAATATTAGCAAAAAGATTGCAGCAACTTATCACCAGAATAATACACTATGACCAGGTACGATTTATTCCAGGAATGCAAGGCTGGTTCAATATCAGGAAAACCATTAGCATAATTGACCATATCAACAACAGAACTAGCAGAAACCATATGATCATCTCAATAGATGCAGAAAAAGCCTTTGACAAAATACAACACCCATTCCTATTAAAAACACTAGAAAGCATAGGAATAAATGGAGCCTTCCTTAAAATTATAAATAGCATCTACCTAAAACCATCAACAAGCATTATTTGTAATGGGGATAAGCATTCCCAATAAGATCAGGGGTGAAACAAGGATGTCCATTATCACCCCTACTATTCAATTTGGTGCTAGAAACGTTAGCTGTAGCAATAAG
>CM053622.1:818702472-818726283 GCA_028646595.1 Phalanger gymnotis
GGCATATGAAAAAATGCTCAAAATCTCTACTGATTAGAGAAATGCAAATCAAAACAACTTTTAGATACCACCTCTCTCCTGTCAGATTGGCTAAAATAACAAAACAGGAAAACGATAAATGCTGGAGAGGATGTGGGAAAATTGGAACATTGTTACATTGCTGGTGGAGTTGTGAACTGATCCAGCCATTTTGGAGAGCAATTTGGAACTATGCCCAAAGGGCTATAAAAATGTTCATACCCTTTGACCCAGCAACACCACTCCTAGGGTTATATCCCAAAGACATCACACAAGTGGGAAAAGGACCCATATGTACAAAAATATTTATAGTGGCTCTTTTTATGGTAGCTAAGAATTGGAAATCAAAGTGATGCCCATCAATTGGGGAATGGCTGAGCAAGCTGTGTATATGAAGGTAATGGAATACTATTGTGCTATAAGAAATGGGGATGATACAGACTTCATAACAACCTGGAAGAACCTACAGGACATAATGCTGAGTGAGTGGAGCAGAGCCAGGAGAACATTATACACAACCACAGATAAATTGATTCTGTGATGACTAACCCTGACAGACTTTGCTCTTCTCAGCAACACAATATGCAGAGAAAGCTCCAAAGAACTCATGATGGAGAGGGCTGTCTACATCCAAAGAAAGAACTTTGAAGTATGAATGCAAATCGAGGCACATGTCATACTCACCTTTTTCCCCCAACTTTTTTTTTCTCTCTTTTGTATTTGTTGTTGGGTTGCATTTTTTTTTTGTTTTTTTGGTTCTGTTTCTTCTTTCTCATGAGTCATTCCATTGGTCATGGTTCTTCTCCACAACTTGACTAGTGTGTAAATTAATTCAATGCTAAGTTATACATGGAAGTTATATGGGATTCCATGCCTTCTTGGGGAGGGAGGAGTAGAGGGAGGGAAGAAAATCTGGAACTCAAAATTATGTAGAACTGTTTATTGTAAACTAAAAATAAAAAAATTTAAAAAATTAAAAAAAGAATTATAACATCAAAAAAAAAGGAAGTGATCAGTGGGTTCTTTCAGTTTCTATTTTACTGTCTGGTTCTAGAATATCAGAGCAGTTTTCCTCAATAATTTCTTAATAGATGATGGCTGGCTCTTTTTTTTTATCATAGCTTTCAGGTAGTCCAATAATTCTTAAATTCTCTCTCCTTGGTCTGCTTTCCAGGTCAGCTATTTTTCCAATAAGATATTTCACACTGTCTTCTATTTTTTCATTCTTTTTACTTTTTGGTTGATTATTTCTTGAAGCCTCATGAAGTCATTAGCTTCTACTTGCCCAATTCTGATTTTTAAGGAATTATTTTCTTCAGTGAGATTTTGTATCTTTTTCCATTTGGTGAATTTGGCTTTTTAAGATATTCTTTTCTTCAGGGAATTTTTGTACCTTCTAAGTTCAAGCTGTGGTCTTCCCTGGTACTGTAGTAGCTTTTTCATAGTCAAGTTCATTTTTTTGTTGTTGTTGTTGTCTACTCTGGCAATTGTGATCTCAGATAAAGCAAAAGCAAAGTTAGATCTAATCAAAGGGAATAATCAGGGAGATTACATTTTGCTAAGAAGGTACTATAGATGAACGAAGTAATATTTTTAAAAATTACGGCAAGTATCTCTAATAAAGGTCTAATGAAGGCTTCATTTCTCAAATATATAGGGAACTGACTCTAATGTATAGAAATGAGCCATTCCCCAGTTGAGAAATGGCCAAAGAATTTGAACAGGCAGCTCTCAGAAAAAGGAACCAGGCTGTCTATAGTTGTATGAAAAAACTCTCTAAATCACTGTTGTTTGTCCTTCAAAAGGGAACAATAGCATCAGGGGGTGATGTCTTGGCTTCAGAGTGAATTGGATTTAAGTGAGACAAAGGTGTTAGCCTCGCTGTCTCTTCCATAGTCATTGAACTCCAGTGGCAGGACAAAATGGCAAGGCGATTAGAGATTGTCTGAGATACAGCGGAGGATCTTGGCATTTTTGATGTGACCAAGCTCTAAGCCCCGCACAACACCTGCTTCATCTGCCTTCATGGCCATCGGAACAGCTTGTTCTCATCCACCCATTCCACCAGGGGAAATCTTTACATGCTTGGGGTAGCCATCCCCCCAGCTCACTGAAAGGCTTGAGGCCTGTTGGTTACCTTCAATGTGGCGTATATGCCAAGACAGTTTTTTTCCAGGATGCGGCTGCTATGCATGCTACAGCTTCTTGGAACTGGGTGAAAGCTGGTTGAAAGGTGGGACACTGAAGGTGAATGAGCAGCCCTGAAAAGGGCTCAGCGGCCCTCATACCAGAGGTTCAAGTCCTCCATAAACACCCCATACTCCAACTCACTGTTGATCAGAAAACAACAACTTAAAATAACTCTGAGGTACCTACCACCTCACACCTATCAGAAATGGTAAATGCTGGAGGGGATGAGGGAGAATAGGTACGTTAACAAATTGTTGGACTGGTCCAACCTTTGATCCAGCAATACCACTGCTAGGTCTGTATCCCAAAGAGATCAAAGGAAAAGGAAAAGGACTTATATGTACAAAAATATTTAGAGTAGCCCTTTTTGTGATGACAAAGAATCAGAATCTGAGGGGATGCCCATCCACTGGGGAATGGCTGAATAAGCTGTGTCCTGAGAATGTGATGGAGTACAATCGGGATGTAAGATATGACAGGGTGGTGGTTTCAGAAAGAACAAGGTAAGGCCTATGTGAACTGATGCAAAACGAAGGAAGAAGAACCAAGGGGACTTTGTACCCAGTAACAGCAGCGTCGTAAAGATGATCGACTTTGTGAAAGACTGGGCTTCTCTGTTCGATATAGCGATCCAAGACAATTCCAGGGGACTCATGATGAAAAAATGCCATCCAGCTCCCGAGAGAGAACTGATGCACTCTGAGTGCGAATTGAAGTATGATTTTCTTGCTTTCTTTAATTTTTTTGTGTGCTATAGCTAGCGTGACAATGTTTTGCATGGCTTTACAGGTATATCTGATACACTGCCTTCTCAGTGGGTGGGTGAAGGGGAGGGAGGGAGAGAAGCTCGAGTTCAATTTAAAAAGAAAACAATGTCAAATATATATAATGTATACACTTATACAAGTATGTATATATGTATGCGCCTATGTGTATGTATGTATACACACACACCTAAATATAATGTTTAGAAAGGGGGAAAAAGAAAGAAGCTATGCTGGCCACCTGGTGCTGAAATGAGAAAAAGGATCCCAGGAGGGAAGAGCGGACTCAGCTTGTGGCTCAGCATCTCGCCTATCTCGGGGAGAGAACCAGAGAAGACTTCATTTCCCAGGATTCCTCTTGCGTGCCTCAGCCTCACGCCTTACTATCTTGTGTCCCGATGCTTTCTGGGAATGGTAGTACAGCAGCTGCTTAGCGGGGAGGTAGTTGCCGGCCGCACATTTTCCCTTTACAGAGAGAGGGCGAGAGTGCGCAAGTGCGAAGCCCGGTCCCGAGGGCATAGGTTGTGTATCCCCGCGCATCCTGCCTACTGGCGTTCACCGGCTCGCTGTGCGTAGGCGCACTCTCCACAGGCCGGGGCTTGGGCGCTTTGGTGCAGGCTCCCGCCGAGGGCGTAACCATGAACTATGGCCACCCTTCGGGAGTCCAGCTGAGCCTCCGGAATCCCGCGGGACAGGTGAGTGTCAGGGGGTGTGAGAGCGGACGGGGCGGGTGGAGGTGTCCCGGGGCGGGGAACGCAAGACCCCCCCCACCCATGTCGCTGCTCAAGAACCATCAGCGGCTCCCTGATCCCTCCCCGAGAGTCTGGGCCCAGGCTCAGAACTGGAGGCGATCCCAGAAAGAGCGCAGCCCAGCAGCCTTTACAGATGAGGAAACTGAGGCCCGGGGGGAATGACCTGCCCGAGGACATCCCGGGGGGGTCCCCAGCCCCCGTGATCGGGCTGTAGCCTTCTTTCCCCTGTGTTCGGGGGCAGACTGGAGTGGTGTTCAGCCTCAGACCTTTGCACAGGTTGTTCCGTCTCCTCTTCCCTGCCAACCCTCCTCAATGCTGTGCTCTAACCTCCTGAAGCTCTTCCAAGGCTTTCCTAGGATGCCCTGGGCCAAACCTTTTCTTATACACTAGCCTCCACTTACCCAGACCCTTCTTTAGCTTGGGTTCTGGCCTGTGATTTTATTGACTGCAAACGTGGCCTGGCACCCTAACTTGGTTTAAAGGCTTGCAGATTAACCTGTGGGGAGGGCTTGGGCTGGGTTGTAAGTGGATTGCTGGGAGCCTCCACATGTAAGGGGCTGTAGTAGGAAGGCCAAATTTATGATCTCAAAAAGGATCATATATATATGAATGGTTCGAAATCTCAAGGTATATAGAATTCTCTAAGCAGAAGGCATCAAAAAATTTATTCAGGGCCCACAGCAACAAATTAGCGAACCAACCTCTCCATTCTAATATTGTGATCACAAGCCTCCAGGCCCAGTAGGCCCACCTCACAAGAGTAGCCAGGAGGCCACAGAACAATAAGATGGCATAAATCATATTCACTGGCCTCAAGTCCTCGCTCGAACTCCTGGGTCCACACACGGGTTAGCTCTGCTTTGGCTTCAGCTGTAGTTTCTCGCCTCTCCTCGAAGCCAAGCCTCTGGCATTCTCAAGCCCCGCCTAAATGACCAGAGACCATTGGTTCCCGAGTTAGCCCCTCTTAAGTCATTAATCTAGCCCACACAGGTTTCACACCTGATAGGGCTTTGGGCCTGGGGCTTAGCACTTAACAGCTGAAAGTACTTTCAAGGTAAACAAAAGCCAAAACTCCTGAAGTGCCTTTCACTCAAACAAAATAAACAAAAGCCAAACTCCTCAAGTGCCCATTTTGTCTTATCGACACAGGGGCACGGCTTGAACCCAGGTAATCCAGACCCCTGAGGCCAGGCCTCTTGTACAACAGTAATTCCTCCTCCTTATCCCCAGCTAGAAGGGGTGAGGTTGGGGCCAGGGCCTTCACAGTCACTTACCTGTGTTCCTCTTTTGGCCTCTCCCAGCCTGGGCTGATTCATTGTTTTCTCTGCATCCTTCTTACCCAGACCAGTTCCTTGCACTTAGTGGGCACTTAATGCAGGTATTTTGAACTGAATGGACACCAAGATCTGGTCCCCAGAGATGGGAGCTGCAGGAGCTCAGGTCAATATTGGTCCTAGTTCAGAGCTGAAGACTTGTTTCATGGAATCTCACCTGAGCCATGCCCACCTCTTGCCCAATGGAGTTTGAAGCTATCCCTACCGTTGGTCCCTAAATAGAAATAACAATGATGTTATTTTATGTCATGTATGTCATTTGTCCAGTGTTCATGATTAGACATCATCTTACAGCTGGCAAAGAACTTTGTCTAGGGAATTCAGAAAGCCAGTGTATCAGTAAGCATTTATTAAGTGCTTGCTTGGTATTGAGCTCTGTGGCAAGTGCTGTGGATACAAAGAGAGATGAAGTTCCTGCCCTGGAGGAGCTCACAGCCTAGTAGGGGAGATGTCAAGCAAACAGCAGGGTGGAAACAAGCCGTAGACAGATAAATTGGAGGGAACAGGGAAAGCACAGCCTGATGAAGAAGAAGGGAAAGCCAGGGAGCTCAGGAGTCAGAGCAGAGGAGAGGGAGAATGTTCCAGGCGAGAGGGATGGCTGAGAAAATGCCCAGAGAGGAGAGTTGGAAGGTCTTGTTCATGCAACAGCCAGGAGGCCAAAGAGTACTGGAAAGGTGGGAGGGGGCCAGGTTATGCAGGACTTTGAAGGCCAAGCAGAGGACTTTATATTGGATCCTGGAGGTGATAGGGAGCCACCGGGAGTTTATTGAGTAGGGAATGACGTGGTCAGACCTGCACTTTAGTTAAATCCCTTTGGTCACTGAATGGAGGATGGACTGGAGAGGGGAGAGACTTGAGGCAGGCAAAGGCAGCCATTGCCATAGTCCAGATGTGAAGTGATGGTGCCCTGTATCAGTGTGGGGGGGTTGTGTTAGAGGAGAGAAGGAAGGCTATTTATTAGAGAGATGCTGCAGAAGTGAAATGGACAAAAGATGATGTAAGGGGGGGTGAGGGCGAAATGGACAAAAGATGTTGCCAGGGAGTGAAATGGACTAGCTGTGTTTCAGAGAGGAAATGAATAAAAGATGTGTGTGGTGGGGTGGGGGTGTGTGTGTGTGTGAAATGGACATGGGATGTTTCTGAGGTGAAATGGACAAGAGATGCTGTTGAGATTGTATATCAAAGTCTAACTAACATGTGCCTTTGACTGGGAGGTAGGGTTCAGGAAGGGGAGTAATAGGAAATATCTATAAAAATAGTTGGTGGCCTCATTCAGAGGTCTTTATTTCTCCTTTTCGAATACAGTTTTATTGATTTTTTTTTACATCATTGTATCAGTAAGGCAAAATTCATGACCTTGAAGACAACCATGAACATACCTGTGTAGTTCAGAATCGCAAAGTGTAAGAGATTCTCTAGGGAGAAGGCAGGGGAAGTATATCATTGAGTTAGACACCAGAAGATCAAATCTCAGAACCAATAACCCCATTTCGGCATAGCAGTGATTGTATTCCAAAGACAGTAAATCCACCTCGATGTAACAACAAGGAAATTATTGCAAAGAAATTGTTACAGCAAAGAACCAAGTCATCCTGTCACCTTTCCCCCTGCTGGGGCCTTACTGTAAAAGACTCAGAATCCCAACTGTCTGCTTTCCTGTGTTCTCTCCCTCCTCAGTTCTCTGGTCTCTACAGCTCGCTGTTTCCAATCTCTGTTCCACACTGTCTCTGCAGCCCTCTTGTCTTGGAGTTCTTACTTCTCCTCCTTGGGCTAAATTCTGAAATCTAATTCTACAGTGGCTACCTTCTGGGTATGTATACCCTTTTTAGGGCTTCAAGCCCAATCAGTGAAAGGGTGTAGGCCTGGGGCTTAGTGCCTACTAAGGAAAGGGTGTAGGCCTGCCTACAAATAAATCTCTAATCAAGCTTCCCTTAACTGGTCCCACTTGAGGCCTATTGAATGGGTGGGGAAAGGTTTTTAATCACTGATTGGCATTACAAGGGTTTTGGCCTGCCTCTACTCAAGCCTCCCTTAACGATCCCCACCTGAAGCCTATTTAATGGGCAGAGAAAGATCTTTAATCACTGATTGGCATCACAATCACCTACGATTCCCAGGGTATGTATGCTCCCCCTCCCTTTGAGCCATCTCTCATATTCATGACCTTTTAAAAAGAGGGAGAAAACAAATATCCACAAAACCAAGTGACATCCAGAAAGTCTGTGTTATCTGTAGTATTCCGCACCCGTGGTCTCCCATTTCTCAGAGCCCCTCTTTGGGGCCAAGCTTGGCGCTGGTAATTTTGAGTGAGCTTTCCATTTGAATTGTTCTGTGGCTGCCCTTCTCTCCATTGATGTCATAGTGTGTCTTGCTTTTCTGGCTCTCCTGACTTCCTGCTACAGCAGTTCACATACGTCTTCCAGTGCTGCTTTGTATTCCTCATGGTCATTGTTTCTTGAAGCACAGTAACATTCCTTTTCATAGGTGTACCATAAGTTGTTGAGCCTTTCTCTGATGGATGCCCTCCAGTGCCATTTCCTGTTCTTTGCTACTACACATGCAAAAGAAAGCCTAAGTATTTGGGTGCACATGGACCTTTCTTTTTGTCAGCAACTTCATAGGGCCATACTCCTAGTCGTTTATCTCTGGATTAAAGTATAGGAACGTTTTAGTTACTTTTTTGCATAATTCTACATTTAATATTTTTAACTTTAATCTTTTTCTCAAATCAAAATTTTTAACTTTTTTTTTTTAGATTTGAGTCCCAGATTCTCTTCTTGAGAAGGCAAGCCATTGGCTATGGATTAGACATGTATAGTAGTACAAAACATATTTCCACATTAACCATGTTATTTGTGTAATTATAAATTGTCTTTTTAGAGGTCTTAAGGATTTTATGTTTTTGAATAGAGGCAGTAGGAAGCCAGGGAAGATGTTTGAGTAGTGTTGTGGTCAGACCTGCGTTTTAGGACTATCAAGAGGGTGATTGTGTGGAGTATGGGATGAGAGAAGAGAGGCAAGGGAGACCAGAGAGGAGTCAGCTGCAGCCCCAGGCACAGACTTGGCCTCTCAGCAGTTCATAACAATGTATCCTTGGCTTTTTCCTCTGAGTCTCGATGAGCTCCTTGGGACCTCTTGGTCTTGGGGTTACACTGCAGTGCTGGGCAGGACCTTCCACTCTGGGACCTGGGGAGCTCCAAGCCATCTTTGGTTTCCCTCATGACTCTCCTTCATCTCCCTGCAGCCCTGCCATATTCTCTAGACATTGACTTTCTCCCAAACTGGAGCATGCAGGAGGAAGAGGATGAGGAAATAACTTCTGAGCTGCTGACAGTCAGGCCCCAGGTGAGTTCTAGCTTCCTCTCTCTTTCTCTGGTTGACATTCTCAGAGCATGGATACATTTCCTTGGATCTTGGTCTTGTTTGCTCACCCAGGCCCCCAGCCAGCACCCCAAGGCTCTGTTACTCTACCTCAGAAGGATCTGGCCATTCTGAAGGATAATATTGACTTCATGGATCATTTTGGCCAGAATTTTTCCCTACTATAAACCATTGGATCCAAAGCTAAGCTATAAACTCAGTTACTGAGGTTTTAAAGATGGCAGCACCAGGTGTCTGGTGGAAAGCATGCTCTTTAATCTTCAAGGAGAATCACTGAGGCTCCAAGAGCGGGGCCCCGAGGATACTCCCATCCAGTAGAGTTACTGAGCCTCTTCAGGCAGCCAACAACATTCATGGCCTTTACTTGAGGAATGAAGTGTTTGCCCTTCAAGTGGGGCATCCTTCAAGTGCACCATCTTGACATAAGGCCCCAGAACTTATGGAACCCAGAGCAGAGGTCACCAGGGAATGGCAGAAACTGCCATGCAACCAATGTCCATGCTGCCTTCTAGCTGCGGTCACAGATACCCACATCCCAGGATCAGAATCCTACTTAGTCATGCCAGGAGCCTGGAGGGTGGGCACCTAGATCAGCAGGGCTGTCCATGATCTGGGACTGTTAGAGTCTTGTTCTCCACATTTCTGTGGTTCAGTCTCCCTTTTCTGAGATGAAGAACAAGGTTTGCCTCTCTTCCTCATGATTGCCCCTCATATCCTTAAGGACATCTGTCACTTACCCCCACACTCTTGTCTTCTCTTCCCAATTCTCCACATCCCCATTTCTTTAATTTGTTCTCTTGTGGAATGGGCCCAAGTCCCTTCTTCATCCTCCTTACCCATCCAAGGGAGCTGTCCAGCAATACTTCCAAATTTATGATGCCCAGAATCAAACCCAGGCCTTTAGATAGGACATAACTAGGGTAGAGGACTGAGCATCTATGCCTTCCCTGGGTTGGTAGTTCCACCTTTCTCCATTTTATGCATGTCTTTTTTTTAATTGCTTTTGTTTCCCTCTTATTCTCATGCAAATTGCCATCTCTTATGATAAAGAATGAGATAGAAGAAAAACCAGTCCATTAGAACTGACCAATGCTCTATGAAATTTCTCCTACGTAACACCCCCAGCCTCTGGCAAAAAGGGAGAGAAGCACATTCTTATGTCTCTTCCCTGGGGAGACCCTTGGTCCCATTTCGCAGCATTCCCATTTGGCTTTGTCATCATTCCTAACATTTTCATTGTCATTTAAGCAAAATTAATTGTAAGGACAAAGTGTTGACCTAAAAGAAGGGAACTTAAAAAAATCAATACTATAGAAAGAGAGGAAAATAAAATCGTGACAATTATTTTATGTGCAAAAAATGTGGCATTTAAAAAATTTGAGAGGGATAATTCTGGGTAATTTAATCATTTTGTTAATGATGCCAGCATTAATAATAAAAGGAGGTCAGTGGCCCTCTCAGATGCCAAAGACAGTAATAGTGGTGGAATCGTGGTTGATATGCCCTTTGGAAGAGGAGTGTGATGTATTGTTCATGCAGTTGCTTTAAAATAAAAGTACCTTTGATATATTATGAATTCTGTTTTATTAAGTTTAATTTCTAAAATTGTCTTAATTGTGAGTAGATGGCTTGTGTAAATGGAAATGCATTGATGAGGACTGAAGAACTGAAGTGGTGAGTGGGGGCAATGTATTTTCCCATAACATCATTACTCTTAGGATCTTGAGAGTATTTGAGAGTGACTACATGGTGGTAGTTCTCTGAAAACCTAGACCTGCTAGTGTGAGAGCAGATTACATGAATGAACTAGTCCAGAGAATGAGCAAGGTGTTTATATTCCCATCTGAGAAGCATGAGGTGCTACAGTATGGGTGGGACACCCTGTGCATCCATTATACCGATAAACACAATACCGAAGTCTGTTGTCTTTCCATGACTGTATCCTGTATGTAACAGATAATGTTTCAAGACTTAAAAACATGGATGACAGTCACTCAAATATGCATAAATGACATTTCCAGAAGGATGCTAACAAGTATTGTCCATGATTATGGCAGTCTTGTTCAAGAAATAAGACCATAGGAACACAGGTTGTATTTTCATTATTGTCTATCATTGAAGGCAATGAATGCAGAAGAGAAAAATTAATTTGGCAAGTCAACATTTGGCTAAGAAAATGGTGCCTGGAAAGTTGGATTTGGATTCCTAGACTATGCCTTAAAATACAGAGATAACAGATTATTTTCTAGGAAAAAAATATTGTTTAGAGATGGGGTTCACTTAAAAAGGCTAGCATGAATGCATATGCAACTCTAATCAAAATAACTTAAAAAAGGATAAGAGAGACAGATGATTATCTGTATATATCCTCCAATTTAGGTAACCTAGGGAGTGGTGAGAAAGAAGGAACAATAGTTGAGACATCCATTAATTTGCAGGAGAAAATTCCAAGAAAGGAGCTGTTTCAACAATCCAGCTAGCAGCTGTTTGTGGGGGTGAAAGACCAACACAAGCCCAGCAACAAGAACGCTACCAGCACGCTGCAAAAGCACAGGTTCTTTTGATCTGCTTTAGTAAGGAAAGCAACGTTAAGGGGTTGACAAGCTTACTTTAACTCAGCATACAAATATCATTCACTTAGTTCAGGGGAAAAAACCAACACCCTGAACTTCAGAGCAAAACACAAAGTACAAACATCAACAGACAGACCTTATCTGATTCAAATCCCAATACATACTTACCAGAGTTTAACAAAGTCTCAGCATCTGGGTTTATAAGCTGGAGGGCTCCTTAGCTACAGCTGCCTGGGAGTCTCCACTCACCACCAAGAGTGAGAGCCCTGCGCAAATGGCTCTGTCTTCTCTTCATCAAACGTCATCTGAATGACCAGAACTTAGGCTCCTATGATTGGCTCTGGAGTTAGCACCTCCCTCAGTTAGCCCCACCTTGGGCCCTACCCCAGTTACCAATCCACAGCCACATAGGTTTTATACCTAATAGGGGTTTGGGCCTGGAGCTTAGCACCTAGTAAGACTCAATGAAATACACTGAATTACTCAAAGGAAACCAAAGCCAAACTCTTCAAGGGGACTTGGTTGAACTAAGTGCTAAGAGCCCATTTTGCTTACCAACACAGGAGCCAGCAATAAAATCCATGGCCTCAAGTGTCTCTACCCAAAAGCTCGAAGTTTAGGCAATAAGTGAGAAGAATTGGAAGACCTAACCCACGGTGACCTGTTTGACCTCATAGGGATCATGGAGAATTGGTGAAATGAAACCCATGACTGCTCTATTGCTCTGGATGGGTATAATTTATTGAAAATAAACAAGATAGGTAAAAGGAGTTAGGAGTCGAGTAGCATCGTATATTAATGTTGTATAATATATATTGTACATCAATGCACAGTGTGCAATATACAGTATATAAGAATATGCAGTAAAAAGGTATGTTCATGAGGAAATTCAAGAAAAAGAAGGAAAGAAAAATGGAGATTATTTGGGTGAAAGTCAAAGGAGGGAGAAATAGCAGGTATTTACTATAGATCACTTAGACAGAAAGGAAATAGAGGAGTGTGGGAAATGGATACAAGTTTGGCACATAAACATGATGTGGTAGTAATGTATGAATGGGTGAAGTATTTATTAAGTGCTTACTATATGCTAAGCACTGTGCTGGGGATACCAATGGAAAAGTAAGACAGTCCCTGCCATCAAAGGGCTCCCTTTCTAATGGGGAAGACAGCTCAGGAAAGGTTTCAGCTGCAAGTTAGAGGGAAAGGTCTGGGGGTAGCCGCAAAGTGCATGGTCAGGTCTCTCCTTTCATGACATTTCCACTAATAAAATCACACCACTTTCTGATGTCGAGCCATCGGACAGGACCAGAGTCTTTGGTGGCAGAACTTTCCTGGGTATTCAATAGCTGTGTCTGTAGCACCTTCAGTCTGTGTCTTCATAAGGGCTGCTTCCCAGGATGATGGCTAAGAACACTGGGCTGGAAGCTTTACCATTCCCAGGGCTCTTCGGCTCAGGGTCCTTGGATGTCTCCCTCAGTGTCTGAGGGGAGATGGTAGTGAAGGTGTTGGGGGTCATCTGACTTAGCCTGGCACAAATGATGAGAATGTTAGTTTTTCTTCTAGAAGCAGAATAGCTAGTTACTCCTTGACTTGCCTTACTGATGATTTCATCCTTCAAAGATCTAGGAGCCAACAAAGGAAATTCTGCTCCAGATCTGATTCTCATTATGAGAAGGAGCTCGTTGCCTGTGTTGAATTGCAGTTATCTGCCCAAGATGAACCACATCCTTGAGTACTGAAAAGACGGTCAGATTTCATTACTGGGTCACTGCCAGTGATGTTCAAAAGGTCCTCAAAAATGGGAGTACTAACTAACACATGGAGAAGGATAAATATCCTGATAAAGAAAAATAAAAAGAAGAAACTGTAGGACTGTGTTAGTAAGCAAAATGGGCTCCTTAGCACTTAGTGCCCTTGAAGAGTTTGGCTTTTGTTTGTTTTGAGTAATGCCAGGCCCTATTAGGTGTGGAACCTGTGTGGGTGTGGATTGGTGACTGGCGTGGGGCCCAAGGTGGGGCTGGCTAAGGGGAGGTGCTAACTCCAGAGCCATGCCTCATTAGGTGTTAACGTAACCTATGTGGATGTGAACCTCCCAGGGTCCTAAGGGGAGGGGGTAACTCAAGAACCAATCATAGCAGCCTAAATTCTCGTCATTCAGATGACATTTGATGACGTCTGAAGCCCTTTAAGAAGGAAGGATAGAACCATTTGTGCAGGGCTCTTGAGATGGTGTTGATGAGGAGACTCCCGGCAGCTGTAGCTAAGGAGCCCTCCAGCTTGTAAACCCCGATGCTGAGACTTTGTTGAACTCTGGTAACTATGTATTGAGATTTGAATCAGACAAGGTCTGTCTGTCGATGTTTGTAATTTGTTTGTATTTTGTTCTGAAGTTCAGGGTGCTGGCTTTTTCCTCTGAACTAAGTCAATGATATTTGTGTGCTGAATTAAAGTAAGCTTGCCAGCCCCTTCACCTTGCTTTCCTTAGTTAAGCAGATCAAAAGAATCTGTGCTGTTGGCAGCTTTCTGGGTGTTGACTGTGGGTGGATCTTACACCCCCACAGAAGCTGCTAGGTGGATTGTGGAAACAAGGACCATGAACTTGACTTTGAATTCTCGACAGATTCTAAGAGAATCAACAGAGAGGCACTTACAGAAGTGGAGATTACAAAGAGGCAGCATAGCTTCATCAAGACCAGTTTGTGCCTGACCAGCCTCATTCCCGTTTGGACAGTGCAACTAAATTAGTAGGTGAGAGAAATGCTGGCATCGAGTTTGCCTAAATTTTGGCAAAACGTTTCGTAAAAATGTCTCGTGCTTTCTCATGGAGAAGACGGAGACTAGACAGTGATACCAGTTAGATGTCTGGACACAAAGCGTAGCTGTTAATGGTTCAGTACCGTTGTGGCAGGAGGTCTCCAGTGGAGGGTTCCAGGGATCTGTGCTCGACTCTGTGTTGCTTGATATTGTTATCAATGACTTGAAAAAAGACACAGGTGGCCTGCCCATCTCATTTCCAGATGATGCTAAGCTGGGAGGGATGACAGGGTCAGAATACAAAAGTATCTTGGTGGGCTAAAGCATTGGGCTGACTCTAGTAATATGGATTCGATTAGGGTTAAATGTAACATCTTTTACTTAGGCATAAAAAATGTCGCTTACTAAGTGCAAAGGAGGAATGATTATGCAGCATTTCTGGAAGAGATCTGGAGCTTTTAGTAGACTTCAAGCTCAATAGGAGTCAGCCATGTGATGCAGAACCCCAAAAAGCTAATCGGATCTCAAGTTGCTTGAAGAGAAGAGAGGAGGAGTTAGCAAGAATAGGGCAATGTTAGTCCTACTGCAGGTCTTCTGTCCTCATCAGACTCCAGCTGAGTATTGTGTTCAATTCTGGGGATCAGGGTTTAAGAAGGACATGGATAAGTTGTTGTTTTATCCTTTGTTTTCAAAGAGAATGGACTACAGGTTATGTCTTGATTTGCATATGAATTGGATTTAAGTGAGGCACAGTTGTACAAAGTCATCAGCCTCACTTTTTCTGAGTTATCAAAGTCCAGTGGCAAGACAGAAGTCAAGGTGACTGGTGATGGCTCAGGATGCAGTAGATGACCTTGGTATCTTTGATACCTGACCAAGCTCTAAGCACTACACAGCTTCAGCTACCTTCCTGGCCATTGGAACAAATTGTTCTCATCTACCCATTCCACTGAGAGAAGTCTTCACATGCTTGGGATAGACATTCACCTAAGTCACCAATGAGTTTAAGGCTCATTGGTTACCCTCAAACTGGTTTATCCCATCTACTGAGATGGTTTTAACAGGGTGTGGCTGCTGCACGTGCTTCAGCTTCTTGGAGCCACAGGTGAGAGTTGGGTGAATCAGGTGGACACCAAAGGCGGATTAGCAGCCCTGAAAGGGATCAGCAAGCCCTCAAACCAGAAGTGATAGTCCTTCTAAACACCCCATACATCCCATGGATAAGCCAGATAGTATTCAGAGGGGACAGTCAGGATAGTCAGGGGCCTTGGGACTAAGTCATAAGAGAAAGAGTTGAAAAAACTTGGGCTGTTTAGGCTGGAGAAGCAAAGACTCAGATCCCCTTCACTGCAGGTCTTTGAGCAAAAGAGCAGATGAAAGGACTTTAAATAGGATTCCTGTTTTGGCACCAGTTGGAATGGAAGACTACTGAGGTTCCTTCAAATCATGAGAATCTGTATGAAGGTCTCAATGAAGAAAGTGAGGACATTGTAATCAGATGGGTCGTCAGCACTGATGTTGAAATCCATAAGGCTGACAGCAGGAGCAGGGTGGGGAAATAAAATGTCCATTTCTAAAATTGTCATCAAAAACCCTGGGAAAGATAAAAAGGATTCCTTGTAGGGAGAGCTTGATGGGAACATTTGGAGAGGCCGGTATTTCAGGTGGAGATTTCCTGCTCCTGGAGATTGGCTTGGTTATAGAATGAAGCAGATCCTTCCAGGACAAGCTCATCACTTCAAATCTCCTCACCAGGATGCTAACTCAAACGTTGACTGACTCCACCACCCTTTGACTGCTCTCCCCTCCAACTGGAGTCTGGAGCCCCAAACTCCTCCCAATGCCTTCCTTAATAGAAGGCAGAAACTTGACTCGGCTCACTGCACCTTGCATCTACTGCTTCATCTGGTTTCAACTCCACGGAATGAAATGCTTCTGTGACAGGTATCCCCTGGTGTCCCCTTTCCCCCTCACTTACCCTGTCTTCCCCCGCCAACTTTCCTACCTCCCTTTTTGTGTTGTCTCCCCCTTTAGATCGTAAGCTTGAGGGCAGGCATTGTCTTTATTATTAATTGTATCCCTAGCCCATAGCACAGTGTTCGGCACATAGTAGGTGTTTAATAAATGTGAATTATATTGTATATTGGATCAAAGGAGAGTTCAGAGAGGCTGGAGGATCAGTGGCTTGACAGTTGTACGGAGATGCAGAGAGAAGACTGACCTCTCATGCTCTTTGAGCTGGTGGTATTGATAAGATGAATCTTTGCTACACTGGGATAGCCAGGTTAGGGTCCATTGTTAGAAGCCAGAGGTGAGGCAAATGTTCAGGACAAATCGGTCATCCTCACTATCCCCACCATACCCAGGCTTAGGCCACATGGATTGTAAGTTTGATCAGAGTGTCAGAGTAACAGAAAGGAAGGTGGGAGAAGCAGGCGTGTATTACTGTGTATTAGGACTTTACCCACTGTCCTCTGTCCCCCACCCAAGACATGCTCTCATCACTGTCCTACCTGCAATGCACTCACTTTGTGTCCTCGGGCCTGAGGGGCAGCCAGCCTTTTGAGGACCGCACTGCTTACCTCCTGGTGTGAAGAAGGGGCTAAAAAAGGTTCCCTAATAATTGTCTACTTCATCCAACCCTGGCCTTCTTGCTAAGAGAGGAGGGGATTCCATCTTATAGCCAGAACTCATGAAAAAATGTAGAAAGATTTCTGCAAAGACATTCCACTCATCATCTGTACGTGGAATGTGTGCATGCTTATGGACGACTTGAACTCTAGTAGACCTGAAAGACAAGCAGCTCTCGTTGTGAGAGAATTCATCAGGTAGCCCATCCAAATATCAGCCCTGAGTGAAACAAGGCTCATGAGTGAAGGCCAGCTTACTGAAGTTGGAACTGGATACACTTTTTTTTTATCCTGGAGCAGCTGCAGTGAAGGGGAGTGCCATGAAACTGGTGTACATTTTGCAGTCAAAACTAATCTAGTCAACAAGCTTGTATGGCTAACAAAAGATGTGTCACTGGCTCATGACAATGCTACTGCCACTTGTAGGAAAATGCCATGCCATGCCACCAGCATCAGTGCCTATGCTCCCACCATGACAAACCCTGATGAGGTCAAAGAAAAATTTTATGAAGACCTAGAGACCCTCATCAATGTGCCAAAAAAGGACAAGCTCATAATTCTGGGTGACTTTAATGCCAGAGTAGGCTCAGACGTGGCATGGAGTCCTTAGAAGGAATGGAGTCGGAAACAGTAATAGCAGTGGTCACTTACTACTGAAGACTTGTGCATCTCATGGCATTCTCATGAAGCTCTTTTCCATTTACCTAAATGCAATAAAACATAGATACACCCTCACAGCAAACATTGGCATTTAATAGACTATGTCATTATAAGGAGAAGAGACAGGATGTGAGTGTGATGAAGGCAATGTGTGGCACAGAGTGCTGGACTGATCATAGATTAATCCTCTCCAAGCTAAATATTCACATTCAACAAAAGTGGCAGCCAGAAGGCAAGATGACTACCAGAAGACTTAATGTCACCAGATTAGACCATGCTTTTCCAAGCATGAACACTTTGTTGCTAACTTGGAGGGAAAGCTGAGCCAACACACAGTTGGCAACAGTGGAGCAGAAAAGGAGTGGGCAGCTTTCAGAGATTTAGTGTACAGCACTGCATTTCCTCATCTGGGTCAGAATACTTGCAAACATCAAGACTGGTTTGAAAAAAATGATGGGGAAATTCAGAGCTGCTAAATGAAAAACGAGAACTCCACATGGTTTACCAGGAGGATAACTCATCTAGCTCTAAGAAGGAAGCATTTAATTCTATCAAAAGTAAAGTACAAGGAAAGCTTAAAGAGATGCAGGATTCTTGGCTCAGTAAGAAGGCAGATGAAATTCAGTTTTATGCTAATAGTAATAATTCAAAGTGCTTTTATGATGCCCTGAACACTATTTATGAGCCAAATCCCTGTGGTGCTGCTCAACCACATGGTGCTGATGGAACCACATGGATTAGTGATAAGGACATGATCCTGCAGAGATGAACTGAGCACTTCCATAGTGTTCTCAACAGCCTATCATCAATCAGTGCTGTATACCTCAGGTTGAAGCCAGTCCCTCTCTAGTCAAGGTTCCAGCTAAGGAAGAGGTTTTGAATGCCATTAGGCTCCTTTCTTGTGACAAACCATCCAGTGCTGTTTCTATTCCCGCTGAGATTTACAAGGTGGGGGAGTCCATTGCTCATACAAAAGCTGACTGAAATTTTCCAAGTTATATGACAAGAGGTCATTCCCTGGGAGGTCAGGGACACCTCCACTGTCTAAATCTATAAAGGTAAAGGAATAGATTGTCCTGAGACAATTATGGGGGTCAGTTGGGGGAAATTTCAGGCATTGCTAGCAAGATTCTTTCCAGAGTCCTAGTTAATAGGCTGATCTTTCACCTGGAAGATGGTCATCTACCTGAGAGCCAGTGTGGCTTCAGAAAGGGCCAAGGAACAGTCGATATGATGTTTATTATAATATGCAGCAGTCAGGTTTGGTTTTTGTTCTTTCCAGTTGCATTGTTGTAGTCATTGTGTGGGGCAGCCAGGTGGTGCAGTAGATGGAGCACTAGTCCTGGAGTCAGGAAGACCTGAACTCAAATCTGACTTCAGACACTTAATAGCTGTGTGACCCTGGTCAAGGCACATGACCCTGTTTGCCTTAGTTTCTTCATTGATTAAGTGAGCTGGGAAAGGAAATTCCAAACTACTCCAGTATGTTTACCAAGAAAACCCCAAATGGAGTTATGAAGATTCAGATGTGATTGAAATAACTGAATGACAACAACAACTAAAGTCACTGTGTGCATTATTTTCCTGGCTCTGCCATATAGACCACTTTAAGCACAAACTTTATACTTTTATTAGACCACTAATTGTGTGTTACAGTTGTTTCTGTGTTTGGCATGCCCCTACACCCCCAAGTGTATGCAACTTGAAAGCAAGGGTCATGTTTTCTTTAATGTTGCATTTCATTCAGCAACTAAAACAGTGTATGGACACAATAGGTTTTTAGCAAATATTTGTTACAAATAAATAGGGGAGAATTTTATTTTAGTTCCAAACAGTGCAAAGGGAACAGTGTTCCATGAGTCAGAACAGGGTCATCTTATGGAATGGGGAAGAGGAAGCATATTATAGCAGACCACTTGGGTTATACTGGTTTTTAAAAAATTTTTTTAAAAACAAATTTTCCCAGAACCGAGTGATTAGCAAGGAAGAATGGTTACTTCCGTGTAGCTAATAAGGAATTAATACACTCAGCATGATTGCTGATGTTAGCATTGTGTACCTTACTAGAAGATAGAAGCCATTGGTTTTGATTGACTGATTTGGTTCTTTGAGAATAAAGGGCATGATTTGCTAGGATACCACTGTGGGAGATGATTTTTCCAGATATAGCTGAACAATAAAGAACTTTCCATTCCTTTGAGTCTACTACAAAATGAGACATACGGCATTTGTAGGGACTCAATAAACACCTGCCTAGAAATGTTTAAAACTCGCTTCTGTAAGAAGCTCTCTCCAAATTTCCTCCTGTCGACTCCGTATCTCCCCCTAAGAACTATGGGAAGGTCCTTGGGTAAGAAGAGGTGTGCTTGATATTTCAGGAATTGGTGACATTCAAGGATGTGTCTGTGGATTTCACCCAGGGGGAGTGGAGCCAACTGGGCCCTGCTCAGAGGGCCCTGTACAGGGAAGTGATGCTGGAGACCTTTGACAACTTCATCTCCCTGGGTAAGGACACCCTTCTCTCCCTTGAGCTGGGCTCCGACCGCTGGGGTATTTCTCCTTGTCACTTGGCAAACACCAGCAGGTGATATATGAGCTCTCCTGAGCTGGGGATTTCTCTGGAGCAGTGAGATCCAGCACATTTACTGGGGAAGAGCCTGGAAGCCATGTTTCTGCTTTCTGTTCCCCAGGGAAAAGACTTGGCCTTCTGAAGGTGGACATGCTGCGCCTTTGTTGTAATGGCCTTGGAGCTCCAGCTTCCCAATCCTCTGTCTCCCCAGGTCAAAAGTACTTGCTCAGTCCCAGGGCCCATATGACCGGAAGACATGAGAAGATCCTCTCCTCTTGGCAGGGAGGGGCCCAGTAAATCAGTGGTCTCTGAGTCCTCATCAAGTCTGGCTTTCATCTCCAAAGAGGGGTTGAGTCCTGTACTCTGGGCCTTCTCAGCTTGGTTTCCTTTCCCTGGAGAGAAGGGGACCAAGATAGGATTCTGAGATGGTTTTCTGTCCCCAAAACTTCATTTCTGTCTCTATGATCAGGGCTTCCAGTTTTGAAACCAGATGTGATCTCCCGATTGGAGAGAGGAGAAGCTCCATGGATGCTCGAGGGAGAGATCCCAAGAGACCCTAACCCAGGTGAGTGAGTGAAAAGTGGATGGGTGGATGGAGTCATGGACCATTTCAGCTGGTCTCTTAGGCAGCTTTGTATTTTTGGTTGTCATCCATATAGTGCTTTAATGGTTGCAATCATTTGAGCAGGTAGGCATTACAGGTCTTTTTTCCTTTGAAAAAATATGTATTTTGGAGGGGGATGTGTGTGTGCGTACGTGTATACACACATATATAAATAAATGTCCCTCTATAAATATCTTTAAATAACTACAAATGCACTATATTTTAACAAAAGATACGATCTCATATTTGTGTGTGTGTACAGGTGTGTTTTATTTTTTGTTGTTTGGAGAGGCTATGTGGTGGCTAGAGAGCTAGTCTTGAAACCAAGAAGATGTGGCTTCCTGTCTTGCCTTTCATGCCTCCTCTTGAGTGTGTGATTCTGGGTAGAGTCCATCACCTCTCAGTGCTTCTCTGACATCTGCCAAAGAAGGACTTTGTTACTCAGAAGTCTCCTGGACTGATGAAATCCCAGGTCCAGTTCTCTTGCCATAAATGTTCTTCATTAGGAACCTGACTATCATCAACAAACAAGAGGAAGAGATATGCATGGGAAGCTGGGCGCAGCTTGCGTTTCAGATTGACACCAGTCTTCCCATGGCCGCACCACCATTGCCCCTCTTGCCTGGGCCCTTTTCCGTGTTTTATTGAGGCTCCTTTTTTCCCTTTTTCCTTCTCATTATTGGTGTTGCCCCATCTCTCTGTATCCTACCCCAATAAAAGCACCCAGAGCCACTGCCTTTTGAAATCTGACCCAGGTAGTTTTACTGTGGGGAGGAGGCAAAGCAGGTTTTACTGTTAGGTGTTAGCTGAGAGATTTGGACTACAATGACTTTGTGGTGAATTGCATAATAATTATAGATAATTAACATTTACAGACTGCTTGCCATATCCCAGATCGTGTGCTAAGAGTTTTATAAATGTTATCTCATGAGATCTTCACAACAACCCTGTGATATGGGTGCTACTATTATCCCTATTTTACCAATGAGGAAACTGAGGCAAATGCATTGACTTGCTCAGGGCTGCACAGCTAAGAAGTGTATGAGCCCTGTGGCATCTGCAGCTGCCACCCTTTGATGTTTGAAGTGTGGAAGGCCTTGGGGGCCTTGAGTGACTGGATGGTCGGTCAGATGCAGTGTTCTGTGGCTGGGGCCTTCTAGTCAGATTGGGGAGCCCTCTCAGTGGGATAAGGAGAAGGGAGGGCCACTGACCCTGCAGGATTGGCTTGCAAGGAGGATACAGATGTGGCCAAATGGCGTATCCATCCCCTGTCTCTTACAGTCTCAGAAAAGTGGAGTCCCATGTGTAAGGAGAATGAAAATAAATGGACTCTGTATCTTCAGCAGTTAAGAACAGAGGTGAATGCGCTCTTGATTTTTAAAAAGTATTTTATTTTTTCCCAGTGACATATAAAAAACAAATTTGAACATTAATTTTTAAAATTGTGAGTTCCAAATTTCTTCCCTCCTTCCCCTCCCCACTCCCTGACGTGGCAAATAGCTTGATAGAGGTCATTCATGTACAGTCCTGCAAAGCATTGCACTCTTGATTTTTGAGGGCCAATCCTTGCGGGGGGGGTGCGGTGCAGCTTATGAAGTGGTGGTAGCAGTGGTGATTGGGGCGGTGATGGATAGACGAGTGCCATAAGAGACTGCACAAGTGAAGAAGGAAGCAGGAGTGAGGGTGAGCATGTTTCCTCTCCCCACATCCTGATGTCCTTCCTAGAAGGGCTGTGGCTGAGGGGACTTTTACCACCCAGGACTTGGGAGGTTGCAGGCCACGATTAAGCAACAACCTACCAAGTGGTTCGAACAATGGCTAGTGAGTCTGTGGTCTAGGGGAGGCAACCTTGGCCTGTTCCCCATAGCTCCCTCCTGCTGCTTCTGTTTTGGAGTGAGAGCTGGCCTTTGTAAAACCTGTGGCTTTTATCATCCACAAAGCTTCCCCAGGCCATGGGCTGTCCTCCATGTAGACCTCTGTGTGTGTGCTCTGTTTGTCCCAGTTCACACCCCGTTTGCGTGGCTTCTCTTTGCTGCTTGTTCACTGTTGCTTTGCTTGTTTCCTGGACTTGGTTTTGGGGTGTTGGATGCTGTCTTCATTTTGGGGGGACTCCCTGTGCTCCCTCCTCTGCACATCATCTTAATCATTGAGCTTTCTCTTGAGAAACTTAAGTCACCCACAAAAAGGCTTACTGCTCTCAGCATTCACTGACTTATCTTACTTGTGGTACCTCCTCAATGGCCCAGCCAGCCTGGGATGATCACAGACTCACCACCCACCAAAATGTCACGAAGACACGTATGAGAGGAGAAGCAAGGATGAATGACAAGAAGGGTACAATCACGTGAGAAGTGTCCTGGGTGTGAGAGCGCAGGAGGAGCTAAAGCTTGTGAAGAAAGCTCGAGATCACAAAAACATGGCCTTTGTTTTTGTTTTAAACTATCTTGGGGTGAACAGGACAATCCCAGAAGAATTTTCTGCTTAGCATGAGTGGGACAATGATAACAATGCTGGAGAGAAGGAAAAGCTTTTCTCCTCTTCTTTCCACTATTTTTTCTTTGCCAGGAGGAATGTTGGTTATGCTGGAAAGGAGAGAATAAATATGGCTAATAGGGAGCTGAAGCCCCAAGCAGGTTAGGGCAAAGAGAGCACCTGGATCGCCTCGAGGACATCAAGTCACCGGGACATCCCAGATCAGTGAAAGCAGGGGCAGATGGATGTGAGGTATCCCAGAACTGCAGAAGGATGTCCCAGTTGCTAAAAGATGAAAGAAAATAGAGCACACAAACTCTGTGGCTGAGAGTTTCTCTTTCATTGCTGGCAAGATCGTTGGACATATCATTAAAGAGTTGTGACTGAATCTCCAGAAAAGGAAGGGGTGATCCCCAAGAGCCAGCGTTCTCTTATCCAGAACAGGCCCCACAATACACTGGTGGGCTTGGTGACTGGCTGCTTGGCTTTCCTCACCTGCTTTCTTTCCTCTTTTTTTCTTTTTAGTTCTTTTTACAAGAGATGGCTCCCTGGGTACGAGAGGTGGAAAGAAAGAAATGAGGTGATTTTAGGGAAAGATCAATAGAAATTTTATGTAAAAGGTCATGTTGCCCTGACCTTATTTCCTTTTTGGGGCAGGTTTGCTCTCCTTATAGACCAGGGAAATACTGTAGATACAAATCTGCTTTCCATTTTAGCAAAGCATTTGATAAATGTCTCCCCTCTTATTCTTGTGGGGAAGAAATTGAGACATGGTCTAGAACACGACTTCTTAAACTTCTTCCACTTGGGACCTCTTTTCTCCCAAGAAATTTTTAGGTGACCCTGGGAATATAGGTATATTAAATAGGTATGCAAATCAAACATTTACTGGTAATAAATCATAAAGAAATTTATTTTAAAACAGTTCTTTGGTATATGTATAATTTTACCGTTTATTAAAAATCAAAGCAAATTTACATACTAATGAGATAGATGTGCTTGTTTATTTTTACATAAAGAATTAAATCTTGGGGGGGGGGCGGAGCCAAGATGGCGACTGGAAAGCAGTAACTGGCGTGAGCTCCCCACCAAGTTCCTCCAAAAACCTAT